>JADRCH010000229.1:927752-1065076 GCA_019843965.1 Rhynchomys soricoides | reverse complement strand
TGTGTGTGTGTATGTGTGTGTGTATGTGTGCATATGTGTGTGTGTGTATGTATGTATTATGTAAGTGTGTGTGAGTGAGAGAGACAGATCATGCACTTGAGTTCAGGTGATTGGAGGCTAGAGACATCAAATCCCTTGGAGCTGAAGTTACAAAGGGTAGTAGTGAGTTGCCCATGTGGATGCTGGGAATCAAATTTTGGTTTTGGTTCTGTGCAAGAGCAGTGTACATTAGGCCATTTCTGGGCCTAAGCTCTTTGTAACTGGGGCCCTAAACTCTGTTAAAATTCTAATTTCATTCATTAAGCACTGTTAGTACCACTTTTATTATTGGTTTTTGCATCTCTTTTAACCAATAATTTCAGGTCTATTTCATAGAATCCTAAGTGATGTGAGAGATGATACAATCCTCCACCAACCACTTTGGTCTATATGAATAGCAATCATAATGCAAGATTCTTGAAGCTAGACTGTCCTGGCTGAGTGGAAATAGAGGGATTGCTATGTTATATCTTTTTCTAACTTCTAGATTTGATAGTCTGTTAATTCCCACTGATACTCATTTTAGATGCAGCTTTAATTAGTGGGATTATTCACTATTTTGCCAAAATAAAGTAAATGAATTACTGCCTTTATTACCACTGAGTTAATCTGATTGAGTGTGCTTGTTATTTTTAGTAAAATATATGATGAGAGAAGCCAACCAAAGGTAGATGGGAAGAACACTGGACTGGGATGGAGAGTGTCTGCCATCACTGTTTCAGCCTGTGCATGTGCACAGTTCTCTGAGAAGTCAGTTCTTGTGAGCCTAGACTCTGGCCTGGATTAGATAAATATTACTCTTGGCCATGTGGCCATTTGGAATTAATGAGAGTTACTTCAGACATAAAAACTCTACTTCAGTTTACCTCCTGTGTTTACCTCCTCTTGCCTTCCTCTAAATCTATGTGAGAACAAGTTATATTCACAAATTAACCATAGTACAGTAGAAAACATTAGACAGAATAGAAAGTGGTTATACCAGGTCTTTTATAAACTAGAGTGTGTACTTAGCAAATTACTAAACATATTATATTTCTGTTACTTTAATGATATAAAAGCCTTGCAGAGTAACTAGCATCATAGTCACTTCTCAGTAAATATGACATGCTCTAGTTAGTATTCTGGCTAATTCTGCTGAAAGTTAAAGTCTTTAGCATGAGTCAGTTAATGACATCCTGATGGTTTTCTATTCTTTTGTACATGCATCAGTAGTAGAAAAACATTAATAATGAGACTGTGAATTTCTTTTTGTATTAGGGCCTCTTTCTGTAGTCTCCAATTTGGTAATTTTTATACCAACAATTAATATACTTGTTTCTTTATTAAACTTTTTAGAAGGCACTTCTGTATTTTGATATAATCAAAGATAACTTTAATTGGTTTCTTTTCTGAAAACAAAGTTGAGACTGTCTGATACTATCAAGATGTGACATCATCATAGCTGTCCTTGAGAATTTTGTAGATTTGCCCATCATTACCTCTAAAATAGGCATGTCATCAAACCATGGACGCTATGCTATGCTTTGCTTGTGAATCAGAAATGGGCTCTTGATACCTCATCAGAGTCTTTGGTGTATATTTTTCTCTTTTAAATGTTAGATTATGTATGAGAATGAATATCTCATAAATAGATGGCTTAGTATAACAAGTAGTCACTGATGTAATTGATAAACAGGTGCAGGGAACTATTTATATTGTCTTTATATGGTCTCTCTGTTACAGAAAATTAGTGTATGAATTATATTATGAAACGTATGAAGCAAGGCCAAAAAGAAGTGTGTGGAGAAACATAAAAAATCCCAGTGGTGCTGAGGTCCACAGATGATGCTCTTTAATTTATATGTATAAACTCTCTTTTGATATATAGTGCCTTTGTCTCCTGACTCTCACTTTGTGATGAGCTTGATTCATTAGAAACAGAACTGCACAGGCTTCAGTCAGAATCCATAAAATGCACCAGTTGTCTTGTGCTTATCAGGAAAATTCCATTGCAGTCATGAGTGGGACACTTACAACATTATTTTCCCTCTTACTGGTTGGAGGGCCTTGGATAAGACCCATCTCCCATTTTATCCTAGTATTTAACACTGAACTAGTGTACTAAGCTTTGTATAACAGCTAAAGACTAAGAATTAGGCTGGATGCAATTATGTATTGCGGAACTAGAATAATTTCATGTACTTAACCACTATAGTGAAAGGAAGTCCTCATCAGTCAAGTCAGTGAACAGTATACTGCTTTTCTCATAGAGCAGATAGCCCTGCACCCTAGAGTAGGGGTGAAAGTCCACCACTGCCCTCCCCAGAAGGATAGCTAGCACTCCTTTAAGGAGATAATCCGGAAGATAGCAGCCTTCCTTAGTTTATGTGTTCTCTTGAGAATTGTAAGTGAACATTAACTTTTAACACTATGTAATTGCTGGTATTTAGTGATATAAATTTGTTTCTTTCACTTGGTAGCAAATTGAACCTGGCCTGAATTAACTAACAATACTAACTTTCATTTATGGATTATTACTCCAGACCCTGCTGCAACAAATGGATTATACTAGCCCATCTCAAGTACTGAGCATACTTGAATTTTTATAATTCAAGCACATCTGATCCTTCAGGCTTTCCTGGTTTGCATTCTTCAAGTCTATCTGCAGGATTTGTTCATTTGCTGTCTTCCATTGAAGAGGCAAAGAAAACAAAAGTCTTGTCCATTTCAGCTTCTCACAGCCTGTGCTGCATGACAGTTATCTGCTACAGTGCTTATTTATTGCACTTTCATTAAGTAGGGAGGAGGATAAGGAGAAAAGTTCAGGCAGCTGCTCCAAACCGTTTAGTCAGGAGCTTCCTGTCTAGGATCTTCTCTGTAAGTTAAGCCATAAGCAGTTGTTTGTCTGATAAATAAAGTTATTGGACAGCAACTTAAGACCTTCCTCGTGCATTTACATCTCAGAGGATGTAGTATGTCAAGGTAGAGTTGGGTGACACCATACTCAGCACAGCCAGCATTTTACCTGTTTAGGTTCTGCAGAATGTGTCGTGAGAACTAGGTAGTACTTGAAACCTGATAGAGCCACTATGGTGATTGAGTCCAGATTATTTAAAAAGTATAAAAATTCATGGTACTCTTTGAGTTGTGGAGACAAGGGAGAAGCAAATAGTGGCCTCAGACCAAATCTACTGCTACTGCTTTTTGTGTGGCCTGTAAAGGAGAGTGGATTTGCCTCTCTTAAAGCTTTTGTATAGATACAGGAAGGAAAATGCATTGAGTGTGATACAGACTGTGAAGCCTAAAATGTATTGTCAGATCTTTATAGCAAACTGTCAGCTTGTGATGTATATCACTGACTTATCTCCATCCATCTTATTCCTCTGTCTTCTAGGCTAATATTTTTTTTTTTTTTTTGCATGCTTGTTCTCTTTTTTCAAGTCTTCAAGGCCTGTCATTCTTAGAGGGCCTACTTTTTTCCATGAAATAATAACTGTACAATAACATAATTTTATATAGAATGTGCTCAAAGAAAAATGTAAGTAAAAATGAGACAGAGTTATATTACTGATAGAGAGCCAGTGATGGAGCTGCCATGATGTCTGACCCACCAATACCAACTCTCATTATTCTGGTACCGCTAAATTCTTCTAAATTACAAAATTGTACATGTTTTGAATACCAAGAATTATCTTTAAAATACAAAGCAGTTCATTACTCCTTAAAGAAATGGTATTTTCACAACAGGGATATGTACCTAAATTATATAATTCTGGAATGCCACTAGCATAATTTAGAAGGCAGTTTTTCAAAATTTTGTCAGATATACCAGTATATAGCTTTGTAAAAAAATCTTGCGCTTTGTCCATGAATAGGTAAAACTGTAGATAACCTGACTGGCCTTGTCATGCTACTGTATTTTTGTTTGGGTATTAGTGAAAAACATTTTGGATCCAGAATCTGAAACCCCATGTTCTAAAACTCAATTCACCCCTGGTTAGCTTTTATCGTCTTAATCAGCCACTTAATCTTACTAGTTTTATTTGGTTAACCACTAATACAATAATACTAATATTCAAATATCTAAGCTTTGTGCAACAGGCTATATATGATGATAACATGGGAAAGGGGCGTTGGGAAAACAGTAATAAGTTTATAATAGTTTTATCTTTTTGCCTCTTCCTAGTATGGATGCTTGACAAAGAGAAAAGGGGCATACATTCCGGTTATGCATTCACCAAGTTACATGGCTGTATCCGTTTGAACTGTGTAGTTTCTTTCTAAAAACTAGAACTGGAAAATCTCAGCAGTCTTCCAGTTAGCTGAGAGTGTGAGTGAGAGATTTTATTCGAGGTTATGCTAAGCTACATTCATTGACTTTGCTCAAATAACTCAGAGCAGTCTAGAATGTCTTCATCTCAAATGGTAAGTGTCCCTATGTATCTTTTTTGTTACCCCCTTAGCAGCCAGCTAGCTAAGGCTTATTCCTTTGTCAGTAGACTGGAAGAATAAGTCTGGTTTGTTATTGGATTACTGATCAAGGTGGGTGGTGTGGCATGGCACTACCAGCTATGGATTCTAGGTAAATGTCAGGAGTCATGGATGCTGTGGCAGCCCATATCCACAGTGATCCTGGAGGCAGGGGAATATCTGGCTGAGTGGGAACCAGCTTGGAGTCCAATGTGTGTGAGTCATGGTGCTCTTATGTCTGTGTGGATGCCTCAGACAGTTGCAGTGCTCATGTCCTCCTGTTTCCTGTTGTATTGGAACATTGGCATGCCTGCACTTGACTGCTCCGCAGATGTAGCTTGAGAGCAACCATGCACCTCTCGTGTTTGAGATAACACAAAAAATATTGTTTCCAAGACAACTGTGATGAAAAGTCAGCTTTCTCTGGTTGTTAAACTCATACAAGAAGCATTGTTACATTCATTCATGCTGAGTAATTTGTATACCACAGTAGTTTGTTTGGAAACATGCCTGTTGTTCTTTAAAATATGCTTAATGCTAGATTAGAGAACAGGGTTTGTTCTCTCTGTTTATACAAGCTCATTTCTAAGGCATTTAAAATAAAGAGCTTGGGCCTGTATGGTATTTAAAACCCCTTCACATGATGTTTTTAAAACAGATCAATTTCAGCATTAAAATGTTAGGAATTCAGCCAAGGAGCGTTGAGCGTGGATTGTATAGCTATGATGATAATGTATTATAACCGTCTGCTTGGAAAGTGATTGTAGCAGCACAGGTGAACCTGGTGAATTACAGAACTCAGGAGTGTTTGCCAGAATACTGTTGGAGAGGGATTTTTAAGCCTTTTCTGAACCAAAGCAAAATGAGAGATGGATTTTATTATGCATACTTAAATCATAAGAATAGTCATCACATAATATCTAAAGATAACTCATTTAAATTGAACAGAAGGTCATATGTCTGAATGTCAGTTATTATACCTAACTGCTTGCCAGAACATTGGGATGTAAGAGAATATGTCTTTTTAGCTATCTTATTCGAATTAAAAAAAAAATGTTTTGTTTGTTTACTACCTAAAAATTCTGTCAAATCAGAGATAATCTTATGATTGAAACAATATTGAGTTAAGAAATTGACTGTAATTAGAACTTAAATACCAATCATACCATTTAGGTATATTGTTAATTTTTTTTTTTTTTTTAAAGAAAATGCTCATTTAGGCATTCTTTCTCCTCACCCTAATTGCTCACCTCTCAAGCTATTTATGTTTGTTTGTTTAAATTGGTTAATTTTGTTGTGGTGGGTCTGTTAGTTACATCCTGTCTGCTGCTTTCTTCCTTCATCCAAGAATTAGAATATTTTAGATAGTTTCATCTCTAACTTTTCAATATAAATTTTGTTTCTTTGAAGAACTAATACAAGTTAAATTCTGTCAGTTCCTCTAAAGCAGAAAGACATGCAGCAGGATTGCAGAGAAGAATGAGAGGAAATGGCAGGACTTCTACATAAATTTTGACCTAACCTCCCTCATGATACTGAAGCTGGTGCATGTGTGTAAAACAATCTTGAAAGGTAGTTGCTGAGACATGGGGCATATGTCACTTTTATGAGAGGTACATATGTAAATGAGAACATTTTTCAAGTTATAGTTCCTTCTTGTCAAGAACACATGCTTAATAACTGATTACCAAAGCCTGGAGCTTATTACGTATATAATGTTGGCTCTTGTAATGGGTTAAATTGCATTCAGCAAAAAGATGGCATACAATTCTGATTCCTGAAGTCTATGAATGTGACTTTACTTGGATGTAGGATCTTGCTGTTCACACTGGAAGAGTGAGGTTTATCTCTTAGTTTTGATTCATTAATGTAGCAGTTGCTGTATGGTGCTAACTTACAGTAATAAACCACAAATGATACCTGATTAAAGCTTTTATAGTTGTCACTTAGTGCTGAGCCAGGTGCAAGCTCTGTATGGTTTGAGCATATGTGTGGTAGTGGTAAAAAGGTCAAGAAGTATCAGCTGTCATGCAGCTCACAGTTCACTGGGGAGGAATGAACCATCCTGGGAACAATTTAACCTATAGCAAATCACCTCAGTTTGCTATTTGTAAACTGCATTTTTTATTTCTTCTGAAGCAGTTGGTTCCTACTGTAGGTGATACAGTGAGGCTAGCCTGTGGTCTTTGTGTCTTCTTGGACTGGGTTACAGTTGTCAATGCCTATGGTACTTTCTGAGTTGTGCAGTTTGCATCTTATGCTGTCATCTGTGGTTGGCCCTGTTAATGCCAGTGCTTCTCCCTTCCTACCTCTCACGTTTTAAAAAGTAATTTAAAAAAAAAAAAAAAGTCCCCAAGATGAAATTAGAACTTGACTTCCATTCTTTTCCCACCTCTCTTTTGTTAGCATTTTCATTTTCTTTGCATTTTTCATACTTACAGAAAGTACAGCTTTCATTTCACGTGTATTAAGAGGTTTGGGCTTAAGATAGTGTTGTAAACAAACTCTTACCCATGCTCCTATAAATCATTGTGATGAAGCTGCGTTATAAAACAAAACCCAAATTAGGACAAGAATATTGCAGGTGGGGGTTCAGTTAAGCAGAAGAAGAAACAGGACAGGGAGTAAAGGGGGGATGAATAGGATCAAACTGTATGAATGTTCCAGTAAAGCAATTATAAACTCCAATTAGTATATCCTAATTAAAATATTTCTTTTTTATAAAAAGGTTTTGGACTCAGTCAGATTTGAGTCTAAATCTGTCAGCGAGCCACCTGAGTATCCCTCCGCCCGCCCCATCTCATCTTTGTGCTCTTTTCTTGATACCCTACTGCTAAGTACTTGTTGATTTTCTAACGTAGCTAGGCATGTTTTCCTTTGACTTTATAATGAAACCAAATCCTTAAAATTAAAAAATTGCCTTCTGTTATCAGCCATTTATTTGTAGTCATACATGAATTGCCTAATTTCAGGGATTTTGGGTTTCTTCTATATAAAATGAGAAGGTTCGTGGATGCTTTTCAAATTTTCAATTAATAGTAAAAAATAACCAAACAGTTTGGTTACAACACAGGTGCTGATTTAGACAATGATAGGAAGCTGCTGAAATTCTGTACCACCAACCCCTCTTCTTCCTTCTCCCCCCTTGCATATGCTAGGCAAATGTACTACTACCGAGCTACATTCTCTTGTATTTAGTGTATGTGTGTGCTCGAGCGCACAAAGTGATGGGGATGAAAGATCTTAGTAAGTTCCTATGCTGACTTGGCTGTCTTCCTGCTTCAGCCTCCCAAGTGACTGAAATACAGGCTTGGACCACACTCTTGGAGTAACAAGAAACTACCTGGTTTCTCTGGGCCCTCCCAGGTAAAGAAGGGACCTACCCTGTCCCATTTAGTCCCATTCCTGTTGAGAAGGCCTACCCAAGGTGTCTTCATAGTCCAGTAGCTCCTTACACTGTATAGCAAAGGAAAGGTCAAAACCTGCGTTTGAAGCTTGAGAAGACCTCTTACTTTGCAGTTCTTGTTTTATAACTTGTCTGACTCTCCTCCCACCCCCTTCTGGTGTTGATGTTTTGAGGCTGAAACTAAGCATGCTACTTAAGTAATACATAATTTAGACTCCACCTTCCAGTGTTTCCTTCTTAGGGCTATTTGCTTTGTATTTCACATGTTCTTTTATCCCACTGCAGTGGTGTTACAGCCTTCTACATAATTATAGTGAGATGTCTCAGTAAACTTTTATGTGACATTTTGGGCACTTAATTACACTACATTAAATGCTATGCTTTTCTGCAGAACAATTGAACTGCTGTGTGGACAGTATCTTTGGATTATTTTGAAAACATCCCTATTGTATAGTTTGAGCTTGTAAGCAGAAGTGGCCCTTTTAAGGTAATGCATTTTACAGAATTAATTTTTTATTACTGTTTACTGGACTGATGTCGACACTGCACATCAAGACTTTGATGTTTTATACGGCATTCTTCCCCACTAATTAACTTCATTAGTATAGCGGGGAAGAATGTCCTATAAAACATCAAAGTCTTGATGTTTAATAACAATTTTAAAGTCTTAACACTCTTGGATTGCCAAACACATTCCAATTAGCTGAAGGAAGGTCAGAGATTCTGTTTCCCCTCTCTAGTCTTCAAAGCTTTTCCAGATTATTTTCTGGTTGGCACTTGAGCCTAAATGTTAATCTAGACAAGCTAAAGTGGCATGTGGAAGACAAAAATAATCTTCCTACAAGCAGTAATCGAGTCTCATTCAGACTTACTTTCAACAAAAGGCGGTCATGAATTCTTTTGAGTACTAATGGAAAATGAGTGTCACTGATATAATAATGGGTTTTATTACTTTGTTTTCTGTTGTCATAAATATCCAAGGCTAGAGTTTTGTTTTTGTTACTGTTTTTGAGACAGACTTTTCTGTGTAGCCCTGGCGGTTCTGGAACTACTCTGTAGACTAGGCTGACCTCGAACTCACAAACCTCTTCTTGCCTTTGCCTGCAGAGTGCTGGGATTAAAAGGCATACACCACTATGGCCCAGCAAGAGTAGGTATTAAGAAAACAAACAAACAAACAAAACTGTCTTAGACTTATAGTTTTAGAGGCTGAGACATAATAATAGATTGTTTTCTGTTGTCATCAAATACCTGAAGCTTGGTATTTTAAAAAGAAAAAGATTTCACTGGTTCACAGTTTTAGAGGCCAACCTTATTTGTCATCCTTTGGTGGGAGCCTTGTATGACATGACAATGGCATGAACATGCATATGGTGAGGTGGGAAACTAGAGGGATTCAGGGGCTGCACAAAGTATAGTGATCCCCTTTAAGAGCAGTCTTTTCTCTGTTGCCTAATCAACTTGCACTAAGCCTCATCTTTTGATGGTCCCATGACCTGTCAACATACTGTAGGCCAAAGAGCAAGGATATAGTCATCTCTGCAGCACCATGGATTTCTGTTCTCCTAAAGTCTCCAGTGTTGTTTAGTTAGAGCCACTTCATTTTTCTGTGTTATCATGTATTTCAACATTTCAGCTAAGGAATCTTGTATTTATATGCATTGAATGTGAATGAGGGCTTAGAAAAATTGTCAGAATTCCTAAATGACCAGTAGTTGAGCAACAAGAACTACTCCTTCTAGGTCATTCCAGTCCAGTGTGTGTGTTTTTCTTTTTCTTTCTTTCTTTTTCTCCCCCTTAAGGATTTACAATAGCAATAATGTAATTCAGATAAGCAATTATTGTAATTGACCTTGATGATAAGTGTCCTTGGCTTTTACCAGTTTGCTTAAATTCTGAGGATGGCCAATTATCTCATAATGCCCACTTCATTCAGATTATTGTTTTAATTATCACATTCAAAATACATCTCTTTGTTAGCATTGTAGAGTGACACAGTGTAATAGGAACATTCCATTCAGGCAGTCACAGATGGGTTAAGAGTGCCTCACTTTATCTCTGGACAGGGTTGTGTTTGAAGTTTTTCTCCCTCACAGCTCTGAACTATGGCTTTGGAATTTGCAATTTCTTATCTGTTGTTCATTATGGCAGGAGTGGTGGCAGGGTGAGAAAGTCTAGGATCTCCTTGAGCTAATTGTGTTCTTGCAGAGGTCCCTAAGGTGATCTCATGCCAATGTGTATGCAATTCCAGTTGATTAGGCATTCTAATTGATAGCAATCAGCAGTGGCTTGCCATTAGCTTAGGTCAGAGGTTGTCAACTATAGAATCATCCAGGAGCTCTGTAAATATAACTGCTCTGGGATAGGGCCAGGGTATCACCCCACCACAACACAGCCTATCTCCTGCCTCCCTCCTTGTGCCCTCCTGCTCTCTTCTCCATAGGTGCTGCAATGGCTGAGGGCCACTACAGAGACCTCAGGTTGCTTATTTATTACTGGTTTGTCTTACTTGCACAATGACCTGATCCTAAACAAAAGAAAACCTTTCTCATTCTAGACCTCTAAAACTTGGCCCAGCTGCTTCTTATGCCTACCATGGCCTTATTCTAGGGTTGAGTACTGGAACTGCGCACCATTAGAGTGCTCTACCCATAGGAAATTTAAATGGATAGCCGTACTCCTTCAGAAACTGAGAACACTGTTTCTTACTGTTGTACTATGCTCTTATCATTTTTCTGTTGGCCAAAAATTCTCATTTTTTTTTCAAATTTTGCATGTGTGTGTGTGCATGTGTGTTAGTATACATTTGCACATGCAAGGTGAGTATTTATAGTTTAGCATTATACTTAGTATTCGTGCCACTTTGAAAATTCATTGTGCTTGATTTTATCAGTGTAGCTGTGAGCTTTTGAGCTGATTTTTTTTTTTCATACTTCTCTGATAAATGTAAGGATTCTGTTTGTCACATGACTTATGGCTCTAAAAGCCCTTTGAGACCAAGAGTAGTCTCACGAGGTACTTCAGACTCCTTCTCTTTTTAAGATGCATGAAACTGGCATTATTGACCAACCTGTTTCCAGTTTTGTGTTCACATACATACTTCTCTAGAAGAAGCCATTTAGCTACAACTCTGACATGTTTTTCTGATCCATCTTCTCATCATTCTTGCTCTCTGATCCAGCTGTAGTAGTTGCTGATTGAAGCCTGCTTCCAGCCACTGAAACCATCTTTCAACATCTCATTCCGATTTTTTGCTAATTTAACTTAACATGAATTAATATGCATACAAAACTTGTGCATTTATATTTGTTCTTATTTTTAATTGCAAAAGATAAATGTGAAGATATTTTCTGTTTGTAGGGCATTCAAAATTCTTACTCTAGTTTAACTGAGGAGGCAGATGAAAATGATTGAGAATTTAAATCTTTTCCAAGGTCTTGAACTCGTTTTTAAGATCTGAGTATCTATCTTCCCTGACTATCAGTGATATGTAGGATAAAACCCAGGTATTACCATTCTCTTTTCCGTACCGTCCTCTGGTGCCTCTCTCTCCACTCTTCCCTCCATGTGCTCCAGTTCCACCTTCTGATTTATCTCTGTGTGTAGCACAGAATGTTTGCACTTGTTTTTAATATATTTTATTGATAACTTAGGTTTTGTCTTTTAATTAAGGGCCTGTTCTTTTTCTTGTTGTCTTTGGCCCAGCAGAGTGCCTGCCACAGAGTAGGGCTCAGTAGCAGAGTGGTGCAGCTGCCCCTCATCTACCATTGTACTTGATTTCTTGTTACAATCATTTGTCAAGTTTCGAGAAGCTGAATGTGCCAGGTATAAAGCACATCCCTGTTACCATGAGTCAGGGTTGTTTTAGAGGCACAATTAACATGATTCTCCAGATTGGGGAGAAGGGAGAACTTCTGAAGGAAACACTAAGCTAAGTGTGCAATTACAGGCACAGAATTGCAACCATCCTTCAGATGTTTTCATCTGGGGAAGGAAGTAAAGAAGCTCTTTCCCAGTTATCTTTATGTTTTCATGCTTCATAGCAGGTCTCTTGGCTTCCAGCTGCCCAGAGTGAGTTCTTGGCCAAGGCTTGTGGGGTCTCTCTCTCTCTCTCTCTCTCTCTCTCTCTCTCTCTCAGCTCAGGAGGCTCAGAAGTCATGGTCAAGGTACCTCCTATTAAGTATCTGTACTAAGGGGCCTTCTGAGTCATAAGTGGCCCCCGGCTGTGCTCCTCATGTAAGTGGGAAGAGCAGATGCTTTCTCTAGCTGTCCTTCCATAAGCTCACACATTCAACTCTTAAGGTTCTATCTACTATTGACTTAATCTTCTTTTAGAGGTCCCACCTCCAGGTACAAATGCATTGGGGTTTAACATAGCAATTATATTGAAGCATAGACATGCAGTCTTTGTAGGGAATAAGCCCAATTTCTGTTGGGCAGCTTTGAAAGTAGAAGGGTTGCCTGACTCAGAATCACATAATTGATAAATGCTAGACCTGAGACTGAAACCAGAGGTCATATACTAGTGCACATGATTATTACATTCCTTGCTTTTTTTTCCTTGCAGTTCTGTGCTATACAAACAAAGCTGATGCCTTGTTCACCTTCACGTCCCAGGTATCTGGCATATGGCCAACACTCAGCTTTAGGTAGCTGGCATTTCAATGCATGCCAGTTTGATCAAATCTTTTCCCATTACTGGTTAAAACTGAAGCTCTGCAGTGAATCTGTCCCTACACTCTAGCAACTAATGACTCTCTATCCCACTGTCTGTTTCCAGTGGAAAGAAATCAGTGAGTTCCTGTTCTGGAAAACTTTCATTGGTGGCCCAAATTTCTGTGATGTGACATTTGATTTGTCCTTTGTTCTTGGAGATGCTCTAGAATGCTCTAGCCTGGAATTGTCTGAAACAGATCACTGCTCTGAGGTACAACAAACTACATGCCAGATCAGTGGACACTGATCCTATTAGCAGAAGACTGCTTTGTGATGGGATGTTTTTACACATATGTACATGAATGAAAAGAGAGACTAGAGCACCCAAGTCACATCTGGATTGCAAAATACTTATATTCAGTCATTTGCTTAGCAAACACAGCATACCTTGCACTACATAGTAAAGGGTGTCCATTGAACAATTCTAGTCTTTAATAGCAAAAATGTACCCATGGGCTAGTGTTCTTTCTCTTTACTAAAATGGTCATTTATCAAATCATACTCGTTTCATTCTTCTAGACCATTCCTAGCATGCTGCTATCACTGCACCATTTAGCTTGATGGTGAATTGCAGTTAGTTCCACTCAGTTCTGTTTACTGAGTAGCCCTGTAGTGATTAAATGTCATAGGCTACACCAAGTATACAAAAGTAATTAACCCAGAAAGGACATGTTAGAATAAAGGTCAACAGCCTCTTTAGCCAGCCGATAGTGCCAACAGCAAGATTAAGTATTGACAGAGGTGTTGCTGGTTAGGGCTAGAGAAGAGGTAGAGGGTGAGGGTGTGTGTGTGTGTGTGTGTGTGTTTGTGTGTGTGCACACGCGGTTGTTAGGGTGAGAAAGATGGGGGGGGGAGGAAAAGGCTAGAGCATCATTCACATTTGTAGAATGGGGTGCTAAAATCGTTCTCATCAGACTACAACTTGGCTCTCTACTTAATGTTTAGGAAGAGGGTGAGACAGCTGCAGTTGGGCTTGCTTGTCAACATTTCAGTACTGGTTATTGCCAAGCTCTTCCTTAGTTTAACCAAATTAGTCTTTTCAAAATTCAAATATATAATCATATGACTTTCTCGCTTCCCTTCCCTCCAACTCCTTCATGCACCCGCACCTCAGCCCTCAAACGTATAGCCTCTTTTCCCTGTTTGTCGCTGTTACATAGGTGTATATGTATTACGTGTTAGCACAGACATATAATACGAGTGGGTGAGTCTGGTTTTGTTGTGTGTCTATATAGTAGCCAGAGTAACCATGAATCAATCTTTCTTCCAGTCAAACCCTGTATCTGCTCATCTAGCTGTCGGTGAAAGCTATTGCTTGAAATCATTTCTCTTGAAACCTTTGCACATAGATCTAAGTATTTGTATCACATTTGCTTTTATCCCACTATATTGCGTCACTAGCAATCATAGCTAATAATGCATTATGTTGTGTTCCTTACTAGAATTTTACAAAGAACAGCGGGTAGTCTAAAACTTAAAAAATCAGCCAATAGAAACCTTTTTCTCATAAGTATTACATCTTTCAGTCTTGGTTAACCTTTTCTTAGATTTGTATGTGTTGACTTAAGTGCCCAGGGGGAGAAATAGAGAGGACTCTTTTTTTTTTTCCTTTCCTTTTAGGTATGAACATCGGGAGGACATCCCTAGAGATTGTTATTTTCTAAATGACCACAACAGAAAGACTGCTGAGAGCTGTATTCGTCCAGTGGTGGGGCTTTCAGCCATGATTCCCTATGATCTCACCTATTCACTAGTCAGTCCATTAAAATAGTGATTCTCCCTAGTCATAGCACAGAATTAGCAACAGGGATGAAGCTAACTGGTTGAAAGTGGCCCCTCTTCTGCTAGAAATGCATCCCTTTTAGGGATGATGAAGAACTCGGTGGCCTTGGTATATTTCTTCCACAGCACTCATCACCTATGCAGTAAGAGGCAAGCGTGGCACAGGCCCTGAAGGAGGACCTCCAGCATGCGTTCGGGGCACTGCAGCAGAGAAGAAATGTTGTCACTTTGGTTTTCAGAACAGTCAGATTTATATACCCCATTGGTTGAGAGTTAGTGGCATTGATAAATGACAGTAGACAAAAGAGTAGTATCGACTATGACTGTCATGTATTGTTTCTCTTCCAGAAGAAAATGGCCAATATGTGTAACTTAATTAGTGCGTAGTCCACATGCAAACATTTTAAGTTGCCTGTTGATGAGGCAGGGAATTCTTTGGGAGAACAAAAGCATATGACTGTCTTAAACTTTGCACACCTGAAGGCCATTGAACTAAAGGGTGTACATAGAATGGACTGGGTGATTAAGCAGTTGTATTTAATATAAAGTTCTATGCCCTTGGCAAATATTTATTACAGTTTCTGTAAAAATTGTGCTAATAAATGTACTTGTGTACACACACACACACACACACACACACACACACACACACCTGCACCATGTAGCCCACAACTTGGACCACGTAGAGAGTGACATCAAGTGAGGGGAGCTAAGTCACCTGTGTAAGAATCAAGACCATATCTTTGGCCTCAAAATATCATGTTCTTACAGCTAGAGTTGCAAGGAAAAAAATAAATGTATTTAATGAAATTTTTGGTGCAGAGCCAACAGCTTTATTCCAGGAAGAGGAAATAACAGTCAAGAAACCTCAAGAGGACATTAAGATAATAATGTTCTAATTTAAAATCAATTGTATTGATACTTTATAAATTATTAGGCATTTTATCCTGACCAAATAATGCATAATGCTACAACCACAGAAACAAAGTACAAGAGACTACACATGAGAGCACCGTCTTCTGTTTTATAAGGAAAAGACCACATATTCCTTTGTGTTATAAGTACTTTGACTTCGGATGGAAGAGCAAGCAGTGGAATTCATTTCCCTATGTCTTCACTTAGAATACATTCGGTAATTCCTTGTTGGGTGAGCCCATAAGGGAGTAAAGATAATACAATAGTTTCCATCATTGCCCGTGAAGATTGGCTTTTCATACAGGCGTATTAAAATATAGATGCTAAGTATTGTGTTTACAATATGAACTCTTCAGTTCTTAGAGTCATGCCCCCACCTTATTCCCACACTGTGGAAGATGAAGACGTAATAAATTTTAGTAACTTGTCCCAGATAATAACAGAAGTGATACAGGTTGGTCTTGAACCCAAGTCTGCCTGACTTTTATGTCCATACAGTGAAACTGAAGGTGCTGACTCAAAATCATCTCTCTGGTTTGGTGTTATTTTGATTATATGTAGCACTTTGTATTGACCAAATTTTTCTTACCAGAAGAGAGACAGAAAGAAATAACAACAAATGGTTTTAAGAGAATGTCCTTCATGAAATGTTACAAAGATGAAACATTGTAGTACCAATAGACTTATTATGTAGAGATTGTATTAAATAAGGCTTTTAACAAGGGCAGGTCCTCAGAAAGTTTAGTCATTTTTTTGAAGGTGAGTTTTGATTTATGATAATATGAAAAAGCAAATTCTGTGAGACTGTCTACAGAGTGTGCTTTTTATGGTATCCTTAATCAAGCAGGCCATTTAAATAAAAGTCTTGGTGTTATAAGCAGCAAGACAACACCAGTTACTGACTCGAGCTTTGCCACAGTCAACATGTGATATGAGTTGGCATGTGAGAGTTTTGTATTTTGACCAAAGTTTTTTTTTATTATTATTTTTAAGGTATTATGTTTTTCTCAATTGAGGATTATTTTCATTTGCTCTCTGAATAGGAATGTGAACATTTTGAGCAATAGTATTCAATAAAAATGTTAATCAGATGCTATGGGATATGGTACCATGTTATTTGGATGTGCATAAATTTTGGGGGGCTATCACCTTCATTTCAAAAACGTCATGGAAGTATTTATAGAATGTGCAGTGCTTCATTGTTGAGATACAGTAAAACCATCGCTCTTCTGAATTCATGGACTGGCGGAGATGGCTCAGTAGTTAAGAGAATTTACTGTTCCTGTAAAGGACCTGGGGACAGTTGCCAGTGCGCACTTGATGGCTTGCAGTCATTCACAACCCCAGTTCCAGGGCATTCATGACTCCAGGTATACCATCAGTGCTCATACATGCCCTCAGATGAAACATTCATGTTTGTAAAATAAAAATGAATCTTTTGAAAGAAATTAAGTCACCATTGTTTGCTTTTGGTGTAGGCATCAGTCTTCAACTTGAGGAAGTGTTGATTCAGGACTTACATTGTAGCATCAATAAAGGAGCTCTGGGTATCTTGGCCTTCCCTCTCTTTTTTTCTCCAAGATAAACTTACTATGACCCACTTATACTAAGGTTTTAGAGTTTTGGAACTATACTGCAGTTAGAGTAACATGTAATTTATCATATATATTATTATTGAGACTAAAAGAAGCCTGGAGAACAAAGCTAACTCTAATTATATTTTCATGGTGCCTGTTGGCTCCTCATCCCTGTTTACCTGTCAAAAAAGTGACTTGCTCTTTAATACCTAGTAGACACGAAGACAATACCAATAATGGACAGTGAGTTTTAGGAAGTTTTTTCCGTGTTTGTTCGTTTGCTTGTTTGGGGGTGGGGATGCACACTTGCTACAGAGGAGGTCAGAGGACAGTTTGGAGAAGTACTGTCTCATGTTCCACAATATGGGTTCCAGGGATCAAACACGAGTTCTCAGGCTTAGTGGTAAGCACCTTCATCTGCTGAGCTATCTTGCCAGCACAAATTTTTAGTTCTTTATCTTGGATGTCCATTCAGACTTTAGCATAGTCTCTGCTTGTACTCTGCAAGTGGTCAGGGGTATCTAAGAGTAGTCCCTTTGTAAATGGAAAGGAGAATTACTTTGGTAGACATTTAAAATCAAGTTAAAAAATCCCATGTGAATATAGTATTTATAGTCCTTTCTCTGCAGTGTAGAATCAGTACTTTATTATAATTGTTGAGCGGCTCATTGAAACCCTATCATTATGGGCCATTGGAATATCTATGTTGACGGGAAGCACTACAGAAGTGCCTAGAATAGTCCTCACCTGAACCTTCTCCTTCCTCATCTGTAGTAAATAGAATGGACTAACCCACACTGTACAATGATGTATCAGCGTTACTGTTGTTGAGGAGTTAGGCTGTGTGCCTAAGACTATTTCTTAAGCTTTATGTAAATTGTTTTTCTTCATCCTACGAGAAGCCCAGAGTAGATGAAGATAGTATCTTGTTATCCCAGACTACAAAGAGACTGGGTGAGAGTAAACATCATTCCTGGAGCTACAAGGCTGGTAAATGGAAGACTCCATGCTGTCTGACTCCAGAGAGATACCCTTGCCTGCTATTACAGTATCCCTATTATTAAAATTAGCTAATTATATTAATATGGCTTTCTTTGGTGAGTACTTTATAGAACTCTTTCCCATACATGGCAGTCTTTGATCTGCAGGTGGACAGGTGTAGGCCACCCATTTCAAGTTCCTGGAGATGTTACTTCTACAGTCGATTTGCCCAGCGACCTCAGTCAAGTCTAAGGTGGCTTCAGAATGAGGCCTGGAAATTTTTCCTCTTTTAAAAAGCCTGATTAATAATCTAGGCATATCTGAAATGTGTTTGTGCTGCCAGTATAGTTGGGGTTTCCATACGAAACTTAAAAGTTTGTATTTTTCTCTTGGGTTCTTTTTATGCTGCCATTCCTCCCCTTCCCCTCTAAACATACCATTTTGTTTCCTGCTAAAAGTGGATGCTTATTTTTAAATGGAGAGCTTTAAAAAACATTAACATCTGGGATATTTTTTGGCATCAAAATTGATCACTGTAATGTATTTGCATATATGTATGATAAACTGTAATGGAAACATTTTTCTGAATAAGTCTAAATGTTTAGATATATACAGTGCCATGACTGAGTTCTCTAGTAAGTGCCTTAGGTCATAAGCTATGTAAGCTATGGAAATAACCAATCTAACTAAACTTTTATAATAATGAAAGAGATATGAAAATAAACTTTTGCAATGTTTTAATCATCATTTAAATCTTTCTCATGCTCAGGAAACCCAAGTGCCCATCCAATAGCAGAGTGCTGGACTTCTCAGCTTTGGGGTGAAAACCCACGCATCAGTTTAACTCTAGAGCTGTTATGTTACTAGAGTGTCACTGATCACCTTGGTGCTTACTGTACAGCTCAATCTTGAAATGCTAGTGATAAATAGCTATTTTATTATTTTACTAGCAAAATCAAATGTGTAACTCTGTTCTCCAATAAAATTATGACAGGGACCTGAGAGATGGATGGCTTAGTTGGGTTTAGATCCCCCCAACCCACATGCTAGTAAGGTGGGCATGGTACCCCCTCTATAATCCCAACACTCAGACAGAAGACATCCTATTTGTAGAGGAAGCTGCCTAGATAGGCAAGCATAAATGACAAGCCCTGAATTCATCAAGAGACCCTGCCTTAATGAATACAGCGAACAGACATCAAGGGAGACAGCCAGCATCAAATAGCACATGCCATATATTTATGCACCTGTACCCACCCATGCACACGTACGCACAAGTATGCACACATACCACACACAAACACAAAAGGAAGAGCAATGAGAGACAACAGCCTTAGGGGGGGAAAAAAGCTATTTGATTTTACACATATGCCAATAAATAAGCACTAAGACTAAACAGGCATTACCTTTTAGCATTTATATTTAAGAATATGTTCAATATTATTTCAAAATTATTTTGAAAATTCAAAAGTTTTTTCCACTTTTTTCAAAAGTAGAAATGACTGGAAGTAGAGTGTCAGAAAGGTCGGAGTTAATTAAACACATACACACGCATGCACACACACACCTTTATCACCGACTTCATTTGTAAGACACCACAGTAATAGGAAAATGCATCTTGTTGATAGAGAAATAAGATGAAGAAAGGGTCGAACCCCCCTTTACCCTCCAAGGTACCCCAGCCCATTTTACTCAAATGATTTTCTGTGGTAGTCATTCAGTGACCTTCTGCAATGTATTTAATGTGGTTTTTATTCTTTGAGAACTTTATACAACATATTTTACTGAATGTTTGAGTAGGAACTAGTGCATAGAGTTTACAGAGCATTTGTCTAAACTCCAGCAAGGTTGGCTAGAGTAAGGACAGGCTTAGGATCAGCAGCTCTAAGAGGGATGAGCAACCTCTAACAAGGTTCACCTCCTTACTCAGTAGCCCATATTACTCTCCCTCCACACACAACCCCAAAGAACATCCTTTAGAAGTTTAGGCATGCCCTATACTACAACTCATCAGAAATCAAGTGGATTATAGAACCAGAAATTCTGGCTATCACATGGCTCTAGTAGTTTAAAGTCACTGCTAAAGGTTCTGGATTTGTAAATGTTAATTACCACCAGACTAAGACAAGGAAAAGAGATCAAATGAATTGGTTTTCTATGAGATAGGTAAAATTCTAAATAAGGAGAGCTTTGTTGAATAGTTTTCTGGATTGCTTTTCAGATTTCAGGCCAAAGGATGTTTTTCATTCCTTTTTCTTCCTAGAACATTTTCTTGATACTTCAGTTCCAGGTATTCTTTTTACTGCTTTTCAAAAAGAGCCAACTCTTGCTTAACTAAGCTACATTTATATCACCCTTGGACATCTGCCTTGTGCCCTTCTAAGGGAAAAGCCTACTCTGCACACCGTTACATCCTCGTCAGTAGGGTCGTTCAAGTATGGGCGCTTCCTTTCACACCACATGTTTAGTTAGACTTTCTCTTTGGTCAGTCTGTAACAGACAGGATGGATTGGTTGGGCTTTTATTGTTGTTGGTTGGTTGGTTGATGGGTTTTGTGTGGGTTTTGTGTGTGTGTGTGTGTGGCAGGGGGTGAGTCTGGTAGGGTGTGCATGGAACTTAGTGAACAACTTGAGTTATTGGTTCTTGCCTTTCATCTTTTTTTTTGAAACAAGTTCTCTTCTTGTCCATGCCTGTGTACACCAGGCTTCTGGGATTCTCTGGTCTCTACCTCCCATCTCCCTGTGGAAGGACTGGTATTACAGGCACATGCTCCTTCCAGATTCAAATGAGGTTCTAGAGATCAGCACTGAGGCCCTTGTGCTTTACCCCCTGAGCCATCTCCCCAGGCACTGACAGATTATCAAGGGTGGTTTCAGTTTTCACATTTTCAACCATAGGTTGAAGCCCTCATACTTGTGCTGACTTTAATGACGGAGAACCACCTTTCTCAGGCTTCAAATCTTGTCCCCAGTCTGGAGACACTTCAGATTAAGTGTGTGTTGAAAGAACAAATATGAAGTCTGAGGTGTGAACCTTCTTCCTCTGTTCTGGCCACAGTAAGTTTGTGGTTTGCAGAAACAAAATGAGTAAGCTTAAAGAGAATACGCAGAAAGAGAGTCAGTGTTTGTAAGTTTTGTTATTGTTAACTTCTGAATATTCTATAGATGTAGGCTAAGCAAAATACTCTGTAAATATGATCACACGATCTATATGTCACATGGCCACCAAACATGGTGGCCAAATCTTTAATGGTTAGTTTTCCTCTTATTTTAGTTTTTATTTGATTATCTTTTAAGCTTAACTGTATTCAGTTTCTCTGTGGAAGTTTCGAAGTCACACTTTCTGTCAGCCAGGAAACTTTATGAAACAAAACAAAGAAAACCACCCTGTCTTTCCCTTAGTGCTTTCTCTGGTGTCTGCTCCGTTCTGCAACTCCCTGAAAGCCTTGCAGTGTAACAGGGTTGGCATGCTTGAGCCCTGAGCTGCCCTTTGGGCCCTTTGGGCTTGCTGCCCACTGTATTTCTTCTGCTCATCTTTCTGCCTTGTCTTTCTCTGCTTCTTTCCCTGTATACCTCTGTGCTCTCTTCTCATCTCCTCTCTCCTGTTTCCTCTTAGCTTCCCAGGCATATACTGCAGAACAAAAGATTTATCAAATTGCTCTGTTAAGTGATCTTTTTCAATTCTGCTTCTATTTCTAATTCCAGAGCTCTTCCGTATCCCCATCAGCCAGTTTCCGAGGTTCTGAGAAACACAGGAGCTCTACAGACTATTCCTCAGAGAGCAAAAAGCAGAAAACAGAAGAAAAGGAAATTGCAGCTCGCTATGTAAGTTCATCCACCTTTGCTTTGGGGGAGGCTAGTTTGTCTTGTTCTTTATCAGTTGGTAATTTTAACCATTACCAGCCAGTTTTAGAACACAGGATGACAGTATCCTTTACAAAAAAAATTTTTTTTTTAAATAACTGTATTTTTGTCTGTTTATCAAGTTATCACCATCAGTTATCTGAAGACCATGTTTGTTTGTGGTATGGGTTCACAGAGCTGCAATGTTTTCCTGTAGCGAGTTATCTAAGACTTGGATATACTAGATTATGATTTCTGTTAATCGGTAGAGCTTCATATGGCTAGCTTAGAGATGTAGAAATAATGCAAAATCCAGAGGCTTGGATGGACTAGAGTATTAAGGAAAGGACGAGGTTTGGCGGAAGACACATGGAGCAGGTATGTCCTTGATGTGCCCTGAATCTCCGTTTCCTCTGTGGTCTGAGCAGGTCAGAAGAGAAGGGAGCATGCTGGGTAGGAAGTGTGGAGGCAGGTGTTTGTTGTTCTGCTCCCTGCCAGCTGGCTCCCTGTAGGACTTGCAGGCTTCACGAGAAGCTCAAACTTTGGATTTTTTACTTTACAGTTTACAGTTTAACCACCAAGTGACTTATTTACATTTTTTTAAAAGCTGCCAGACCAAACCACACCCCACCACTTGTAGGATGTGTTTAGGTGGGCGTGAAAGTTTGTGTTTGTGTTCTAGAGTAGTAAGCAAACCATTATACTACATTTTTCAAAAATGGGAAATGGAGTCATTACCTAGCTCATAACATAAATGTGAAGAATAAAGAGAGTATTTTGCATAAAGTGTTTTACTCTGTTGGGTAGTTTTCATCAAACATAAGGACCTCGTGTAGGCACATAAATGTAGCTGGAATTGATGGTGCTTTTTTCCCCTGGGGGTGGAAATGATGCCTCTCAATCCTCTCTGCAGGACAGTGATGGTGAGAAGAGTGATGACAACTTGGTAGTTGATGTGTCCAATGAGGTATGTTTGTGGCTAGCCCTACTTCCTGCTGCTCTGCAGCTATGACAAAGGCAAGTGTCCAAAGCACTTATGAGAAACTATTACTGACTTTGTACATTGCTGGAGTTTTCAAAAGTGCTGCTCCTTTCTTCCAGATGTCACTGTCCTTTTCCACCACTAAAAATAATAGATGTCAGTGTCACCCTACTGATTTTATTGATGTTCCTTGCAGACTCATGGAATTTTTGTTTTTTGCTTTTGTTTGAGATTTCACCTCAGTACTAGATATTTCCTTTAGCAATTTCAGTTAATGTTAATTTATTAAAGTTTAGTTAATTTTAGACATTTTGTACTTTTAAGCAAGCCACTACATGCTTTTAGTTAGTGTCCTCAGTAAAGGACTTCAGTGCTACAAGTCAGTTGTCAGTCTTACATGCTTGTCTTTGTAGGATCCATCCTCCCCTCGAGGAAGCCCAGCACATTCCCCAAGGGAGAATGGCCTGGACAAGACACGCCTCCTCAAGAAAGATGCCCCCATCAGCCCTGCTTCTGTTGCATCTTCCAGCAGTACTCCTTCCTCCAAATCCAAAGAGCTTAGCCTTGTAAGCTATTCCCTAACCAGAATTGCCACTTCCAAGCTAGTTGTTGGGTTTTGGGTTTTCAATTTTTGTGTATTTCCCATTTATCTTTAGGGCTTTAGGTTTCCAGTTTAATTAGAAAAGATGTTTGGACCAGAAAGGTTTACTAACTTAATGGTATTTGCTTCCTGAGTCTGTAAGCTTAAGAGAGAGATAAGTGGATGAAAATGAGAGAAAAGCATCATGGTAAAGTTAAAAATACATATTGGGGTTAGTATGGTGGTCTGGTTGCCTGTGGTTTGTGGTGAACTCGATCGGGAGTTTCACTGTCAATTTCTTAGTAGCTTCATTTGCATTGCCAAGCTGGACACAGCTGCAATAGCTTTAGCTTCTGCCTAAATACTCTCTCACTAATAAAAGGCTGCTTTGACTCAACACAAATGCCAGACTGAACTTCCCAGTAGTCTGCACATCCCCCTTCACCTCCTCCTGTACAGGGCTGTGGGGTTGACTGCCTTTGTGTGTGTAAATTCCTTTTCTCTTCACCACTTATTTTCATTTTTTAAAAACCATATGTGTTTTAGTGACCTTTTGAATTCACAGCTGAAGGATCAGAGGATTCTTGTGTTTGTGCGCAGATAAAGAGTATGTGTTTAGAATGGATAGAAGGCTAGATTGAGGTTTGGGTTCAACCTGTGTCCTTTCTTCTGGAACTCTGGTTGTCTGTTCATGGCCTGTCCTTTTCCCTCTGGGATCTGTGGTGATTCATTCTGAGAGCAGCGAGTCAGAGATGGAACTTCTTAGGATCTGAACAGTGTACTGGGGCCCCGACTTAACCAGGGCCACCAGCAGTATTAGCTCACGTTCAGGATGCATGTTTGGTGAATTTCTCTGGCCTCTGACTGAGACCAGATTCTTACAGATGACTTCCTGAGTTCAGCTTCAGTTCAGGTTTTCCTGAACTGTGTCTTCTTGGTTCTTTGCCAGCTGCTTTTAACTGATATGAGATATAAGACAAAGCTAAAGAAATTCTTCCATTTCTCTGTTTTATTTTGCTTGCTCTTTTAATATAAAAGTAACTCAAAATCATGTTCTCATGGCTGATATATTATCTCTTGTTAGAATGAAAAGTCTACTACTCCTGTTTCAAAGTCTAATACCCCTACTCCACGAACTGATGCACCTACCCCTGGCAGTAACTCTACTCCCGGACTGAGGCCTGTACCTGGGAAGCCACCAGGTGTGGACCCCTTAGGTTAGTAAGGAAAAAAAAGTCCTATATTTATTTATGCTTTTTTTTTTTTAAATTTAATTTAAATACTAAAATCTGTTAAAAGTAGTAATGACCAGCACTGACTGTCTGTTAGAGAAGCTAAGTATTCCAAATCAAGCATGTGGCCCCATCCACATCTAACAGATCATTAAGTATTTTAAAAAAAAAAAAAAAAAAAAATGAGGTAAGTGACTGAACCACTCCAAAGGCTTGACTGATCTGAGTATAGTAAAATCAGTTCATTTGAACTATGGCTTGTATTGTTAACCTACTGAAGAAGGTGCAACTACTATTTTCTGTGTTCCTGACTTTGTCTTCAGCATCCAGCCTGAGGACCCCAATGGCTGTACCTTGTCCATATCCAACCCCCTTTGGGATTGTGCCCCATGCTGGGATGAATGGAGAGCTGACCAGCCCTGGAGCCGCCTATGCTGGGCTACACAACATCTCCCCCCAGATGAGTGCAGCAGCTGCAGCAGCAGCAGCAGCAGCAGCCTATGGAAGATCACCTGTGGTATGTTTACGTGCTTTTATAGGTTAGAGTCAGAACACACAGCAATCTTTTTAATGTAGTTTATATGATTATCAAAGGATTGAGTGTTATTAATAAAGATACTCTTGATCAGTTTTTCTTGGGAGGATGAGTTTATGACTTCTTAAGAAGTCATTTTGAAATTTTAAACAACCAAATTAGACCACATAGGAGAATAAATGTCATAAAGCCTTTTTTGTTATAAGCCTCAATAATTAGTAGTATAATTTTTTTGTATGTTCCAGTACTGAATAAAAGACCATTAAATCCTAAGCATCCTGTCATTTTATCAATAGATTCTATTGTAAATGTCTCTAAAATCTTATTTTCAAATTATCTGTGATCCTTGGTTTTAGGTGCCATATTGTGTAAAGCATAACAAATATTTGTTTTGCATGGGACAATTTTAGGTGGGATTTGATCCTCATCATCACATGCGTGTGCCAGCAATACCTCCAAACTTGACAGGCATTCCAGGAGGAAAACCGTGAGTAATACCTTTTGTTCTTTGGATTCATTGTCTACCAAGCTCTAGTTCTTGTTTTGTTTTGGAATTAGGGCATTGCTAAATAGCGTCAAAGTAATCTTCATTTTCTCTTAGTAAAAGACAAAGCATAATAAGGTTCAGTTTTGTGTGTTACATTTAAAAAAACCAAGCCTTCATGTAAAATGCAAGTTGGGAAGGCAGCTCTGGCAGTCAAGGCTTCTTTCTGTTGCTGATTTTAAGGCAGTTGTTCAGAAAGTGTGATGTTTATATGCAAACTTAGATGATTAGAATTTGAACATGTAGAGAACAGACAACGCTAAACTTCAAAAAAATCAGGACAGTCTTCTGTTCAGTTCTATTTCTAGAAAAGGTAGTTTGCTCATTTGGCTGCTTTACTGTGCGCTGAGCATTTGGAATGTCTGTTCACACTCTCCTGGAGTGATAACAGACCAAGCACAGCACACCTCTTCCAGCCTCTTGGTATATTCGAATTTCTTCACATCCTAGTCCACAGTCTTGGTTTCAGTATACTTGCACTCTTCTGTTCTTACTACCTAAACACAGTTCTGATTGGATTAGAAAATTGGAAAAGAAAACTTTTACAGTAGTATTTCAATCTCAAAAAAAAAAGAAAAATCTTTTTTCTTCCTTCGTAGGAAACGTTCTTGCCTTGTTATACACATGTGTGTGCGCGTGTACACACACACACTCGCACACTCGCAGACATCTTTCGCATCTTTCCTGAAATTGAACCTACCACACATATGCTGCATCCCGTCTCCTGTACTATCCAGATTTGACTGAGTAGCCACAGAAGTCTTCCTCTCCCAGAGGCTGTCCTGGCTGCTTACCTGTTGAGCATTTATTCACACTGATCCTCTTCTATCAACATGTTCTGTGACTCACAGTCTCACTTTCCATCTCTGTTAGATGCCCTTATAACAGAGCGTTCTGCCCTGATCACTCTTGTCTTTAAATAACATTCCCTTTTGCCTCTCCCTGTTGCCAGTTTCCTCTACTTTTTTTGAGATAGAGTTTCACTGAGTACTCCAAGTGGTCTTTAATTTGTTCATTCTCTCACCTCTGCCTCCTAAGTGCTGGGCCGGTATTAGAGGGGCACCATCATGCCCAGCTTTTGAAAGCTTACTTGTAGCCATTGTCTGCCTCTTCCCACTTGAATATGAGTTCTGTAAAAGCAGAAGCAGAACAGATCTTCCTTGTTTCTTTTTCTTTTTTTTAATATAATGTCCAGAAATATTGATTACAGTTGTAGGATTGAAAAGTCCAGTTAATATAAGGTGCCATATCTGATGCTGCCCCTGCTTTAAACAAAAGAGATTTGATCACAATCTTGCCCTCCCCCACTCTTCTTAGAGCCTTCTTACTGATCCAACTTCATGTTCCTTTTCAACAAAGCAAACAAAAGAGCACACATATGTATAAAGACATATGGATTCCACATTGCATTTGTCAAACTACTCCTGAGCACAAGGCCTACCCTGCAGAGTGCCTGTTATACTTAGTATTGCTCCACTGAAGATTTTTCCTCTCTTGGCAGGTATCATTGTAAATAGCATCTTCCTTAGTTGTAGGCCTCTGTGCCTTCTGGCTTGAACTTTTGCTGGTCATATGTATGCTATTACAGTCACTGTGAGTTCAAATGTGCATCAGCTCTGTTGGGTCTCAAAGTGCTGCTCCCTTGGAATCATTCACTACCTCTGGCTCTTAGAATCTTCCCACCTTCTCTTCCACCTTGAGGGGAAGGAGTGTGATACAGAAATCCCAAGCACTCCAAAGTCTTTCACTCTGCACATTGGTCTCTATGTTAATTACCACTTTCTACAAGACGAAGCTTCTCTGATAAGGGCCTAGCAATGCACTAATCTATGGTATATAACAATATGTCATTAGGAGTTGTTTTAGTGCTACGTTCATTTAGCAAAATAACTAGTATGTTTCCCCCTAAGGCCTATAGCCTATCTCATTTTAGATTCTTAACCTTGTCAACAGTGTCAGGATTGGAGATCTATTTCATGGTGTAGACTTTAACATTAATCAGACAGTAGTTGGTTACTCTTGTAAGAGTTGTGTGTCTGTTGTATCTGTAGGTATATTTTCCAGGCAGGTTGCTATTACAGTGCAAAGGGATTGTAGCTGGATGACGTTTATGATTGCTTTTCTCCTCCAGCAGCATCTACAGTGGCTTCCAGCATTATGAACAATAATCAGTAGGAGGTGAAGCTTCTAGTTGTGTAGCAGCTCAATTTTTCCATATTTTCGATTTTTGATAAGTACATGGTATCTTCAGGGTCTAACCATCAGGTTGTGGAAGACTAACTAATGGCATGGACAGTAACCTGTAATGGTGAGCAGGGCTGGGGCTGACTAAGGTACCTTCAGTCAAACAGTTGCACACCCACTCCTGGTACTGCAGGTTTTGTTGGGTAGCATGTGATGTCTATTTGCAACATTGTCTCCGCTATTGTATGGTTAGCTCCGTTTAAATTCCTTTTATATATTTTATATATTTAGGAAGCTTCTGCAGTAATGGATTCTCTATGATATTTTTATGTGGTGCACATAAAAGGCCTTCAAAGTTAGTTTTCCCTACAATATTCCCTTTTCTCCTGTGTGCTCCCCCACCCTCCCCACTGAATCCTCCTCATCTGGTTTCCCGCATTATTCCTTTACTTTCTATTTCCCCTTCCTTGGAAGACCCTCAGTCACTAGTTACCTAACTCTAGATATTCTGAATAGAGCATACACATTTAAAACTTAAAAGCTGATATTCATATATAAGAGAAAATCTTCAGTACTTGTCCTTTGGGGTCTGATGGGGTCCCAACCTCACTCAGGATGATTATTTCTAGTTCCATTTATTTACCTGCAATTTTATTTTCTTTCTTTCTTTTTCTTTTTTCTTTTTTTGTTTGTTTTGTTTTTCGAGACAAGGTTTCTCTGTGTAGCCCTGGCTGTCCTGGAACTCACTCTATAGACCAGGCTGGCCTCGAACTCAGAAATCCACCTGTCTCTGCCTCCCAAGCACTGGGATTAAAGGCGTGCACCACCACTGCCCAGCACCTGTAATTTTCATAATATTTTTTCAACAGCTGAGTAAATAGTCTGTTATGTAATGTACCACATTTTCATTATCCATTCATTCACTGATGGACACCTCAAGTGTTTCCATTTTCTGGTTGTTAGGAATAGAGTGGAAATGGACATCCATGAGTAACTATCTCTGTAGTAAGATTTAGAGTCCTTTTGTTATCAGCCCAAAAATGGTGGTATAGGTCAGCTCTTGGCTGTACCAGTTAGCACTCCCCACCAACAATGAATATTCAGTTATAGAAGTAACTTCCAAAGCTGGGCAGTGGTTGCACACACCTTTAATCCCAGCACTCAGGAGGCAGAGGCAGGGAGATCTCTGAGTTCAAGGCCAGCATAGTCTACAGAGCTACTTCTAGGATAGAAAGTACTACCTAACGAAACCCTGTCTTGAAAACGAACAAATAAGCAAACAAAGAAATAACTTTCAATGCCTTAAATATTGCATTGTTCACAGTTGATGCTCACAATGCAAGTTTATTCAAAGAATAAGTAA
Source organism: Rhynchomys soricoides (assembly GCA_019843965.1). Lineage (NCBI taxonomy): Eukaryota > Metazoa > Chordata > Mammalia > Rodentia > Muridae > Rhynchomys > Rhynchomys soricoides. Next base: position 1,035,949 of record JADRCH010000229.1, on the reverse strand, counting down.
ATATAATATGCTGTGTCTTCCTTCTCTATCTTCCTTTACTTGTTACTTTAGTGTTACATAGGTACTTGCTTGTCACCTTAGTGACTCCTTGTGTTCTTTAGTGTTACATAGGTACTTGCTTGTCACCTTAGTGACTCCTTGTGTTCTTGCCCCCATTTCACCGCCCTTCAATCGTACAAATGCATGACTGACCTTGACTCTGTGTTTGTTTTCTATCTGCTGAATAAAAACTCAAGGTTCTTCCTTCTATACCTAACTTTACCACAGACTAACCCAAATGTCCCAGTTGCATCAAACAGTGCTGGCTCTATAAGCCAAGTTGTTCAGTAAATATTTGACTTATTAATAAGGGAAACAAGGCAAATTAGACTTTGAGTTCCTTGAGAGTTGAAGATATAAATATCAATTACCATAAAATTCTGTGTACCTTTGTGTGCTGTGCAAATAGTGGTTGACTGACTAACATGTTTTGTTGGCCAAGAACTGAGAAGGTGAAAGATTAGTGTATTTCAGGCAGTGACTAAATAACAAGGCCGTGGGATTAATGAAATAACCGCTCGAATGCCATTGCATTCCACTGAACTGAGGAAAGGTGGAAGGGCACTGTTGGCAGTCACCAAGTAAGTAACCATAAAGGGTAGTAGAGTGGATAAGTTGAGGATTCTTGGTGCAGGTCAGCCTTGAAGTCCCAGGAGTGCAAGTGTGTTTGGAATATTTAAACAAGCAGTGTCCACCTTGGTCTAAGGGTCATGCCCGTTAGACCACTGTAGAATTACAGTCTGTTTGGCTCACCATGCTTCTGAGCCTCAGTCTTGACTAATGACACTAAGCATCACAGGTTTCCACTACCACCTCAAATGGACAGTTGCCATGCTTTCCACAGAAACTTGAACTCAAACTTAGCTTTTCTGGTAATAAATACACAAGAGGTTGTTGTTTTGTTTTTCCCAGTCATTCATATAGTTGGACTCTAGATGGTCACATGGTAGATACTCCATGTATTGTATTGATGGAAGTTTTACTAAAAACCTTGAAGAAATGTATTTTTTAACTGTTTAAATTCTTAAAGTTCTTTAAAACTCATTTAATGAGACTTGGGAGGAATTTTTTAAGAAACTGTTAGTAAGAATGTATAATAGGAGAGATGAGAAGCTTCAGGAAGTCAGCCTTGTGCCGCAGTGGATTGTGTACCAAGCCATCACAGAAGGACACCACATAGCGTGAGAAGTAATGCTAAGCCAGCCATGCCACCACCCACTGCTTCTGCATGTGGGGCTGGCCGGTTTCATAGATGATGTGGTAGCCCAGGTTCTGCCAGTGTCTGCTGAGTCAAGAGGCAAGCATGATGTGCCATGGTTGTTCTTGTTCCTCTTAAGCCTCCCTCTCTCCTGCCCAGCTAGAGTTCATTTGAGCCACTAAAAAGTATCTCTTCAGATGAGCCTTGTGGAGCCAGCTGCCCTGATCCTAGATACTCATGAGGCTGAGACAACCTAAGCAATTTAGTGAGACCCTGTCTCAAAAAAGTAGAGTATAGCTCATGGTAGAGTGCTTACTTAAACTGCCTTGTATGAGTGAGGCCCTGGGTCCAATGCCTAACACTGCTCACAAAGTATATCTTGGCCAGGGATAGGACAGCAGTAATGAGGGTGAATGGAAATGTTTTAATGTCTCAATGGCACTGAGCTTGTGCGGGGTATCCTAGGTGCTCTCAAAGGAGCATCCTCAGAACTGGGCTGGCATTGGGCATGACAACATCCTGCTCAGTGGCACACCAGTGTGGCACCAGGTCCTCAAAGCTGTGCTGGCAGACTCTCTGAGTGGTCAGAGAGGACATGAGATGGGCGGAGGGCAAATGGACAGAAGCCGACATCAGTCACGGGGTGGGGTGTACACACACTCAGCACAGCCTGAGTGGGACCCATTCAAGGAAGCTGTCCTTGTCGGGGAGAGGGGAAGGGGTCCACTCTCCAGGACTAGCTCTGGGCTGCTCGGCACCATCTTGACTGGAGGCAGACAGGAAGAGAACAGAGAGGACAAGAACAAACATTCAAGTGGGCCATCTTCACACATGCTGACACAAATAAGACTGTTTGTGGACCAGGATGTGACAACAAGATGCCAGGATACACACTGCAGCAAGGGTATGGGCCATTCTGAGGGTGTTCCCTCCCATACTCCCAGACATCTCTGGGCAGTTGCCTACCACAATGGGCCCAGTCTACAATGTCCCTACGTGCAGAAGGCCCTTAACTCCTTCCGTGTTGGGCTGGAGCCCTTACACAGCAGGGAAGGAGTATGGCCCTGATTGTGGCTGGGACACCTCAGGAGGCTCTGACAAACAGATGTTAGTCTTGCCACATTGGAATCAGGGGGCTGTGGCATAGCAGCTATCCCCAGCTTGAAAAATCAGCCTCCCACTTTCCTGGGGAGCCGCACTCAGCAGTGTGGAACACCCATCAGCCAGTGAGTAGTGCTGATATCAGTACAGGGAATGTTGGAGTGTGACAGGGTGTGATAGTGCCGCTCCAGCATCAGTTCCTGGCGGGAGGCTGAAGGGTCCGCACGGTAGAAGTTGCACACTTTCTGACATGCTGGCCACAGCTGGAAAACTGAGAGTAGAGAAGTGAAAAGAAGACTTTGGGCAGCAGTCGGGGCTTGGGGTCCAAGCTGCCTTTTGCCTTGAGTTTTATCAGTTTGGGATCTGTGTGGATCATTGTCCCTTTCTTAAGAAAGAATTTGGTTGAGGGGGGAGGGTGTAATAGTAGGGCAGTAGTTGTGCACACCTTTAGTCCCAGGACTCAGGATTAAATCCTGACTTGAAAAAAACCAAAGAGGGGGGAAAAGTATAACAGTACCTGAGCTTAGACTAACTTCCTTCCCTTCTGTAAGATAGAGTCTTTGTGACCCCTTGATCGCCTTCTGTCAGTCATCCTCAGAGGGCCAGCCTTTGCTTACAAGCCTGAACTAGAACCTGGCTCCCCTGAAGTCACCCTTTCCCTGCAACCTCCTGAGAAAGTGCCCCTTGCTTTTTCCTCACAGCCTGCACGCCACCAGTCCAATGGTGTTTCTTGAGTGCTTTCCTTTGCAGCTTCTTGATGAGTTAGATTTCTGGCTTCTGTGAAAACCATGCTTCTTTTAGACCTCTGCCATTTGAAACTCTCCCCGCCCCCCATCTTCTACCTTGATGGAGTGTCCCTTAAAGATCTGACACAAGGTTTAGAGTGTGACTAGTGGCTATATAAGTGAAGCCCCTGATGGCGTTTTTTGTTCTCAGGATCATCTCTAGTAAAAATCTGCCTTACTCAATTACAGTTACTTATATTAAAAGCTCTCATCACCCTGGATATTGTGTCTACAATCCAAGCATCCTATTCAGTATAGTCTTGTGTGGCTTTACAATCCAGGTCCTATGAATTACAACCTCTGCTCCAGCATTCCTACCAGTCCTCATAAGTTTTGTCTGCTGAGGTAACCCATTGGGGCCTCTTTATTTGACTCAGAAAATACCGTCTGTCTAGTCACTTCCTAAACTCCCAACCCTTTCATCAGCTCAGCAGCTGTGGTATGCTCTCAGTGCTGGACTGTCAGCTCCCTGCCGGCAGGCCCAGGTGAGAGGAGAGAACCCAGCTCAGGTCCAGCCAGGTCTGTCTGGGGCTGAGTGGGATGGCAAATGTCAACAGCCCAAAAGAAACACGCCAGGCCTGGAGTCCTGTGGAAGCAGGAACTCACTTTGTTAAACTAGGCCCTTGCTTATATAGAGAAGGCAAGGAGGTGGGCACTTATGTATGGGAAGAGATGACATAGGAGGCGGGAAGGGTGACGGAGGGTAAGGGGTAACTGACAAGGCCAATGGCAAAGCTTCACATCAGAAATGGCAGGGTAGAGGCAGGGCCAAATGGGTCTTGCTGAGTCACCCCAATATGGAAGTAACTGAGACAGGTCTCAAACTCGAGCCAGGCTCAGTTTTGTCCTCAAGGCCAAAATGGAGCCCAACACTGGACTAACTTTTTGTAAACATGACCAGCTTAGACATTTTCAGTTTAAAAAAACAAAAACCAAACAAAAAACAAACAAACCTGTAAACTATTAATTTCAGTTACTTTTGTGTTGCTTTGATAAACCACCATGACTAAAAGTAACTTGTGGAAGAAGATGTTTATTTTGGCTTATGATTCTAAAGGGCTAAGAGTCGGTCATGGCAGGGAAGCAGCAAGAGGCTGGTATAGTGGCTGGACCGGGTAGCTAACAGCACGCATCTTTAAGTGCATGCAAAAAGCAGAGAGAAACCAAATATTTTGACACCATAGGTTTTTTAGGCTTTGAACTGGAAATGGAAGTGCTATACACAGTAAGGTGGACCTTGGGGCTGTCAGACAAGACAGGATACTTTTCAAGTTCCCCATTACTTCTGTATCTTTTCGAATTTATGATTTTTGAGTCTGATCAAAGTGTTAAAACTTTTCTTACACATCAGTCCTTTCAGTGTTTTCATGTCCTACGTACAGAATCTGAACTCTTCATAATTTTAGCTTACGGATCTCTTTTAATAACTCATTCTGTTGCAGGCCGTGTACACGCACGTACATACACACACACACACACACACACGAATGACATTAGCTATCCTACTTAGTTCTCTGTAAACTATAGACTCATCCTGTCTTTTTGAAGTTAGAATTGCATTCAGAGAGAGGCTCAGTAACTATTGATGTCACATAGCAACCATTAAACAGCCAATTGGTCTTTGGTTATAGACCTAGCACCATATCTTGAAGCTAATGTTATTGTGTTGTACCAGATACATTTGATTGTCTTTTAATTATTTGTTTCTTTGTTTATGCATATTTCAAGTGGCACTGAAAGAATTTTCTCTCTCTTGTTATATTGGACAGTTTAATAATGTTTTCAAGGAAGGTAGTTTAGTGGATAGAGTGTGCTTCTAGTATGCATGAAACCTGGGTTTGATACTCATCACTGCTTGAACCAGATATGATAAGGGCAAACCTCTAATCATAGCACATGGGAAGTAGAGACAGGCAGGTCAGATATCCAGGGCCACCCTCCACTGTATAGTGAGTTTGAGGCTAACCATGCATACGTAAGACCCTGATCTAAAAGAAAACAAACAAAAGCTAGTGCTTTCTACATTGTTTTGCTGTTTCTCCTTCCTGCACCCTAGAGCATACTCCTTTCATGTTAGTGCCGATGGCCAGATGCAGCCTGTCCCTTTTCCTCCTGATGCCCTCATTGGACCGGGGATTCCCCGACATGCTCGCCAGATCAACACCCTCAACCACGGGGAGGTGGTGTGTGCAGTGACCATCAGCAACCCTACAAGGCACGTGTACACAGGTGGCAAGGGCTGTGTAAAGGTCTGGGATATCAGCCACCCTGGCAACAAGAGCCCAGTCTCTCAGCTTGACTGTCTGGTAAGTGAGTAGGGATGACAAAGACCCTGATTGTGAGAAAATCCTAGCAGTTCTAAGAGAATAAGTAGGGGTTTTTCTCTCAGAGTGATCCAGTTCTTTATTTGTGTTATGTGCACCTGTACAATCTGCATTTACCCTGTCCCGAAGGTCAAAGATAAGTCACTTGGTTCAAGAATACTAAGAGTTCCATACATTGTTTCTATAGCACGCACCTGAGAACTTTCTGAAGTCCAACTATTCATGTGGCTACCAAGCCCCTTAACTGGTGTGTTACCATTTGTCCTTGGGTTGCACAGGAAATTTTAGCTTAGTTTTCTTCCCTTCTATCAGAAGCATCTTTTGATGCATCACTTAATCTAACATAATTAAGTATGCCTACAATTTCCACAAACTCTTGAACAGGGGAGACAGTTTCTTTTCCTATCTTGATGTCTGTCATTGGCACTTCATTGAACTCGTAATGCCTGTTAGTCACACATAGCAAGGCTAGGCCAAAAGAGCCAACTGCCAAGTGACTTTTAACTGATGTGGCTTTAATACCAAGACCCTCCATCCTCAGCAAAGTATGGCAGGGCTTCAGAGCATAGAGAACTGCAGTGGTGTGTACACAGACCATATGGATCTATGTGTGCAGATTACATCCACAGTTGTTTAATTCAGTGGTGGGAGTGGGACTAGATCTTTGCATTTGGGTGCTAATTAAGATTAAATATCTTGGTACTAAATTTTGTAGATCACGTTAAAGTACTTCCTTAATTTCATGTAATTTTGTAGCATTAATCTACTTTATCATTGTCATAAGTATAAATGGCTCATTAAACCAGAAGGGAACACAATACTTTTACGGATTTCTGCTCTCATGTTAATGCTGTTTTCTTTTCCTCATGAGTAATTTCATGATGGCTTTTGTCTCCATAGAACAGGGATAACTACATCCGTTCCTGCAGATTGCTCCCTGATGGTCGCACCTTAATTGTTGGAGGGGAAGCCAGTACACTGTCCATCTGGGACCTGGCAGCTCCAACCCCACGAATCAAGGCAGAGCTGACGTCCTCAGCCCCTGCCTGCTATGCTCTGGCCATCAGCCCCGACTCCAAGGTCTGCTTCTCATGCTGCAGCGATGGCAACATCGCAGTGTGGGATCTGCACAACCAGACTCTGGTGAGGTAGGTCAGCTGGATCTACTTCTGTGTTGAAAGGGAGAGCTAATTTACCACATGGTGCTCAAAACTCTGTGCGGATGTCTTACTGTGTGTATATTTGTGTGTTTGTCTGTGACTGACTGGGTGGAATTCAACTACTTTCTAAAAAGTGTTATGAACTGGATGTATTTTAGAGGTAACAAATTTTATATGTGAAATCTTGCCTCCACGCTCTGTCTTACTTTTGTTTCATTGTACACATGCACACAAACACACAGTATTACTGAGTTCTAGAAGTAAGCGAAGGTCATCTTTCATAATGAATGTTATCAGGACCTCATGAGCTCAATAGATGTCTGTAATTTGTTATCTGTTCGTGCTGACACCCATCATCACCCCTAGTTCCTTGGTGAGAAGCCGTAGTATGTGGTTATAGTTTAGGTGATGCATGGGTCACAACCTCAGCAATGATTGTATGACTCTTGGCAAGGGCTGGATCCTGGCGGTTTGCTGCTTGTGCTCTTACATGGCCTCAATAGTCTCTGTTCTCATATTTAAGGACAAGTGGACAGCAGGTTTATAGAAATGAGAATGAACAGTATGATTTGGAAAAGGGCGTGAGAAGATTGAGAACTTTAGCTGTGAGGCAAGGGGCATGTGTGGAAGAGAAGAGCCATCTGCACTCTTATTTTGAAGGACTGCAATTCCAAAAGCAAAATATTTGTTCTTGTGGCTTTAGGGTAAGGCTCAGATACACAAGGTCGTACTGTGCAGTGAGACCCACTTTGAACTCTCTCCCTCATGCCTCATGTACATTTTTGTCAGAAGTGTCCCTGGGCAGTAGATCACACAGAATGTACTTCTGTTAGGTGTTTCTTGTGAGAATGGCCTTTCCCCACTGCACAGCCAACCCAGATACATGATATGTTTTGTTATTATTTTGAATGATTAGAAAGCATAAACCAAATGAGATGTATAGGTAAACTCGGCACTAAATCTGATCAGCGAAGCATTCTCAATTGAATTAAAAGAAAAACTAGATTTTCAATGGCTTGTCTTCCATTTTATACTTTCAGGCAATTCCAGGGGCACACAGATGGAGCCAGCTGTATTGACATTTCTAATGATGGCACCAAGCTCTGGACAGGTGGTTTGGACAACACTGTGAGGTCCTGGGACCTGCGTGAAGGGCGGCAGCTACAGCAACACGACTTCACCTCTCAGGTGTGCACTGTGTGCGGGTAATGTGGCCTACTAAAGAAAACGTGGTGGACTTGAGTGTGGGTCTCTTGGAGACCATCGCTTGGACTTGGTTCTTTCTGTACATTTTGAGTCTTGTTGATTTCCTCTCTATTTAAGAGCATACCTCCTGGTTAATAAGACCTTGGCCTCTGCAGCGACCATCATTTATTTTAATTCCAGATCTTTTCTTTGGGCTATTGCCCAACTGGAGAGTGGCTTGCAGTGGGGATGGAGAATAGCAATGTGGAAGTGTTGCATGTCACCAAGCCAGACAAATACCAGTTGCATCTTCATGAGAGCTGTGTGCTGTCACTCAAGTTTGCCCACTGTGGTAAGCAGGCTCCTTTTTTCCAGTTTCTGTCCACCAGAATGATTGCTTGGTTCTTCTGTTGACTTGTTCCAAGCTGAGTCTTTTATTTTGTTAATGTGCCTCTCTTCACAACTATATAGTTTACTTAACCAGGCACGCTTGCCTTACAAGCTATGTAAATTCTTGGTCTTAATCCACTTTATTCCTTATCACAACAATCAGTGACTCATCAAATCCAGAATGTGGGTGGGCTTTACTTTTGAAGTGAAAAGATACTCTTATTTGTTATAAATGGAATGAATTTCTGTATTAATTCAGCACTCTATGAAGCAAATGGCAAAGTAACACAAAACCCTCTTCCTGTAGGCAAATGGTTTGTAAGCACTGGAAAGGACAACCTTCTGAATGCTTGGAGGACACCTTACGGGGCCAGCATATTCCAGGTAATGCCTAGCGTGGTGAGTGACCAGTGTCGTGTGCTGCCTGCAGAGCTCTAGCCGTGTCCTCTCCGTGCTGCTTATAAGTAGTGCACCGGCTTACGTGCTTTGAAATTATGTCGGCAGGAGGCAGGCAGAGCCAGACCCTGCCTGAAGCGGGGAGGGGCTTAGTTGCACAAAGGTCATCTGCTGAGATTTCTGATCCTAGTGTCACAGCCGATCCTGAATTACCCATGACTCAGTCCTCTCTTACACTTCAATTAGGGGTTTGAGGTCTTCTGTGGCATTTTCGTGTTTATGATACATTTTCTTCATGAGTAGTATCAGCTCCTTTCTTTTCCAATTCTTTGATTCACTTTCTTTTATCAGTTCTTTTTCCCAAGAATGTACCAGAAAAGTCTAGTCAAACTGGATTGATTTTATAAACTTCTTAGTAGCACAGTAGAATTTTGTGTAGTTTTGGCAGTTATTTGAAAAAAAAAAAAAACACCAGATTTAAACATGGCACAAACAGGGACATGTACTCAAAATCTTTTTTTTTTTTTTTTTTTGTTCGTTCGTTTGCTTTACAGATTTGTGTGAATTTCATAGATGAGTTAATAGCTTTTGATTTTATTTTGTAGTTAGACTGTTATCTTTTGTTTCATCTTTCGGACTAATATAACAAACTGTCAGGTCCCTTAACAAAATGACAAGTCATCATAGAGCTGATTAATTGTCTGAATCCAAAATAGACCATCATACAAGGTTTTTGGCATGGCATGACAAAGTAGCCGATGTTATTGCTATGACACTTCCTTCTCTCTTTCTTCCTCGACACAAGGTTTCACTATGTAGTGCTGGCTGGCCTGGAACTCACAGAGATCCACTTGCCACTGCCTTCGAGTGCTGGGATTAAAGGCATGCACTACCATGCCTGGGTGAAGCTTGTATTTTAATACTGGGTTTTTGTGACCTTTTTAGGTACACAAACTGAAAGAAAAAAATATTAGACTGTATTTTTTATTAAACACAAGTTTCGTATCTTATGTATATGCTAGCTTGGGTATTGTAATTATTAGCAGTTACAATAAAAAACTTTGACATGCAGTATATTAGGTACTTGTCTTACATACAGCTTCAGATGTTCCATGTAGTCTTCATGGTACTAGTTTAAACCTGGTGTGTGTGCTCTGCCCTCATCCCTTTATCATCCCGCACCCCTCTGTAGTGGAATGTGTTTAGGATTCCAACTATTGAACTCCTCTTACATGGTTTTATGTTTTATGCTAGTAGTAGACACTTTTTTTTCCCGAGACAGGGTTTTTTCTGTGTAGCCCTGGCTATCCTGGAACTCACTCTGTAGACCAGGCTGGCCTCGAACTCAGAAATCTGCCTGCCTCTGCCTCCCAAGTGCTGGGATTAAAGGCGTGCGCCACCACAGCCCAGCAAGTAGTAGACACTTTTACTAGCGTCTGCCATTAATTGTTAGACCTTGCTCTACTTGCTGCTCTGTGGCAGCACCAAGATCCAGGCTACCTATCCAGTGGCAGTTGAGGTCTTCTCATGTCTTGAATACCCTACTCTGTACTTTCTAAAGAATAAAGAGGGGATTGTTTGTTTGTTTGCTTCTTTTACTTTATTGTCTGCTTGCATGTCTGTACACTATGTTGCATACCTGGTACTCAAGGAAAGCAGAAGACCTCCCCACCCACACCCCCTGAACTGAAGTTATCATAACTACTCATTTTCTCTAGAAGAGCATTCAGTGCTCTTAATCCACTGAGCCATCTTTCTAGCCCTAGGAATAGAGTTTAAAGAACAGGGCCTTGCTTCATTGCAGAGCACTCTGACCATTGAGTTAGCTCTCTTTGATATCTCAGGACAAGAATCGTTAGCCTAAGCTAGGGATGATCGCGTACTACCATGTCTAGGATTATTGGGTCTGCCCTGTATTTGCAGGGCTTCTGGGTGCTCTGTGGAGTACTTTGGCTGTGCATCTGCTCCACACCCACCAGTCTTGCTTCTTAGTTCCTGTATGTGACGTTCTTGATATGTTTCTTCCCTAGTCCAAAGAATCCTCATCGGTGCTTAGCTGTGACATCTCTGTGGATGACAAGTACATTGTCACTGGCTCTGGGGACAAGAAAGCTACGGTTTATGAAGTTATTTATTAAGGACAAACCTTCGTGCAAACTGGACTCCTCCTCATAGCACTTTGCGCTGTTGTACTTTTCTGTTCACCCTCTCCCATTCTAAAACCAAGGATTTCCAATACTCATTGCAGTTGTGGAGTTTAATCCCCTTCCGTAGCCCCACTTGCTCCTTGCTATTGAATTGTGAATATTCATTAAGAACCTGTGATACCAAATCTTCAGCTATCGACTTGGAAGAACATGGAATACCTAACAGTGAATGGAATCTTTAATTATGTATTATATCTGTAATATATTTATTTTGTTTAAAGAAGGCTTTCTAACAATGACTGACTAAATAAAGCTGTCCGCTCCTGCATTGATAATGAAGGTGCATTGTATTTGATGCTCCACCCCCTCTCTTTTGGTAAGGGAGGGGAAAGGAAGGTTTAAAATAACTGATTTAAATGTCACTAAATGTAGACTATTGACTGTATAGAGATGTGAAATGTATAATTACACATGGAAGCAATATGTTGCTGTGTTATGAGGTTCTTTTGTTTTCTACTTATATTAAAAAATTTGGAAATTTGGCTGTCTGAACAAGTAGAATATAACAGGCCAAGTACTATTCCTTTGAGTCTATTTGGGCAACTTTAACCAGTATCTATAACTTTAGATTACATTCAACAAAAATTAGTTGTTTTTCTTTTTTTATTTTTTACTTGTTGACAAGTATCTTTGTAATATGTTTTTAATTCCTTTTTTTATTGTATTATAGACAGATCAAAAATTTAATTGGGCCTCAAAGAGAGAACTTAATTTCTTCTAAATATTTTTGCCAAATTTCCTGGCAGAGGGAGCTGTGTGTCTCTGGGCAGTTGTGATGCTGTGAGACATGGCAGGCTGTTTTGTGGCATGCTCTTTAGGAGCTGCAGGTCCGGGAGTACTGCTTGCCTACCGCTGTGCCAAGCAAGTCTTTGACACACACACACAAAGGCCAGCAGAGGAGGGTTTGCAGAGCCCACCCTCTGAAAGCCACAAAGAAGAGACTCTCCTGGGATGATGACTTGCTTTATTTACCTCTAGTTCTTTCCATGTCTTAGTTGGATGTCCCTGAAATGGACACAGGCTGTGCCATTGTGCCACAAACATTGTGTTATCTTTTATGTTGTTGTTGTTGCTGTTAAACTTTAACATGTGACTCCTTTTTTATTTTTATTTTTTGTTTGAATGCTTTAAAAAGATCTTTTAAGTCTGTGGATCTGCTGATGTACAGTGCCTTTGCTGCTATGGATCAAAATCAAGAACTGTGTAGATAAACTTTATTGTATAAGTAGAAAAAAATCACTTAATTTCATACTAGAAATGGATGGATGCTGCAAGTTGAAATGGACTGTCACTGACGTTCTTTGTGTGGTAGCAAAAAAAATGGTGTCTTAAGTGCTTAGTGTTTGATGTCATTACAGTTTCATAAAACTCTACAGTGTAGAAAGATTTTGATACTAAACTGTGCATTGTACATAGTTCTAACGCATTGTATTGGCCACCAGTACTTCTATGATGGTAGATTGTTTGTGCATTCAGACTTTTAAGCATTAAACATAAATAACTTCTAGAATGTTTATTTTCTAATTATTTTTACTAATTTCTTTGTCTATGCCACTCCCTATATTAAAATCATCAGTTATATTCAAGTCAGATTGTTAAATACTATGGGATTTTAACTGTGGCTATTTTTTTTCTTCTTTTTCTTTTGAGATAACCCAGAAAGCATGAACAAAGTTATAGACGGCAAGTAGTTACCAAGTATTTACTGAGCCCCACGTTTTGTTGAAACTCTTTCATATAGAAGCTGTCCAAAACTCTCAAACTTGAACCATTTAGATTTGTACTGTCATTCTGGTACACTAGCCACTTAACCACTATTTAAACTTAACTCTTAGAACTAATTTATATTAGAAGTCTTCTCTGCCAGTAACATGGACTAAATTTCAAGTGCTTAATAGTCCCCCGGGAGCTAACAGCTATTGTACTGGACCTCACAGGTTTCTGTAATGTTTCCCACACTGTTGTGAATGCTCCAGAGCTAACACAGCATTCAGAGCATGGCAGATTGGACCATTGCCAAGTGTTGGGGCTGGAGGGACTTTCCAAGACACACAAGTTTCTGGAAGCATCTTGGGCTAGTTTTTTGGTTTTTTGGCAAGGAAGAACTTAAAGGAATCCCAATTTGTGGGACAGGATTTGGGAACACCAGGGTAACCTGCAGCGATCATAGGAGACCCAGCTAGGTACTAAGTGGATTCCAGCATCATTCACCCCTGGAAGCCAAAGCAGCAAGTTCAGTGAGATGCCATGAGCTTCTGCATTGCAGGGTGGTATGCATATCCACTGAAGCAGCTGAGAAATAAGATATTTCTTAGATAATAAGAAGTGATCATCCACAGAGATCAAAGCTGGGCTGGGTGACACTCTGTGTTGGTCATGGAAGGAATGATGGATACATAGAGGGCACCGAGCTTCTCTTCTGTTAGTTTCTCACCAGTATGGTTCTGACAACATAGAAAGTCAAAAGGAAAAAACAAGTCTGCACATCAGAAAACATAACTTCTACGTCTGGTGGGGTTAGCCAGAAGGCACGGAGAACGGGCTTTATAAACAGACTTAGTGGCATGATGTCTTATCCCTTCCCCAATGCTAGGCTTATAGGAGTATATTTACTCTTCTTATCTCTGTGACAAAATACCTGGTGGAAACAGTTTAAGGGAGGATAGTTGGTTTTTTGGAGGGGTTGAGGGGGTTCGTTTGGTTGCATTTTTGCTCACTGTTACAGAGATGGTTTCACCCAGCAAAATAGGCATGGTGACAGTATTGGCTTGATTTTTGACAGCAGGCAGAGACTTAATCACATAGGGATGACTGGGAAGCACCCGTCATACATGGGAACCAGGGACAGTAAAGCCTCCAAAGACCCTCCCCTAATGACCTCTAGTGACCTTACTGCTAGGCCTCCTAAAAGCTCCACTGCCTCCCCCAAATACGACTACCGGCTGAGGAGTACGTTCTAAAGCATGAGACTGGGGGTGATACTCCAGAGTAAGTCCACTGTGAAATTAGGCATAGAGAGCATATCTGCATAAACTGGAGCCCTGTCTTAATATACACAGAAGTTTTGCCGTAATGGTTGAACTACGAAGGTAATTTTAAGGGGCTGGGACTGTGGATCTGTGGTATTGCAAATGCTGATGATCTGTTATTGAAAAGGAAAATAAGTAATTACTGAAATTCAGCTGTTGCTTTTACCATAAATTTTGCTCCGTGCATGGTTCTCGCAGAGTCTGAAGAACAATGAAGATGCATCTCCCCAAAGCAAGAGAAAATTTAATTAGAATGGAAGGACAGAGTAGTTAGTATACAAACTATAGAAAAAGGAAAAGTCAGATCAAAGGAGCCATCAGACCTTCGTAAGATAGGTGGATCTGGTGCAAAGCGATAGACCTCAAGGTTTCAAAGCTACACTCCTCACTTAGAGTTGATACTTGGCAAAATGGTTTTATGGCGGTGATATACCTGAAATGTTGTATGTGCCTGCAACACTTAGAAGTGCTGGGAATTAGACTCTAGCTTCAAGCTACATCACACAATCACAAAATTTCTGGCAACCAAGAACAAAAGGATGGCATTCTGGACAGATGTGATTGATGCACATGCCAACCTAATGAGCAGCCTGAACGTCAGCCAGGATTGGTTGCAGTTTGGGTGTCTCAGTGGACCTTCATGCCCTGGTGCTGTACTGAAAACTGAGGAGGATATTTGTTGATTGATTTCTGGCAATAGTAAGAAAATTAGTCTCAAGAAAATTAGTCCCGAGATTCATTGTCCAACCTTGAATAAGCAATTACAAAAATCAGTGCTAAAAAAGGTGTTAATTCATTCCAGAGAAATTTAAGAGTTTCAGTTGTGACCTGGATCTTGTCACTTCTCAGGTTCTGGGGGCATTTGCCGTGGAGCAGTAGCCAACAGCTGTCTCTGTTCTTCTGAGCTAATTAACATTTATTCACTTTGGGGTGCTGACAGATTATAAATTGGCAATGGAAATGGTTTATTTTCAATAGTCTGAATATAGCACAAAGGGTCTTATGAGAGTGTTCAAACACTATTGAACCAAGGGCAGGGAGAACTCTTCCCTGTTAAGCTGCAATGTCTGTTTCCTTTTGATTGGGTGTTTGACAATAGATATAATGGGTGATAGATTTTTGTACAGTCCAGTCAGGAGTTTGCAGGACAGTTGGGCTTGCCCTTCTATGCTACAGAATTCTCAGCTAGGACTTTTATAGTTGCCTGCAGATAATAATCACCACAGGACTGACCTTAGTTTAGCGTACTGTGAGCACAAGGGCCCTGATTGATCTCACAGTAGGTCCAGCGAGGAGAGAGGGGATGTCATAGTCCTGTTTATGAAGAAGGGAAAGGACCAGAAGGGAAACACTATTCACCAAAACTCTAGTGGGAGTGCTGACTCGAAACCACAGGTTCCTGTTTTGCAGTACAGCAGAACTGGAGCAGAAATGGGAAGCGTTCACACTGCTTCCACCTAACTGCACACAGCTCTATTTCACCCAAGTCATGCAATGTGAAAACTGCTTTGATCAATAGCAGATTGTCTTTATAGCTCCTGTGCTGTGACCCCTCCGGAGGTTAAATGCTCTGGTATCTCCTAGGAAACTCTTGGCCATGAGTTGAGCTAGGATTAATTATTTTTCCTCCTGGGAGGCCTTGAAGTTGTAGAAGGACTCATTAGGAATTCATCATGAGAGACTCATGATGCAAGGACCTGCCTCATGATAGGCTACTTGTACATGGACCAAAAGAGATGCCCTCAGGAAGCAAGGAACAAAGATGCCAAAACTAGTGTCCTGCAAACTGAGAATTGTTCTGTAGGTTATAAGTTCACTCGAAGAACTGCAAATACTTCAATCCCTGTAGAGTATAGCTTAATAAGAAGCCAGGTACAGCTATGACTAAAGCACAGCCTCTTCCCTAGAAGCAAACCTTTGGGGATTCATTGAAATCAGCTGTTCAAACTTACTGGGAAATAGCCATCACATGTTAGTAGTTTTCATGCTTTCCCTAAGCAGTCATGTTAATGCAATCTGATTTCCATCAGGAAAATTAGTTATGGTTTTCACAGTGATAGTCAATCCCTCTCCATGACAGTTTTTGGGCACCATGGTTTGTGAGAACAAGAATGTTCCTCTGAGTACAGGAAGTTTGAGGTACTTGCTGGAGCAGGACCTTAGTTCATTGCCTTTTTTGTTAGCAATGCTCTTTGATACCATGTGCATAGTTCCACAGTGAGTGTTAGTGGGGACTTGTGTGATCAGGAGTGAATGGCCTTTGCTGCAGTCCCCAGAGGGAGGGCTCCCATGTCAGGTCGCCTTTACTTTAACAAGGAGCATGAAGCGTCCGAATTGCCCTGAGCTCAGCAGATCCTGATTTTTGTGCAGCCTCAGCTTTAAGTGGGAGCTATTAACCCCACTCCACATGGGCTTCGTGCGACTCCTCACCATTCCCACCTCACTACTCATCGTGTTTTGTGTTTGTTTGAATGCAGCATCCCCACCACACCCCCAGAATCCTCAAAACCACGAGGTCCATAGGACCTTGTCATTTGTACCTTATAGCGTCCTATTAGATGTGTAAAGCTCAGACGTTCATGACCCAGTCACATACCTGCTGAGGAAACTAAGACAGGCAAATGTGTTGCTTCAGCTTCTGGAGGGTTCTGTAATGTTTGAAGTCTTGTTTTAGATGTGTTTTGTTGTTCCTTTTACCTCAGGCATCTATGCCTTTGCCAGGAGTGAAACACTCCTTGGCATTAAGAATTAACATATAATTGACATTTATTTCTTGAAAAAACCAAAGTGTAAACTTTGACGGGAAAATAAAAAATCCAACTGTACTGAACTGTCCCCTGCCTTTAATTCCCTTTAAAAGACATTAGCAATGTCCCCTTGGCAGAAAATCAAAGAAACAGCTATCTGATTTTGTGCTGTGTGCTTGAGCTGTTATTATTTTCAGTACTAATGAGAAGCACTAAGCTACCACGATGCCCAACCACTGAGGATGTTTTAGTTTCCTCTTTCCTGTCTCTGTTCCAATCCTGGGAGATGAAATAAAAAGATCTCAAACTGCTTTTAAATCTTTAGGCCCACAAGTATTTAGGGGCACAGAATGCTTTAGGTCTTTTAGGAGATATGACCCAGGCATGACGGCACACACCTGTAATCAGCACTTAGAGATTGAGGTGGGAAGCTCAGGAGTCCAATCCCATGTCAGCTCACATGAGCTTCGAGGATGGGCTGGGCTACATGAGATACCCTGCCTCAAACAAAACCAAACCAGGAAGACAGGATGCAGTATCCTGTGTTGCCTCCCAGCCAGTAGCATTCTACAGGCAAGCATAGTGCTGTTCTGGACTGGACATCCAACTGTTCCTGCTTAGTGCGGTGTGCACTGACTATAGAAACCCACAGCTTCACAGCTGGTCACTTTTGTCCCTGATCATGAAAAACTTTCAGCGACCCTTCAATATTTAATTTGGAGTTGAAGAGAAGGGATTTTAGACTATTTTGTTGAGGTACTGGACATTCAGAGGCTAAGTGCCATGATCAAGGGGAAATAATTGACAGTTGCCTAGACAAGACCTATTAGCCTCTCTGCTTTAGTCTATGTGCCTCAGTGACCAATAAGGCTGCTAGAGTATTTCTTTTCCTTCCTTCCTTCCTTTCTTTTAAATGAGATTTGGGTTTTACTCACTCTGAAAGGTTGGTGGCCTGTAACTAAAACAGAAATACGTGACTTAGCCTATATATAGGCAGGTGGTATTATTAAAAGCCATATACTTTCATATTGATGAAGACATTTAAAAATACATGACATCAAAGATATCTTTCAAATTTCCTGGTAGAAAATGTGGGGTTTTTGTTTTGTTTGTTTTGTTGTTTTTCTTATCCAAATTTCAAAATGTGGTAGATTTTACGTTTGTATTAGTCTTGATAAATAGTGCATTTGTTCTTTTCTGGTTTGCTGTTGTTTTGGTTGGTTTTAGTTTTTGTTTGGGGATGTTTTGTACTTTGTAACATGTCCAATACTCATATTTGAGAGAAGGGTCACCCTGGAACCTTTGATGACTTTTTTGGGCTTTTATTCATGAGTTCATAGAGGGGCCACCATGACAGTTAACACAGAACTGTTTGAGTCATGTTAAAATGTTTCTGAGATAACAGAGGCCCCAGTCTCAAAGGATTGCTGGGCTTCAAGGCAAAGGACATGGTTATTTGCAGACCTGAGAGGAGCCACTATTCTTGTTGCCCCAAGGTGATTTTACCTGTGGTTCAAGTTTAGACTCCCTCAGGGCTTAGCATCCCACACTTGTGTTAAATAAAGCCTGCTCATTCTCTCTGCCACTAAGAAAGGAACTCTTAAGCAATGTGGAGATGACTTTGTAGTTACAGTTAACATGTTATCCCGGAATCAAACCAGCTCGGTTCCTATCTGAATTGTTTTCCTGGTTGTTTAAATTTTTTTCAAGGCTAGTACAAGATGTAGGCTATTTAGATAAATGCAGAATCAGCTCCCAAGAGGAGTATCATATTTTAGGAACGTCACAGACCTAAAATCCTGTTCCTCCGTGGCCCCTGGAAAATGTTTTCTGAAATACTGCCAAATCTAGGAAGGTGTCACAGTCAGAACTGAATGCTGGCCCATGGCTAGTCTTCCTTTGCCTTTGGCGATAACCATATGCCAATGACTGAGATGGCAGCCAGTAATAAATGTCCCCTCTTTCCCTGATTCAGCTACTCCTCTCCAGCTGTTAGATAAGACAGCATCTTCAGCAGATATTTGTTCTAGTAACTGTTTGACTCGTGTAAATAAAAGTTGGTGTGTAAAGTATGGTAGAGATGACACAGGTGACAACTATGATAAAAATGTGCCTTTTTATGTTTAAAAAGAAAGTTTGATTTTCTTCCTCATTTGTTTGGTTTTTTAAAGTGTAGAAAATACTTTATTAAAGATATATATGATGTAGGATTTGGAACTGGAGAGATGGCGGCTTAATGGTTAAGAACACTTGCTGTTCTTAGAAAGGATCTGGTCCTTTTTTTTTTTTTTTCCCGATAATTTATTTACATTTCAAATGTTTTCCCCTTTCCATGTCTCCCCTTTGGAAACCCCCTATCTCATTCCTCCTCCCCCTGCCTCTATGAGGGTATTCCCCCACCCACCCACCCACCCACTCCCATCTTCCCTCCCTGGGATTCTCCTATACTGGGGCATCTAACACCCTCTGGCCCAAGGGTCTCTCCTCCCACTGATGGCTAACAAGGCCCTCCTCTGCCACATATGTGGCCAGCACCATGGGTCCCTCCATGTGCATTCTTTGGTTGGTGGTCCAGTCTCTGGGAGCACCAGGGGGCCTTGCCAGTTGACACTGTTGCTCCCTCCCTATGGGGCTGCAAACTCCCTCAGCTCCTTCAGTTCCTTCTCCAACTCCTCCATCTGGGACCCCACGCTCAGTCCAACAGTTGCTGTAAATTGAATCTTGGGTATTCCACACTTTGGGGCTAATATCCACTTTTTAGTGAGTACATACCGTGTTCTTTCTTTTGTGACTGAGTTACCTCACTCAGGATGATATTTTCAAGTTCCATCCATTTGCCTACGAATTTCATGAAGTTATTGTTTTAATAGCTGAGTAGTATTCCATTGTGTAAATGTACCACATTTTCTGTATCCATTCCTCTGTTGAGGGACATCTGGGTTGTTTCCAGCTTCTGGCTATTATAAATATAGCTGCTATGAACATAGTGGAGCATGTGTCTTTATTAGATGATAGAACATCTTCTGGGTCTATGCCCAGGAGTGGTATAGCAGGGTTCTCAGATAGTATTATGTCCATTTTTCTGAAGGTCTGCCAAACTGATTTCCAGAGTGGTTGTACTAGCTTGCAATCCCACCAGCAATGGAGGAGTGTTCCTCTTTCTCCACATCCTAGCCAGCATCTGCTGTCACCTGAGTTTTTAATCTTAGCCATTCTACCGTATGAGGTGGAATCTCAGGATTATTTTGATTTGTATTTCTCTGATGACTAAGGATGTTGAACATTTCTTTAGGTTCTTCTCAGCCTTTCAAATTTCCTCAGTTGAGAATTCTCTGTTTAGCTCTGTTCCCCATTTTTTTGATAGGGTTTTTTGGTTCTCTGGAGTCTAACTTCTTGAGTTCTTTGTATATATTGAATATTAGCCCTCTGTCAGATGTAGAATTGGTAAAGATCTTTTCCCAATCTGTCGGTTGCCGTTTTGTCCTATTGACTGTGTTCTTTGCCTTATAGAAGCTTTGCAATTTCATGAGGTCCCATTTGTTGATTCTTGATCTTAGAGCATAAGCTGTTGGTGTTCTGTTCAGGAACTTTCCCCCTGTGCCCATGTGTTTGAGAATCAACAAAACCAGGAGCTGGTTCTTTGAGAAAATCAACAAGATAGAAAGTTTGATTTTAAATCTAACTTTTAAGAAAGGTCTCATCTTCATGTCTAATTGTATGCACAGAATAACTAATGTGTATGGCCACCAATCCTGTGCTGCATGTCTCCTAGACTCTCTCCCTCTAGAATGGTAAGCTAAAATCTTTCTTTATTAAGTTGCTTTTTGTCATGGTATTTTATCACAACAACAGAAAAGTAACAGAGAAGTTGATACCAAGTTGAGTGGAGTCATTCGGGACAGCACAGCCGGAGAGGAAAAGCCAGCTGCTGGATGAGCATTGTCATTTTGGCGGGTTGGTTTGGTTTGGTTTTTGAGAAATATGGAAGACTTTGGAACTTGCTGCTGGAAAAAACATGGACTACTGTAAGCAGTGCTTAACCAGTTTTTCTGATAGGAACATAGCTTACAGTGGTGCTAAAAGCGATGTGGACAGTGGATATCTGACTGCATAGAAATTGAGAGAATATTGCTGTCTTAAACTACTACATATGGAAGTGATATAATAATATAGCTTCCAGGAAACTCAGGCCTCATCAATGACCTGCTAGAATAGTAACAGCAATCTGTAACCTAGATATTTTTGGCTTTCCATCAAATCGTTAAACCAGTAATGGCTTTCAGGGTCACTTGTCAGTGTTAGTCATGCTTACTCTTGCCTCTTTCCTTAATGGTCATATTACTTTAACTTGTTGGGAGTCTATTGGTTGTATCACCACAGAGGATGCTGCGCACTCTACTTACAGTGGAGAAAAGAAAGGGCCAAGAAAACTGAACTTCTAGAAAGAAGAAAGAAAAGTTGTCAAAAGGAAAGATCTCAAGACTAGACAGCAAGGTTGCTTGTCCTGAGCTCTCCCTCTGAGACAGAAGGATCAGCAAAATGGGTGGCTGCATCACTTTTCCTCAAAAGAGTAGGGAAAGAGGTGAAATCTGGGGGTATTCAATGGTTAAATAAAGCTTTAAAATGGCGATTTTGTGCTGATTATTTAATGATATTTAAGAATTAGTGGCTACTAAAGCTTTCAAGAATTCTCTAAATGCACCGTTAGTACATTTTAAAAATCAGGAAGAGATATTATTGTTAATTTAACCTCTAATTTGTTCTTGTAGAAGGGCATAGCAACCAAGCAAATAGCAAAATTATGTGAATTATTTGTAACATGTGATAAAGATGTTAAAATATTTCATATGTAAATAGCTTTTGTCAAACAATTGGAAAATGCACCAAAGGAAAATCTGGGCAATGGATTCAAGGGGAAGCAAAGTGAGAATTCTTTCACATACAATTTCAAGTAACTTTTTCTTTCTCCTAGAAACGAGGGGAAAATGTTTTCACTGTTAAAAGGAATGAGTATTAAATATTTTCAGAACTATGAATGAGAGTTAAAATGGGTTAGACTCTGCAAAACTTTTTGGAGGGTATTCCAATCCCAAGAATCTGCATGAGCTTTAATGGAGCAATATGGTTTTTCTTTGTCTTGATATGGGGGTATGGTCAAAGGTGGGGTTTTTGCTTGTTTATTTGTCTGCTTGCTTGCTTGCTTGCTTGGATTAGTTTGTCTGCTTTTTGAGACAGTCTATTTGAGACAGGTCTATGAAGCCCTGGCTGGCCTAGAATTCATAGAGTTCCTCTTACCTCTTCCTCTGGAAGTTGGAATCAAAGGTGTATGCCACAATATCCGCCAAAGATTTTTAGAAAAAACAAAACAAAACAAAACGATTTTTTGATTTAAAAAATTGGAACCTAGTTATAAATAATAACAGTTAATGGCTGGGATTGTAGAGTTTGGAGAACTTAGCTAAAGGAGTGCAAGGATATAAGTTGAGTGTCTGGAGCAGTTGAAGTAGAGGCTTGAATATTACTAACCTCATGCCATTTTTCCTATCTCCTGCTCCCCCGGAACTCTTGTTAAGACCGATTGGCTTATCCTCAGGGTGAGAAATGCTGTTTTAGTGAACAGTATCTGCAAAAGGGAAGTTGACTCACAACTTCTCTCGGTTCTAATTCAGAAACAACTCCACAAAAAGACTCTGAAGGTGATAGGTTGGATCAGATGGCTACTGTTTAGCTTGAATGTACTCTCCTAAAGGCTCTTGGGTAAAATGCCTAAACCCCATTTATATGTTAATGATGTTTGGAGAGCCTGGCTTCTTGCCATAGGCCTTAAATTTCAGCTACTCTGAAGAATGGAAGCAGGGAGATCCAGTCCCAAGTTCAAGACCTACTTGGGCTAGAGAGTGAGGGAACAATGTAGTGAAATCCTGTCTAAAAATAAAAAGTGAAAAGAAGTTGGTGATGCATCTCAGTTGCAGAACACTTACCTAGCATGTGTGGAGCATTAGGTTCAATCCCCAGCAACAATAATAAACAAATGCATGATATAAAGATCTCTGAAGGTAGGGCCTTTGGAAAGTCCTTGCGATTAGCTGAAATTATAAGGGTGTGATCCTTCTGATGGCCTCGGTGGCTTTATAATAGGACAAGAGATTTGGGTTAGCAGCTGGCTTCATCTTGCCGTGGGATGCCCTCCCCCATGTTATGCTGTAGAAGAAAGCCCTCACTGCCACCCTCCAAGTGCCAGCCTTATGCCTGTAGAGTCCCCAGCCCTAGCCCCCCAAGGGCTTAGATTCTTATAAATTGCTTGATCTCAGATATTTTGTTATGGCAACATAAAATGAACTTTGAAGGCAGCCATTGATGGGCAGTTAAGTACATTGCGATGGTGAGGGTCCAGTCTTGGTTCAGGTGCCCACTTCAGATGAACTGAGAGTGGCCTGTGTGGTGACAAAAACATGGATGTCATGCAGACAAGCTGGAAGAGTAGGTTGTAGTAAAACACTTGATTCCCCACCCCCAACGTGATTAGTCAATTGCTAAATGAAGCTTGTATCTAAAATATGTAAATAATAGGAGATAAGAAACAGGAGATAGACAACAGATACCCACAGGTGACTAAAAGTACTGTCATAAGAAAAGGTCTTGGCAGACATGTCACTAAAGCTGTGACCAGGTGCTTTCCTGGGTGCACTTACCTGCAAGAGAATGGACTGCAGGGGCTATTGTTTTTTACCTTCCTGCAATATGGCTGACACTGGGGTAAGTGCCTGTTAGTATATGGCTACCTAAATAAGCACACAGACTTGATACTTGTGGTGTGGGTGTGCATGCATGTTCTTTCTGATTTCAACTCTATAAGATTTAGGAGAACCAGTGTACTATTGGGGAATGAAAGGCTAAGCCGAATTATATATCTCCCAGCAAAGAAACATATTGATGAGTACTAGCAAAGTGTGTTGTCAAGCCCTGCCTACAAAATCCAGGGTCCTTTGCATCCTTGAGCCTTTCTTAAAAGTTTCACTTCTAGATGTATTGAGGGTTTGCCTGGCCTGCCTTTGACTTGCCCAGCGTTTCATAGAACATTCTTTTTTTGCATTTATAAAGCTTGAACTTGTGTAGCTTCTTTCCAATCCCATATAAATGGTATACCATTATATTTGCATATGTACAAAACCACTCAAAATAATCTGTAACTAAATCTATGGCAGACAATGTGGAGCCTTTACCTAATACAGTTTCAGCTCCCTGGGGACTTAGTTTCCTCTTAAAGGAGGGAAATGTTCCTCCTCCAATGCTGAGTCTTTTGCTCATCCATTCATTATAGAGTTGTGACAATTTCCCAGCCATTACTGCCCTGATCGTTGCTTTAATGAGCATGCAGTATGTGCTAGGACTCTGTTTGATGCCAATAGGCTTCTAAGAGGCCTAAGAAACTACATTCATTCCTATATGAAGCCTACACTAAGTCTCCTCCTCCCCAGGGCCTACCTGTCAGGTCAGCACAGACACATGAGAACTGTGCCTTTTTGAATTCTATCTCCGCAGAGTTCATCTGCTCTGAAGTCACCTGCTGATGAGTGTTGCATGGAAGAGAGAATCAAGAGCTTTGTAAAATTCAAGCTCAAGCTCGATTGCATCTTCTTCATCCCTCTGATCTCCCGGGCCTGTCGCTGTGTTTTAGAAGGAAATTAGATGTTCTGACAAGACTGTTCCTCACAAAGCAATGCTGATTATCACGTGGTATTCTGTGATCCTATGACTGTTTGCAAATTGATTTTTTTTGTTTTGATGATTGGTTCTAGTATTTTCCAGGTATGAAAACAAACTGACTGCCCTATGATTTCCAGGACAGTCCCTTTTCTCAGCTTCAAATATAAATTGGTCTACTTAACCAATTTTTAGTATACCCACTGTTCCCTGTCCAATCTTTCAAATTGCCTGTGAAAGACATTGTTAGTCTTGTTTTGAAGTTACCTAAGGACGAACACTGAAAGGAAAACAATGGTTGAAAATTTCCAGCTCATTTAAAAAAGAAAATATGATAATGGAAACCATGATTTATGGTGTCTGTCAGGCCTTCAGAGTCCTGAGAACAGCAGCCAATGCCTGTCACTCACAGCTGAAGGGCGGGCCTTAAATAATGTCTGTAATGTGTACCACTGCCATTTCACATAGCAGAACTTACCTATAAAAATAGCAAGATATTTAGATGTTTAAAGATATCTATTGAACCATTTCTGACCTTTGGCAAACTTGCTTTGTCTGAGATCTTTTTACAGAGTTTATAGGAAAATATATATGTTTGAGACGTAAAGAGACACCTCTGGATGGGAATAATTTACGGCAAGTGTTAACCCATTTCCCTGTGTGGTGGTATACAAGCACAGCAGTGAAGTAGGGGCAATGTTCATTAATTAATATGAAAGTAATGTCAGCAAACAGCTTACATACTCGTTCTGTGGAAACTCGTTCCAGGGAAAGATGGCCAGCACAAGAGGTTGGGCGAGATGCACTGAGTGAAAAAGCAGTGGTCAGCCGTGAGCCCCTCCCCCTTCCAAGAGCTCAGGATAGATGATCATGGACTGGGCTTCTTTCTTGGCACTGTTGTGGACTCCTTCATACTCTTAGCTTCGGAGTCTAAAAGGAATAGTTCAGTCGAGAGAGCTTTGCAGCTCCCAGGCAGACAGAACCATTTCTGAATTGCAGAAGCACTTAATTCTTTCTCACTTTAGGTGTGAAAGCCACTTGGGCGTCAGCCCAGGCAGGGTATTGCAGACTAGGAGTGAAAAAAACTCTTGGCCTCTGAAAAGAAACAGTGGGGGGTGGGGGGGGGTATCCAGTTACCATTTACAAAGAGACCAAGAAGGGGGAAAAAAAAAAAACTCTGCATTTAGAAAAACTTGCTCTGGCAACCGTGCTTAAGACTCTCAAATTTGGAAGTTAAACATGGGGAAATGTTCTAAACGGATTGCAGCCTATTTGTCTATCACTCTCTTTCTGAAGTGGCAGTCTGGGTGACTGGAAAGTACGAACACATCTCTATTCTGGTACAGCTTTCGGAGAGCTGCAAGTTACAGAACGGAGTGGGTCTGTTGGACCGCTGCTTATAAATAGAAGGAACTTGGTTCATGCAATCGAGGGGAGCATCTGTTTGATTGCTTTGCATGTGTGCGAGGGCAGCTAGTGTGTATTTGATGGGACAGCTTGGCTGCTGTGAGCCAGCAAGTAGTGATTGAACAAAGAAAGGGCCCAGTGACTAGCCATGCTCCAGTGTTCTCCGTGGAGGAGATAGGTTGTTTCCAGAGGCAGAAATCCTCATGGCTTCCTCACGAAAGTGTCTCCAAGTTCTGCAAGGGAAGAGAAGGGACTCTTAGGGGCCACACAACCCTAGAGCTGCTCATAGATATCTTGCACAGGTGGTAGTCACTTTACAAGACTATAAGTGGGTAGAAAGTTTGAGAGGATTATATCATAGATATAAAGTATAAGGGGATGATCATATTCAGGTAGGAAAATAACCTTAGAGAAAAGAAAATAATACAGTTGTTTTGGAAACAGTACATGGGTTCTTCCCAATCTGAAAAGTAGAAGGGCCTCGTGACCAGGTCATCCCACTACTGTGTTTGTACCCAGAGGAAATGAAATCTCTGCCAACGAAGTATTTGTACTATTCACAATGGACATGACCATCGTGACCTAAGGGAATTGACCTAAGCATCCATCAGTGGATGACTGGCTAAAGAAAATGTGATAAGAAGCACAATAGAAAACCAGTTAACCCTAAAAAGACAAGAAATTGCTGTCATCTGTAAAAGCATGGATGAACCAAGCATGAAGTAAGACAAATATTATGTGAGTTGATAAAAGCATGGTGGAACACTTGGGAGGTGAAGACAGGGAGGTCAGTTGTTCAAGACCAGCCTGAGCTACATTGTAGATTTGAGGCTAGCCCAGGCTACATAAGACCTTGATTTTGTTTTTTGTTGGTTTGTTGTTATTGTTGTTGTTTGTTTATTCTTAATAAATGATCTGATGTAGGTGAAATCTAAGTCAACAAAGAAGAGAAAGAGTAGCTCAAGTTAGATACTTCAATACAGTATTTTTCAGTACAATAACTGCAGTTAATATTAATATATGATTGGAAAAAATAAAGGTAAGAGAGCAGCTTTTGGGAGTTTTGAGCACAAAACCCAACCTCCGGTGAAGTGATGCATACACTAGGAGTTTAGTTTGGCCATTCTACAGTACATAATTGCATCAAAACATGCTCTACATCATCAATTACTATTTTCATTTATAAATTAAAATAATTTTTAAAGAGTTAGAAGTCAGCCCAGTGAGTTTAACTCCTAAAACCAACATAAAAAAGGCTGGGCATGGGGATAGGCACTGTCATCCCAACAATGAGGAGCAGACAACCAGATTCCTGGAGTTTGATGTCAATCCAGCCTGGCTGAGCAGTGAGTTCTAGACCCAGGAGCACTGATGTTTTTAAAAAAAAGGTGGGTGGCATCTGTGGAACAGCAGCTGAAGTTGTCCCCTGACTTCCACACAGTCACATATATGTGTTTACGTGCCCTTACATATGTACCTATGCACACATGTGTATGCACCCACAAACCAAAATAATAATATAATACAATATTTTTTTTAAAATAAAATGATGTAAGGTGGTAATGGTGCATGCCTTAAACCCTGCACTCAGGAGGCAGAAGTAGGTGGATCTCTGTGGGTTCAAGGTCAGCCTGGTCTACAGAGCATGTTCCTGGTCAGCCAAAGCATTTGCTGAGTAGGTTACTGCATCTACAACCTTTCACTGAATTTCTAAAGCTATGCAATTACTGCCATACACAACGCACCTCCTTGGCACATGTAGGTCCACTCTGTGATCTTCACCAAGCGACACAGTCACCGAACTATGTGGCTCTCCGAACTTGCCCTTACCATGAAGCCATATTTGGCTTTGTGTGGTTGGTGTTAGCAGGGAAAACCAAGGGTTAGCAGAGCAAAGAGATTAGCACAAATCTCCCCAGCTTCACTGCTCAGGGTAATGGCTTTATCTTCACCTCGGAGGAGAAAAGGTGCACTTTGAGTTGCACCTGGGCCCTCAGGGCTCAAGAGCATCAGCTGGTCCTCTAGCTCTGCAATGGGTATGAATAAGCAAAAGAGTTTTATATATAAAAGAGAGAGCAAGCGAGCGAGCAATAAGGTTTTTGAACCAATTAATTCAAAGAAAGAATCTTTAGTCTATTTGATAATATCTTTATATGTTACAAACGTCTTTGTTCACTTTGTGTTGGAAACCGTATATAAGAAGGTGAGCCAGCAGAATATTTTTTTTCAGAGAGAGAGAATTTATTTATTTTTAATGAAAACAACACATTTCAGCTCAGGCTGGTAGCATAAACCTGTAATCCCTGCACTGAGGAGCTAAAAGGGAACAGTGGGTTCAAGCTCAGCCTGAGTACATAGGGAGAAATTACCTCCAAATAACAAATACATCTATGCATTTTATTTATTTTTCCAACATAAAAAAGAAGCCTTTGTTGTAACTGGTGGAGACAGCAGATGGCTAATGTTTGGGTTTAATGATCTATTTGCCCTCCTACTGTGCAGATGATCAACTATAAATGTGATGTTTGCTGTCTCACGATCCTTTACCTGCATTGCCCACCTCATTAGTGGAGAGGTTATAGAGATGTAAAAACAGAAGGAACTAGAGAGAAGATCTGATTTGCAGACAAGCAGAAGGGAAACTGTGTGTGTGTGTGTGTGTGTGTGTGTGTGCCTGAAACTCTGTATATATACACATGCACGAAGATGTCTTATATATTCAGTATTATGGAGATTATTTGCATGCAGGTCAACTATAGTTTCTCATGATAGTTTAAGTGCTTAGAGATCTATGGGCAGATTGTTAGTATCAGAAGTCAGAACTTTTAATCTCTTGGCATGTGGAAAGTAGTTTCTGTTGTTTCTGGTCTATTCTCTTCTACCCAAACTCCTTCCTTCTCCTCATTCTCCCTGCTTCTCTTCCTTACTAAGCCAACATCAGGTGAGGCTGGATTTCCTTGCCTCAGGCCTTAGGGAGTCCTACTTATCACAGAGATCAAGGGAGGCTGACTGAAGAACATGTGGTATCCTATGACTTGAGGTCCAGTGTTCAGTGCAGGGACCAGTAACCCTAAGCCACAACCCTCATAACTAACATCGTGCTGACTTCTGAGAACTACTTTCTGATCCTCACCTTTTACTTAAATGTCTTGAAGACTTAGGAATTGCACTCAGGCTAGTACCCACTGTGGAGTGTGTGAAGATTTGAACAGCAGAGGATCTTAGGTAAGAGGAAACAGGTACATTCACTTGTCAAATTGTTTTGCTCCAATAGCAAGGATGCAAGAGTGTCTTGTGAAATCCACTATTGTTCCCAGTTGTGCTAAGCCGCCGTTTTCTTATTTATGTTCGTGGATGCATAGGCACTTACAAGTCACCTACCGTTTGACACTATCTGCAGAACACTGTCTATTATTAAATAATCTAAATTCTCCTAAGTCTGTGGTTGTACACCTATGTGAGAAGCTGTAGCTTACGGTATACAGCTCTAGATATTTCTTATGGTATGGTACAAGTATCTTTTTGTATATATATATATAGAGATGAAAATAGTGAATAATTTTACCACTGATAAAATTGTCTACTATGTATGACCCCAAAACAGTGTTTGAACATTGCATATAAGATAATTTTTGGGTGGGTATAGACGGTACTGCATTAGCAGAGTACATTCTCTCAAAATAAAAAAAAAAAAAAGTAAAAAAATAAAAATAAACAAAACACTTCACAACAATGATATTTGAAGGAAAAAAATGCCTATTTTGGCATTGCTATCAATTGAATGTAAAATTGGCAAAAGTGTTGATTATAACATAATTAGTGTTGCTGAAACAAAGGCAAGAAAGTTAAATTTTATGGGTTGTATTTGTGAATTAATAGCAATTATTTTATAGCTATCAAGCATCACTGGCCCATCAAGGAGACAGGTAGACATGTACAATATAATTAAGGTGAGTCGTTTTGGGAGTTAGCTGAGTCTCAGTCATGCAAAACTATAAGATTAAGCACAGTTTTCTATTTCATCATCCTGGAAGCATATATTTGTGTGAGGAAGGGGATAGAAAGTTTGTTACTTAGGGCTAAGCAGCTCGTTTTTATTTGTAGCCGTCTATGCCAGTGTGGACATACATTTTTACTTCTTTGTGCTTTTGCCTCCATAGCCTGCTCCCATCACTTCCCTTCTCGTTCCTGTGATGCACGGTTGTTTGCCTCACTGTCCCTTTCTTTCCTCTTTGTGCTTACATCAAGTGTCTAAGAGTGTGCTATTCCTTTACTTTTAAACCTTAAATCAAATGCATCTCTGTGCCTTAATCTCTCTTGTAGAGCAAGAGATTTCACTCCTTGTCATTGTGAGCATGGAATCTTTTCTGGGGCCACATAAGCATTAGGAATTTTAAACTGAAATCTGGAGCTGGCCCTCTTACCTCAGTGCATCAGGCTGAGTGTTGAATCCCTGTTATTTCAAGCTTCACAGATAAACAGTCCTGTGGCTTGTAGGCTGCTGTTGGGAGCTTGTGGTGAGTCCAGACTCAGCCAGATCTGCCATGCATACCATTCGGCCACCTTCCAGGCTGGTTGTAGCAATCTGGCTATACCCTAACCCAGTGGTTCTCAACTTGCCTAATGCTGTGACCCTTTAATACAGTTTCTCATGTTGTGGTGACACCCAACCATAAATTTATTTCATTGCTACTTTGTAACTGTAATTTTGCTACTGTTATGAATCATTATGTGAAAATTTGATATACAGGATATCTGATATGTGACCCCTGTGAAAAGGTTGCTCTATCTCCTAAGAGGTCTCAACGTATTGGTTGAGATCAGTGCCTTACCCAGTCTAGGGACACTGTCTCTGCTTCTTGGAGTTTCTTTCAGTGCCTCATCCCTTTTCATCCTTGAGGACTCTTGTGCTTAGGCCAGTCCTGTGAGGGAACTTGTGCTGTTATGGGTCACAAACTTCTTCAGAGCAAAGAACTAAACCAAAATATTTGAGTATCTGGTGGAAAGAAGGGAAACAGAGATACAAGAAGAATTAAAAGACAAAAGATACTTAAAAACATTATGTGACACAGTAGAATTTGTACACACAGAGAAAGATCTGCTTAATTTTGGAGACCCAAGTGGTTTGGGAGCTAAGAACAGAGATCAGCTAATTCTGAGCAATTTTAAATATAAAAGGAAATTCCAGGTTTGACTCCACTTGGCTCACATGGAAGGAGCTGGAGCTGGTAACTCAGGACCTTACAGGACAGAAAGGAAGTCTCCACATTCAGCTGCTGCATGTCCTATGGTGAATCTCAGGGAAATTATATTTGAGTCTAACTATGGTGTTTACTCATCTTCCACACTGGCCCCCACCCCAAACACCTAGAGACAAGTTCTAATGTGGTTGAGGAGCTCTTTCCTTCAGATATTTGTTCAACAGAAATTTGTTAATAGTCTTCTAATTGCTGACTAATTGTTAGGTTTGGGTGCACATAAAATAGACTGAATGCTGTCTAGCAGAGCTTCTAAATCAGTATAGCAGATACTCAGTGACTAAGAACACACGTCAGTATAAATTTTAATGTCGCTGTACAGAAGCACTTTTGTCTCATTAATATTAGGGAGCTGAATACGTACCAAAGCTGAGATTGGATTGACAGTACCAAGAAGGCTTCAAGCTGGAAAAGAATGGAATAGACCCCTTGAATGGCCACACCATATGCTTCCTAGATTACAAATAAATATAATTTCTACTCAGTAATTAGAGAGAGAAAGAAGACCTACAGTAAGATAGGAGTATCCCAAAAACATGCCTAGTAAAAGAAGCCTCTATAGGAGGCCAAATACCATCTACTTCCGTTTATTTAAAATCCTAGACTAGGCTAAACTAATCTATCAGGGATAACCAGAACAACGATTGTCTGGGGAGAGCTGGAAACAAAGAGAAAATATTCTTCATCTTGACCGAGATTTGGCTTAGAGAGGCCAAATCTCTGCCAGAGGTTCTCTGCTGGCTCCCATCTAATGGTTACATAATATATGTGAATTTTATTGTGCATGCATTTTACCCCGGAGTAAATAAGCAAGAAGGGAGAGGGAGCGAAAAGGAAGAGGCAAGAAAGGAAAGGCAAGAAAAGGAAAAAGGGAGGGGCAGAAGAGAGAGACAGGGACACAGAGACAGACAATACCAAATACTGAACTTGGTTAATTACACATTCTTGATAGAGTTTCGAGGGTCAAGGTATACTTCTGTCCATAACTTTGAAATATATGCAAAAGACCAGAAGGATGAATGAATGGAAACATAGATCTGAGACAGTGAAAATAAGGTCAGTGTTAGCTCTTGGTAGGATCTCGGTGGTGGGTGTATGGAGTCAGTTGATGGCTTTAGGTTTAACATGTTTTCACAATTTTCCTTAATAAAATACTAAGTAAAAATTATTTCCTATTTATTAAGACCTTCTATAACTTACTGATCAGTGTCGTATGTGTTTTAGGTATATTATTCTAATCTGGAAGACAATAATTTATAATAAATTATTTTTCTCTTGTAAATTAGGGATTTGCTCAGATAGCTTTACCAAGCTTCAGTGTTAGGTCTGTGAATTTTCAGGCTATCCCTGTGTTAAGTTATGAACTACATGTGTCGCTTGAGCACTTGAAACATGACTAACATGACTAAAGAACTGAGTTTATAATTTTAATTATTTATTTACTCATTTATTTGTTCTTTTGAGACAGAGATTCTCTGTGTAGAAACTCCTTCTGTAGACTAGGCTAGCCTTGAACTCAGGCCCGCCTGCCTCTGCCTTCAGAGTGCTGGGATTAAAGGCATGGCTATAATTTAATTTAAATTTTAACTGAAAGCCTGATAGCTCACTTAGTGGAGAACTCCAGGGAAGTGCTGGAAAATGTGTGTGTGTTATAGTGTGTGTGTGTGTGTGTGTGTGTGTGTGTGTGTGTGTGTGTGTAAGTGAATCTACCTTTCCTTTAATTTGAACATAAATATTTCTGCTGAAAACAGCATCTGCACTGTGTTGCACTGTGTTACACAGACACATTTGGAATATAGTAGAGAGCAGTAAAGTGTATTAATAATTTTATATTGATAAAATGTTTATGATTTTGAATATATTGGGTTAAAATTTCAAATATTAAAAGGTTTTTATTGGGACTGGAGATATGGTCTAGTGATTAAGAGCCCTTGCTACTCTTGCAGAAGATCAGTGTTTGGTTCTCAACACCTAATCTGACAACTCACAACTGCCTGTAACTCCAGTTCCAGGGAATCGACTCCCCTCTTCTGGCACGTACTAGTAAACACACACACACACACACACACACACACACACACATTTTTAAAAATTAGTTTTACCCCTCTTTTAAGATATTTTAACATTGTCTATTTTAAACATTATATTTCTGCTAGACAGAGTCAGTCAGTACCCTTCCCAGTGTCCTTTGAGTGAATGGCTAGGAATGGGTGTAGGGTGGAGTGGCAGTATCCTGAGTCACTGGGAAACCTCTAATAGCATTTCCAATATACCATGAACTACTCAGCACTTATTCATTCATAGAATCCTTCCCACAACCCTATACATGGGCACTATTATTACCCCGTGTTAACACAGGAGAATCTGAGACACAGAGGTACACACACAAATCTTTAGGAGCAGCTATGTCAAAGGAATTTCTGCAACTATATATTCTTGAATTTTAAACTTAGTCTTTTTGGAACTGTCTTTCAAGAGCTTCATTTAGCGCTTCAGTTGCAAGCATGGTGACCCCTGACAATGTGCTGAGGAGCCGGTACAGTGGCACAGTCCGCCTTGTGTATCCCTTCGCAGAACTTCAATGCTTTACTAAGCAATGCAGAGGCAACTAGACAACTCATGGAGGGTATAGTTGTGGTAGAGCAATGGGCTTGCTAGATGGGCTGCTGATGGCAGCTCATCCATTTTATTCAGAAGAGCAGGAACACCTGCTCCAAAAGCCCACTCCTCCCAGCAGACAGGCGCAGAGCAATGAAATTGCCTTCACAGTAGAGGTTAGACGCGGGAGGCCGCCAGGAATAGCTTTCTTGCTCTTTCCAGAAAGCCCTTGTAGGAAGAAAGGTGACCAGTGCCCAGTCAGAGGCTGCAAATACCCTGTGTGAGAGGTTTACTTGTTTTGATGAAAACACAAATTCTGAATCTACAACAGAGAAACATAAGTTAGCCCTCCAATGATACCGAGCCTCGTGGATGGGAAGGCAGTACTGACTACTGCACCAGCGACCAAAGCTTACTCCTTTTCTGAGAACATTTTAAAAGCTGAGGTCAGTACTCGCTCTTGCTAGTCATAATCCACACCTGTTCCAAAGTGCTGCCTGCACTCGTCGTAAGCCTCCGCATAGTCCGTGCGGCAAACACAGCAGATCCTTCGGTGCACAGGCAGCTCTATAAAGCCAGGCTTAATTATAAGGGTAGAAGGTGAAAAGGTGGAAAAGCCTGTACAGACAGACCATCAAGGACAACACACGTTACTTCTGCATTTTCCTGAAAGCCAGAGCTGGCAGTTCCAGGATCACAAAAGGGAAATGTCCAGGTTAGTTAATTATCAGTGCCAGGTGGTGGGGAGTGGCTTGAGCTTTGTTGGGTATAGACTTGTGTTCCTCACAGCAGGGCCAGCAGCATCATCATCTGAATCTTGACAAGGCAAATTCTCACCCACTCTCACATCTACTGCCCCATGTACAACAGCCAAACTAGATAATCAGTCTGGCACCCATCAATGGAAAAACTGATAAAGAAAACAAGGAACACAATAGTGTCCAGCCTTAAAAACAAGAGAATCTTTTCCCTCTTTTTGGGATAATTGGACGAAGCTAGATGACATTCTGTTAAGTAAAACAAGCCAGGCACTGACAGATGGGTATCCTGTGAGTTCACATCTTTGTGGAATCTAAGCAAGCTGATTAGGAGTGGGAGATAGAATGCAGTCAGTAGAGGTAAGGGAGGCACGAGCGCTGGGTTCATGCAGTTCAGCAGAAGCACGTCTCAGGTTGAGCCCCACCGATCACCAGAGTTTAGAACATTGTGAATATTCCAAAACTACTAAAGGAAGATTTTAAATGGTGTCAACAACAAATCAGTAAGTGGGCCTGTTAGTTCCTTTGGTTCAATTGTTTCACAGTACATCTGAACAACACGCTGTGCCCCATAAGTATATACAATATTGTCAGAAACAAAAATACCTGCATTTGAACAAGAACACAGGCCTCCTGCTTCTAGACTGTGGAGACAGAGAATGAGATATCCTTTTCTTTTTCTTTTCTCCCTCACTTTTACAATTTTTTTCTCTGGTGCAACCTTTATTAAGGCTTCTGATTCCATTGCTTGCCGGCCTGTTGTAGTTGAGTCCAATTTCTGTAAGTCTGAAACTCGTCTTCTGAACTCAGTAACCTTTCTTATCAGAGGCTGATAAGTGTAGTCTCCACACCCAGTCCACACACCTCTTTTGAGAAGCCCTGACCTCAGTGGTACCTCTCTAGTGCCCTGGACTTCTGACCCACAATGGCCCTCAGGCAGCCTCACTCAAAGGAATGAGAGTCAACTGGAAGTCACGTCTACATCCAGATTGGTCAAAAAGTTACTGCACATATATTACATTGCTCCCTTCAGCTGAACTGCATCAAGCAAGGTGTTAATCTATACAGTTCATTTTTTTTTTTTTTTTTCTATCAAGATAGTGATCCCAGCGATTTACTTGCCCTGTATTCCGGCCTAGTTCCCGATAGTGTGTTGATATTATGGATTTAAACCAAGTTTGTTTTCACATCTTCCGAGTTTATAATTTGGGCTTATAGTTTTCACTAAAAGGTTAGGTTGCTGACTTTGGCGGGCCAGAGCACATTTGGAGTCCATCAGATTTTAATTTATGAATAAACATAGGAGACTGTCTCTCTCCTGGACATAAACTGTGGAGTTGTTTTTGTCACAGAAGACAGAGATGTTGTAAAACTTCTGCTTTAATCTCTTCCCCGTTTGGCTGTCCTTGTTCCAGAGTCGGGGTCTTTTAAAATCTTGTTAAGTACATTACAGCTTGTTACAGCCTCTGTTTATATTAGGGACTCACTAAGAGGAGGTGTCAATGATGTAAACATTACATGAAAGTAAAGGTTACAGAGATGAGAACGGTGCTTAATGGAGCAGCTTCGCTAGTGGGAAGGGCTCTGACACTGACCAGAGCTGGTCTCACAGGGAGCGGCTCCCTTGCCACACGGTCTTTTAGGAACCTTTAAAAACTATCTATGCTTGTTTACACAAAAGTGTTTCAAGCCCTCTTCTGCTATAAATTGTGTATGGCTCAGCCTGTGCATTAGGACTCATACTAAATGTCTTTATCTGGAAAGATAAAAGAAATATTTACGATTCCTCTGAAATGTATTTGCTTTTCTCATGGCTTTGGCTAATAATGCGGTCAACTAAAAGGAGCTGCTTAAGAACTGCTGTTTATCTTACAAACAGTAGCCTAAGGCCTCTGATGTCTTCTAATGGCTAAAGCCTAATGAATAATTAGGGCTCTCCCCCCATACCCACTTTTTAAAAATATATATACCTGTTCTCTAAGAAGAGAAGTTTGCCTGGTTCTTAAGGAGGAGCTGTGATAAATCGTTTTGGTTTCCCAGGTTGCTTTCTTAAGTTTGTATATGATTAAAATATGTCCTAAAGGAAATACAAATTAAAAACATGATGTAATCCCATTTTATACCACCAGACTTGAATGTATAAATTCCAAGAGCATCAAGTGTTAGTGAAGAGGTGCTACAAAGAGAAGTTTCCTATCAGCTGGAGATGATGTGATCTGGTTCAGAAACTTTATAAAGACAATTTCATCTTATAAAGTGGAACTCTTTAATACAACACAACTGGGCATTTCCCCTCTTAGCTAGGTATACTAGGGCATTATTGTATCGGTATGCTAGAATTGAGACAAGAATCTTTTCATTAATGTAATTTCTAATAGCAAAATGCTCAAACAGAAACTCCAAATGACTACTGTGTCGTATTTGATTCATATAAGGGAATACAATACTGTAACAAAAATGACTTGAACACAGCTACACAGGTCAGCATGTATGACTCTGAAAACGAAAGATTGGATTAAAAAGAAAGTTTCCGGGGACTGCAGAGATAATATAGGGGTTGATACCACTCACTGCTTTTCTAAAGGCCCTGAGTTTGGGTCTCAGTACCCATGTTTGACAGTGCAATTGCCTGTAACTCCAGCTTAATAGCAATCCTACACCCTCTTCTGGACTCTAGACACCTGCACATACATTAAGTATATGTTTATGTATAGCATGCACAAATGCAGATACACATAATTTTAAAAAATGTTTAAAAAGCAAGTTTCAGAAAAATACACACAAGAAATTTTCACTTGAATAATATTAAACAAGTAAACAATGAGCTAAACTAAGAAAAATATGGCTATATGATAAAATGATTAAGTAACATGAAGATATTATTATTATTAACTCAAAATGAGATAGTGGTTACATTTGGGGGAAGAGAGCAGCAATGATGGAGAATCACACAGTGGACTTGAAGAAACCATGCCCATTTGTTAACAGTGATTTAATTATTATTTTGAATTATATATTTGTGTGTCTGTGCATGTTTGTGTAAGTCCCCACAGAGGCGAGAGATAAAACATGTCCTGAGAGCTGACGTTGTAGGTATTTGTGACATGCTTGATGTGGATGCTGAGAGTCAAACTCTGATCCTCTGCAAGAGTAGTATGCTCTCTTAACCACTGTGCTGGCTAAGTTTATGTCAACTTGACACAGGCTACCCTCATCTGAGGGGAGAGAATTCCAATTGAGAAAATACCTACATAAGACTGGGCTCTAGGTAAGCCTATATAGCATTTTCTTAATTAGTGATTGATCAGAGAGGGCACAGCCCATTGTGGGTCAGGTAGATGGTTCTAGGTTCTATAAGAAAGACGGGTGTTACAAACTTTTGGGCTAATAACCACTCATCAGTGAATACATACTCTGTTTGCTCTTTTGTGACTGAGTTACCTCACTCAGGATGATATTTTCAAGTTCCATCCATTTGCCTGCGAATTTCATGAAGTCATTGTTTTTAATAGCTGAGTAGTATTCCATTGTGTAAATGTACCACATTTTCTGTATCCATTCCTCTGTTGAGGGACATCTGGGTTGCTTCCAGTTTCTGGCTATCATAAATATGGCTACTATGAACATAGTGGAGCATGTGTCCTTATTAGATGTTGGAACATCTTCTGGGTATATGCTCAGGAGTGGAATAGCTGGGTCCTCAGGTAGTAATATGTCCATTTTTCTGAGGGTCCACCAAACTGATTTCCAGAGAGGTTGCATCAGCTTGCAACCCCACCAGCAATGGAGGAGTGTTCCTCTTTCTCCACATCCTCAACAACATCACCTGAGTTTTTGATCTTAGCCATTCTGACTGGTGTGAGGTGGAATCTCAGGGTTGTTTTGATTTACATTTCCCTGATGACTAAGGATGTTGAACATTTTTTTAGGTGCTTCTCAGCCTTTCAAGTTTCCTCAGTTGAGAATTCTCTGTTTAGCTCTGCTCCCCATTTTTTGATAGGGTTAAAGAGTCACTTCACAGCAACCGTTGGGCTGAGAGTGAGGTCCCAGATGGAGGAGTTGGAGAAGGGACCGAAGGAGCTGAGGGAGTTGGCAGCCCCATGGAGGGAGCAACAGTGTCCACTGGCCTGACCTCCTGATGCTCCGGGAGACTGGATCACCAACCAAAGAATACACATGGAAGGACCCATGGTGCTGGCCACATATGTGGCAGAGAAGAGTCTTGTTAGCCATCAGGGGGAGGAGAGGCCCTTGGGCCCGAGGGTGTTAGATGCCCCAGTATAGGAGAATGCCAAGGAGGGAAGACAAGAGTGGGTGGGTGGGTGGGTGGGGGAATACCCCCATAGAGGCAGGGGGAGTGGGAGGGGGTAGGAAGGTTCCAAAGAGGAGATTTGGAAAGGGGGAAACATTTGAAATGTAAATAAAGTATCAAAAAATTAAAAAAATAAAATAAAAAAGTATATATATTAAAAAGAAAAAAGAAAAAAAGAAAGCAGGTTGACCAAGACATGAGGATCAAGCCAGTAAGCAGCACTCTTCTATGGGCTCTGAATCTGCTCCTGTCTCCAGGTTGTACCCTGATTGAGTTCCTGTGTGAAAGTGAAAGTGAAATAAACCATTTCCTCTCCAAGTTGCTTTGATAATGCTATTTCATCACTGTAATGGTTACCCAAACTAAAGCAGTCATTGAGCCATCCTCCTATCCCTGACTCTCCCCTTTGAGGCAGGGTTTTACTATATAGCCTTGGTTGACCTGGAACTTGCTATGTAGACAGGTTGAGCAAAACTGTTTTCTGAGTGTTAAAGGCATATGCCATCATGCCAGCACTATGCAACTGTGACTATATGGACACAGTTTAAAAATGCAGAAATATGTTATATAACATGCAACCATGAAGTTCCTCATAACATAATGTCAATACATAGAAAAAAATATTGGCTTGAGATGCAATCACATGGAACCAGTATCTATTATACAGTAGGTTATTCTTCAAATCTCAGTAGCTTTATGAAGGAATCAAAATTTATTTTTCTCTCATGCTACATGCTTTTGACTACTCTGATCATTCCAGACCTGGACAAAGATGTCAGAAAAAAGCCCTGCTGTGACTTTTACTGTACCTCTAGATGATGATAGGGATATTTGGGGGGAAAGGGGAAACATGAAGAGTCAGCCAGGTTGAGAAATGTTAAGGTTATTACTGTGTCTTTTATTTAGTGTTCCAGAAAAGCACAGGCTTTTTTGATGTCACAGCTCTGATTTTGTAAAATAAAATAAAATACTGCATTGGAAGACTTCTTTCTTGATGGCCTTGGGAAGGAATCCCTCCTGGAGATAGAATACTTTTGTCTCAAAGAAAATCTAATACAAACCAACTAAACTCTTCTAATCAGGGTAAGTGTTCTTGGGCTCTCTCTGTTATCTGTGGTGAGGAAAGGCTCACCACTCCCCTTCCCAGAACTGATGAAAGGCATGTCACAGTGGTGTAAGAGGTGGGCTGGCAGTCACAGCAGCAGCAGTCCAACATAGCAGCTAGACACTACTGTTACTGGCCAAGAGTTCCCCATTCCTCCGTGGGTATCAGATGGGGTAGGTACACCTGTACCCAAGTAGTAAAACAGGGTGGGAAAATGTACATCAGCATTGTGGCCTGGGCGGTGAAGTCTAATTCTTCAATCTCTGGTCCCATTTTATTTTGTTCAGGATACAATGAAGGACTATATCTCCTATATTCCTCTTCCTTCAGCTTAAGGCTGTCTAGATAATGGGACAGCGTAGACATACTATAATATCTATATTCTCTACATAAAGTGACAATGCTATATTCTCACATCCTTTGTCTTCTGGCCAACTGTGGAGCAAATACCCTGAGGCAATACCATACGTTAGGAGTCTGAGTATCTAATGACTATATTGAAGGTTGGCCACAGAAACCCAGTGGATGATTGTGAAGGCAGGAAATAAGCTTGGATTTTGTGGAGATTCAATGATCTAGAAGTTTTTAATTTTATCAACTAGTGTTAGGTAACCATAAATCATGTGAAGAATCGCAGCCCTTCAAAGCTACAGCTGGTAAGGTCCTCTGCTGTGCTGAATTTAGATAGTTCTTTGGGACAAGTCTTCCTGGTGCATAAGAATGTCTTGTCATATTTTCTAGAAAGCCTTAAAGTGGGTAGGCAAGCCAGACTTCACCCACATGGTGAGTGATCATCCAGATTTGGTATTATAATTTGAAAACACATACACGCCTCATTGATTTAAAAAATTTCATCTCATGTAAGAATTTCCTGGTAGTCTGTAATTTTGAAAATTGGCTTACCTTTGCAAATGATATACTAAGAGCCGAGTATTTTTAGCAAAAAGTGTGATATGACTTCAGAGTTGGTGTACTTATTCTGTAAATGTCTGTCCAGGCTCATTTTCTTTTTCTTCAGGGAAAATTAGAAATGATAAACTCAAAAAGTGAAAGGATCCAGATACGATTTTATGTGGGGAACAATGAGTGGGCGTGCACAAAGGAAAGATGACTAATGTCCCAAGTAGTCAGATAAAAATGGCTTCCAATTGTTATAGATTCACATCGTACATTAAAGAAGGGGAATTATACATGCCAAAGAACTAGGAAGGCACCCATGAGAGACAGAAGAGGAGATGCTAAGGGCAATGTGGATGTGGATGATAGAAGAAATGCAATGTAAAAATAAAAGGGTGAATAAGGGGCTGGGTGGATTTAGGTGGGCATGGAAGGTGGGGAATCGAGGGAGAGCAGGGATGGATGGAGGACCAACAAAACCCAAAATGCCATCAGGAAGCCTGCTACTGTACATGTCAAAGTTATACAAAAATTGTGGAAAGTTAGAAGTTGGATAGATCTCCATGGTAGTGCTTTTTGTGTTTAAAATGACTTCCTAGTCCAATATAAAAAGCATATTTAATTACATGTGTGTATGTAGGCATGTGAGAAGTCATTGCATGTCCAAGAACTTCCAATCTAAATCGCAACAAAACCACCCCACTGAAAGAGACTTAATTAGTTATTGAGGGTGGGCAGGCTCATGGTCCCAGACAGTGGGAAGTCAGAAAGCAGCAGAGCAATGGCAATGTCTCACTGACACTGTCAGGAAGTTGGGCATGTCTCTGCGTCTCATATTCCTTTGCCTGGAAGTTCTCACTGAAACAGAGCCTGGAAATGTGATGTTTAAAACTTTTCAAGTGAACTGGATGATGGTGACACAGGCCTTGAATCTCAGCCCTTGAGACAGAGGCAGGCGGATCTCTGAGTTAGAGGCCAGTCTGGTTCAGTACAGCCAGCACTACACAAAGAAACTGTGTCTCCAATAAACAAAAGACAAACAAAAATTGTTTCAAGTGGCTTACATTAACTGGACAAAGAGGAGCTAATATCATAATTTGATGTCCCCTCCACAATCATTCTCCTGAAAAATAGCTTAGATAGGGAAATGGTTGCTGTTACTCTTCCGGGACCATAGGCTGGAACTATGAAATGATAACCCCTTCCCAGTGATGGGGGAGAGAAAGTGTATAAGTATCTCAAGCCCTCTCCCAAACTGGAAGCTCCTGGCGGTCTTTACTGGCCTCTGTGATTTTGGACTTTTGTTATCTACACTAACTTACATTCTAACACAGTGGGCGCGGTGTGTGTGTGAGTCTGTGTGGACGTACATGAGCTGGGGATGCATAGCTATTTTGCTCATGCTCAGTCTTATGTTATTACTCACTGGGGAACAGCTAGGCTTGCTGTCACCTTACTCAGCAGCTACACAGACTGGCAGGAAACTGGTATCCTCTCCACCCAACTGTGACTTCATTCTATTAGCCTGAAATTTAAATTCGGAGTGAGTTAATACAACAAACTGTACCCCAGTGGCCTCCAATTCCGTTCTCTTTTCACTTAGAGGGTCAGGCCCCATATACTTATGTCTCTCACTAGCTGTACAAATTGCACAAGACTCTAAAGATATCAAGCTAATCAGAAGTAATAAGACAATAAAGGGCAGTCTTTCCTCATTGTAGGAAACCTCGGTGTGTGAAAATACAGATACATTTAGAACGAGCATGCCTCTGTAAAAGTAGGGTCCCTTTTCAGAATCATTTAGTTTATGCCTAATAATTTGCTGAAACTCATTTCTTAAATGGTGCCATTTCCTTACACATTGATAGCACTATGTCCAAATTCTTTTTACTTCAAATTTTCACAAATTCCATCTGTTACATAAAGTGAGATATGTGGGCTCAAGTGCCTCCTGGGTCCAAATGAAATAGATGGAATTTTACAGTGTAACTGTACTGATATGAATAGCTAGAATGGGCTGGGAATATAGCTTGGTGGCAGGGGGGCTTGTCTAGCAGACATGCAGCCCAGAGTTCAAATCCCCAGCACCACAAAAGAAAAAGCAAAACAAGCAAAAGGAGGTCATCAATATGAATATCCCGAGAAAATAGTAGAGAAATGTTTTCTAAGGCAAAAGTAAAGGGGATGAGGTGACTTTCTAGTTCACACAAGGTCACACCATCTGTATTTCTTCCTTGTCACATGTTAGCTTAGTTCACACACATCCTTTTCTTCTGATATTCTAGAGTCCGTGTCTGGTGTACTTTATAGCTTAATGTCTTGTGTATTTTTAAGGTCATTTTAAACAGTTTTAAACTCTAGGCAATTTGGCTTCCTATAGCATTGCTGTGATGCTACAGAAGATTGGAACCAAGTAATTCTAATCCCTTAAGGCAAGACCTCCAGCTGCTGAAGTAGGTCAGACATACTTCTCACACCATAGAGGGTAGATGAAGAGGTTCTAGTGGGAGGCCAGGCTTTCACATGGGTTACGTTTGTATCCTGAGTCCTTAGGAGGTGCACTGTCATGGAAAGCTGGAGAGCTAGCTTCCTGTGTTGGAAGGCAGCATCTTTCTTT
This sequence comes from Rhynchomys soricoides, assembly GCA_019843965.1. NCBI lineage: Eukaryota > Metazoa > Chordata > Mammalia > Rodentia > Muridae > Rhynchomys > Rhynchomys soricoides. The sequence goes on along the minus strand of JADRCH010000229.1, from coordinate 992,732 downwards.
CTCATGTATCAATGGAGAAATCTACTTTCACAATCTGTATTATGGCCCCTGGCTGCTTGCTGGAGCCATGGAGCCAGAAGGAGTGGTCCTGATAAATGTCTGAATCCACACCAGGTTTGAAAACCAAAGCTGGAGATGTGCTCAGTACCATCTCCAGAATGTTATGTCCTAGCTCAGGCTCTTGAACTCTTTATTCCCAGGAGAAATTGGGATGGCAAGTCTTTTGCCTGGACTCTAAAGATGAATCTATGGAAAATCAATTGGTCAAATGACATCATTGATACAGATGGCACGTGTTGCTCCAAACACCTTTTATATCCATGGGCTGCAGGATGCTCCCTTCCCAAGGTTCCTCATGCATTGTGTCCTCACCTATCAGATTATGTTGTGCCCAGATCAGTGAGCTTGACCTTACTCACAACTTCTTGGGTATCTTCAAGTATCCCGTGGGGTGATAGCTTCATGGGTTTTACTTGCTTTTCTTTGGGGGTAGTCAATGTTGATTCCATTTGGGAGGAAAACAGCCATTCTCATTCACTCTTGAAGCTTTACCTCACTTCCTTTCTTCCAGTCACTGTGCTGCTGGTCCTCTATCTCCACGTTGGACAAAGTGCATATGTACACAGACAGACAGACAGACAGACAGACACACACACACACACTAATTCTAATCTCTGCTCCAAGAACGACTAGCAGAACCTCACCTAAGTGTCTGAGTGACAAATCTCCCTGCAGTGAGGCTGGTGACCACTTTCTGTTCTGTCCCCCCCCCCATTTGATCATAGATTCAAGTGGGGGGTAGAATGGAGGGAGTGTGATGTACTGGAAAGGAAGAATCTATTACCTACAATGTGTGCGTGACAGTGTGACTTCTTCACGTTTTAACTACATTGAGTCTCAATTTCTTCATCTGTGAAATGGATGAACAATTTACCAGCCAAGTCAGCAGGAGCCAATCGAAACCATAAGACTTCAGACCATGTGTTTATAAGGATGGACAAGTGTTCTAGATGTCAGAGTTGCTTGAGAAAGCAGAAAGGGAGGCCAGCATAAAAACCTAGACATTTTCTAATTATGTGTTCTTGTGCTTTAAATACTAGGAAAGCTTTAACTGAGATGAGTGTACAGTACAGGCCTGGTAAGGTTGTTCCCTTCTCCTCCCTTGCCACATAGTCCTCTACAGGGTCTAATAGTCGTGTCTGTACCTTTGTACCTGTAGATCTGCACAGAAGTTCCTAGGAAATCAGGGAAGAGGAGGCAAAATGGAGCATTCTCATGTTATAAGACATGGGTGCAGTTGGGCTTTCCTTCCTGAAGCTTGTTTATTGACTTGCTAGGTGTGCATTCCCCAAAGCAGACAGGGTAATGCTACATTGCGCTCTCAGATGCTCTGATTCAGAGTGAAGTGACAGACCTAAGGTTGGGAAGTGGCTGGAGGTGAAGGCTCTAAATTTCCAACAGCTGCTGGCTTTTTACTGCCTGCCTGCCTATGGGAAGGAAAGTGGCCTGGCTAGCCATGGAAAGAATTCCTGATGTGTGTGGTCATTTGAAAAGCCACAAAGCTACGCCGTGGTCAAGGCTTCACAGGCTGCGAGGGCTGGGCTTGGACGGAGGAAGGCTGAGGCTTTTCACCAAGCAGGGACTCTTTCCTTAGACCAGCTTTCCAAACAGCATGCATTGGATGGAGGCCAGTCCCTAGGTTGCCACTGCGAGATGGCTGGCTGCCCTTTCATACACTCGTCCTGTCCTGACTGGGTGCTTGCTCACTGCGCACCCAGTGGTGTTTTGAAGCACTCTAAACTCAATGTACTCATTTCCCACAGCACGTCCATAAGGCAACTGCCATGTATCCCCACTACTCAAAGGAAGAAACTGAGGCAGAGGGAGGTAGTTTTCTTTATAACCTTCCCTTGCTAGCACTTGCTTGAGTTTTGCAGCTGTTAACTAGGAAATAGCAGTTTCTGCAGACCTTTTCCTAAATGATCTAGCTAGAACCAGTTCACTAAGCAATTAGCAATGTTTATTTTGATAGATTATTGGTCAGTAAAACAGGGAGCCACACCTATATTTGACCATTGCACGCCATGCAGCCCATAGCCAGGACGGTACGTACACAGAACACACCTGGGTAGCCAGGTCTTGTTTCTTCTTAAAGCAAGAACATCAACATGCACTTTTCAAGCGATTTTTTTAAAGGGGTCCCAGCAGTGTATTCGATTTGAATACATTTGTGCAACAAACCCTGCATTTTATTTTGTCCACTGGGACGATTACCTTAAAATAAATACAAAGATTTTTAAATGCAATTAAATGCCCAATTGCCCCGTTGGCTATCATTAATAAATTTTGCAGGATAGGAGCAGCTTTTATGATGTGTTTTAGATTCCTTTGAACCCAGAAGAATCTGCTTCAAATTGAACTGGCAGTATGCAGGGTAGGATGCCTGGAGCTGGAAGCTATGAGAGACATGATGTAATTACCAAAGCATGTCAGATTCTTTATTGTGATGATAAACTAGACGTCAGATGCCAGTAGATAGCTTAAAAACTGGAGCAAAGGGAGTTAGGAAGGATCTGGAGGAAAGATGAAATTGAGTAAGGCAAGGGGTTCAAAATTCAGTCTGTTAATTCTAACCGTTGCCACCTCTCTTTTGCCCTGTTTGTTTTAGTAACAAGTACCATAGGCTAGGGCTACAGGGGAATATGCTGGACCGTGCCAAACTCTTACATCTCAAGAAAATAGTCATTTAGGACAACTAGAAAAGGCAGGTGGGAAACGACTGGAGTCACCCTCTAGTCTGTTTTTAGCCTGTGACCCTTGTGACAACACGCTAAGTTTTCAGTTTCTTCCTGGTACTGTTGTTCTCTTCAGATGGGCTAATTTCATGAAGATGGAAATGTTAGTAGTTTTTTTTTTTTTTTTTTGGTTTTTCGAGACAGAGTTTCTCTGTGTAGCCCTGGCTGTCCTGGAACTCACTCTGTAGACCAGGCTGGCCTTGAACTCAGAAATCTGCCTGCCTCTGCCTCCCAAGTGCTGGGATTAAAGGCATGCGCCACCACTGCCTGGCTAGTAGTTATTCTTATGCAGACCAATCAGGGTTTGTGGTCCTACCCCTCCCCCCTTATACCCCTTAGTATGCATCTTCGAGGCCACTGGGTCCATGAGGCTTCCTAGCATCTTGCTTGCTTCTTCCATGTCAGCTACCTTTAATCTTTTTCCTTTCCGTGCTTCCTGTATTAGAGCACACACCAAAGTATCTTGTAGTTACCTTTATTATTTCTGTTCATGTCTTACCTTGGCCAAAAGCTCCCTGAGGGCAGAATCCATGTTTCGTTCATCATTACTGCCTCTGAATCACCTGGCACAGTGCCCTGTACAAAGTGGATGCTTAATAACCTCTTGTTGAATTGAAGTAGCTTAAAAATCTCCCGTCATCCAGGTTGAACTGAGAACTTGAAATGTTTTTGCAAGAGTGCAGATCATGTAGTGGATTAAGAGAGCTCTTCCATGGAGGGTGAGTATGCATATCAAGCCACTTTACTTCTGTTCCTTCCTTGAGCAATTGATCTTTGTAGAGACAATTTCTCAGTGCCCCTCATCCCCACCCCCACCCTCTACTCTCTCTTGCATTTCCAGAGAAGAACTGAGCTGCCTTGTTTTTCTCACAGTCTCTCTGCTTTGCACTAGCATAGCTTGGTTTGTCAGGGACAAAAGGGCTCCAATAGTTCTAAACTGTTGCCTCTCTCCTCTCTGTGAGGTTTCCTCTAGAAGGCAGTACTGACCTCTCTCCACAGGGCAGGATGTCACCTGTGTTGTGCCAGGAAAAGATGGGGGTAATATAAACAATGGAAAGTCCTTTAATATCTTCAGGGTGGGGCTTAGTCTTAGCATCCCCAAGGCAAAAGTGCATCCCCAATGCACTTGCATTGGCTCTTAAAAAAAAAACCAATTATGATGATGTTTGTACATCTAAGAGTAGAGTCTAACGGCAGATGAGCACAGAGATCGATTCTTTTTTCCTGTTCACATGTTCCCATTTTATCTTGGGACATCTGGTTTAGGACCTAGAAAATGTGCCATATCTGTAACTCCCACCAGACAGAGTATTCAGCACCCCCTATCAATAGATCTTGATGTTAATCTCTGTCACCTCTACTTACTCAGATGAGCTTGGCTTTTTAGCATACTCGAATATTCTTGTGGCAAGTGTTAAAATATATAAATGGATATAAAGTGTGCTGGCCACAGGAAGGCTTTCTTTTCCACTTCTGGAGACTTCGGGAAGCTATTTGGAAGTGGCCAGAGCCACATAACACCACTCGTTCAGGTGGGTGGGGTCAGTGGAGACCAGTGCTCCTTAGTTCTTCCAGTCTACCTAGTTTCAAGTGTTCTCGAAGACACCTTATTCTAGGACAGGTGGTCCAACCCTTCCCACCTCCATTTTGATAGGGAAAGAAGGCAAACAGCAAGCAGCTAAGGTGATTAAAACACAGTATGTCTTTGAGAACTGCTAGAGAACATTCCAGCAGATGTTGCTATTGTATATTTCATTGTGTCAAATTGTCTACAGTCGGAAGAGGAAATTGGAAGAAGCTGGTCTATGAAGAGGACAGTAAAGATCCTCTGCCTTTGCTACCCCAGAACAACGGTTTGCTTTCCCAGTTGAGTTTTACTCAGTGTTTGTAAACCCCTGGTTTGATGGTGTTACCTTTGTTCTGCTAGGCAGGCTATCCAGTCCTTTCTGTTGGGTGTTCTGCCATCTGTTTCCTGCTTCTATCCCTGCTGGTTACTCTTCATTCTTTTGTTTTTGCTTGCTTTAAGCTTACTAAATCCACTTGTTTGAAATGGAAAGCATTGCTGTCATTGATCATTCTTCAGCCTTTTAAAGCAAAGCATTCGGTGTAACAGCATCTTGTGTAACAGCAGGCAAACCTGGTAACTTCTCCCCATTTTTCTGATCTTTCTTATCTGTTATGTGTCTGAAAGGCGTATGATTCCTGGAAACCTGCTTTGGAGCTCTTTCCTCTAGGTACCAAACATGAAGGTGAAGGTACTCATCTTGGTATGCTGCATCAGTTCTCTGAACCCAGCTGAAGCTGAGACTGAAGTAATTCACTCCTCACATGCTTCAGTGAGCAAATCTGATTAGACAGTTATGCACTTTTAATCTGTCCCTTGTCAGAAATATTAAATAAGCTACTGGGGCTGCCATCTCCAGAAACCATAGAGAATAAATCTGACCTTCATTAGTAACCCTAAAACATGCTGATATGTCTACATCGTTCTTGGAGTCAATGATGTGAAGGGCAACAGACAGACATGTTGGAACGGTCTTAGTTCTCTGTATTAAGAGGAAAAATGTACAGCAAAAACATTGTCCACTCCATGTGTTTCAATATGCAGGATGAGGTAGGAAGGGAGAATACATGTTAATAGACATTTAGAGGCAAGTTTAGGATGCTTTCTGCAGTCAGCACACCTCTGTGGTCTAGGTTGATATATTTCCCCTAAAAGGTTGTACTGACTAACTCTCAAGATGGAAATGCATATCACAAGCAACCACAGATTCAATGGGATATAAGAAATTATGTCAATTGCTCATGCCTCAGGGGTCAATGAGATAGCTCTGTTGATCTGGGTGGGGCCTCTCATGTGAATGAGGATAGTATTGGTTTAGACTGATATAGATGTGCCTGGTCTGGCTCTCTGGCTGTTTCCTGTTTTGCCCAAACTGGGAGAAGTGCAACAATGAGCAGAAATACGCTAGGACCACTGGGGTCTAGGCTTGAAATGGAGAACACCATATTTCCACCTGGGACCTTATGGTTTTATTTACTAAAATTTGCAACTTTATGCTTTATTTTAATGACTATATGGTTGATCCAAAATTGAGAGGGCAGCTTTATTCACTATGAAGGCCATGCGAATCACACGAGAAAGATGTAGGAATAGAGCAATTAGAACAATCTAGCCTATGGACTACTTGGTGATTGTTTTCCCTGAGAATCATCACATCTGCATGTTCTCTGTACTTGGATTTCTTGTAGTGATCATGGGTTTTATTTTGAGAACCAAAACATTGCCTGTATAATACATTTTGGAGGAAAGTTAATGAATACATCGCCTTATTAAAGGGATTTCTGTTCTCTCAATAGTCTTATAATGCCTTTGAAGGTTTCTGCTTTAGCTACATGACAAATTTCATCATCTTTGGCTCCTTCATGGTATCAAGAAGTCAAAACTATAAATGTCATCTCTAAAACCACTAGAGTACAGTATAAAGGAGATGAGACAGAAGGGATGGGGTCTGGAAGGGAAGAGACTAGAAGCAAGAAGTACAGAGCCAAACAGTCAGATGGGAGTGAAAGACTGGGAAGGAAAGACACAGGAATAGCAGAAAGGAGACAAGCAGGATGTAGCTCCAGCCATGGTTCTCAGAGTGTGTAATGATCTCTATCAGTGCTGATGCTCTTAGTTCCTCGGATTACTTGGAGAACGAGAGATAATCCTAATCCAAACCAGATTTAGAGACAGAGAACTAGTCTTAGCTGGTTCCTTTAGAAGTTTAGTTATATGCTACTGGGACACATAGCTTCCTTCACTAAAATGAGGAATGGTTAGAAAAATTTAACTGAAAATTAGTTGCACATAATTTTTAAACCATTTTCTCAATTATATATTAATTTCTGATTAAGATTTCTAGTAGTTGGAGATGAAGAATGAAAACAGTGTATTTGATTCACATTTATGAGTTAAACATCTCTCCAAATACTCTAGGATATTCCAGAAAAATATTCCGGAATATTCTAAAATATTCCGAATTCCAAGCATACTTTTGTTAAGTGTAGCACCTCACTTTTTAATGATATCTAAGTGTTTGTTTCAAGGAAATAGTGAGATATAAAGGAAGAAATTCTTTATAATTCTCCTGCTTTGATTTTATTGCTATTGTAGTTGCAAATACTCATTGGCTTAAGGGGGAATTCTTAAGTTCCTGTGGGAAAAGAAGAAGAGTATGTGATGATGGGGGGGTGATGTCTTCCTGACAGGTGTTTTTAGGACTATCCATGGGTAGAGCACCAAGCAAGCTTCCAAGGATATGGTGTGTTTCTTAAGGACGTTTGTAGGAAGCCACTGTGTCTTCTGTTTGGTATGTGTTCCTTGGGATATTTTCTCTTTAGATTTTTTTTTTTTTTTTGCTTAGAATTTAAATTCTGGATAGAGAAACTACTCAATGTGTCTGTTTTAAAACTTTACTTGGTTCCTCAAAAGTACATTTAATGATTATATTTTGTACAGTTTAGATTTATGACACTATATGTTTAAAGTCAGTAGAGTATCAAATCTGGCATATTGATGTAGCAGAGGAAATATTTAATAGCAGGTACTAAATTTTTACAAGTTTTACTAATAAAGGATAATTATATATTAAATATCTATATATCTTTATATTTAGAAAAAACTTAGAAACTATATATTGAAAATCGTGCCTTTTCTTTTAACAGCTTATAGCCTGAGCTGATTCTTAAAGTATTCCCGTGTGGTACATGCTGACCAGGTTTCCAGATCCCCAGGTCAGTGCTAAGAAAATAATGACTCAGCCAGTGTCATCCTGCTGTCAACCTCCAGAATCAGATTAGGAGCCCAAAGTTCATGTGTCTAAACTAGGTTTTTTGCAGTGTGACATTATGATGGTCAAGACAGAAATGACTGGATAGGGCTATGCTTGAGCATGTAAAGAATGAGACACCCTGATTTCAAGAATTTCATTTGGGAGACTGAAAATGCATGACACATTTGCAGTGTAATTAAGTAAGACAACTTCAAGAGCTAAACCGGACTATTTTCTGTTTCTGTAACTTATTATTTTTGGTTTATCTTTCTGGAAGTCCAAGTGCATTATGCTAATATCTATTCAGTTTTTGGTTTGAAGCTGTATACTGCTTTAACACAGGGCAGAAAATAGAAGGCAAGTGAGCACATGTCAATGAAAGAAAAAAAGGGCCAGATTCCAACAACTGAGAAGCATTGATCCACACAGGAGGGCAGATCCCCTGTGACATCAAATGCCTCCCGAAGTCTCCATCATCTCTCTACACAATTACATTGGCAGCAAAACTCAACAGGATGCTTCATAGGGACAAACTGTGTTTAATCAGAACTGGCTTTAGGGGAACAATGGCTGGTTCTGTTAAGAGCATGAACAGGTGAAGTCAGGCTTTCTGTGTTTAGAAGAAGAATCTTGGGTCCATGGCAATATTTTCTTCCACTATCTGGGTATGTGGAAAAGGAAGTTTTATTTCTGTAGTTGGAAGAGGACTCACATTGAGGATGCTAAATAAAGAAACTAGTTGAGCAAGAAACTGGAGATTGGAAAATTTTAGGTCATAAGGAAAGGCATTAGGGGTACGGCTGTAGTAAAGATTACTGTAGAGCTTAGACTCTCCGTGGAGCTTGAGAAAGCCCTGTGGCATATGCTAGTTCCCAAAGAAGATGATAACCATGTTTTTCATCTCCTAGGTTTTACAAAGTAGTTGTCCATATCAAACTGAGTCTAATTCTTTCTTTGCAGAGAGATGGCCTTAGGACTGTTTTCACAAAGAGTATATGGAAGAGCTGCTGTGTGATTTTGAAGGAGGCGTGCGGGGTGAAGCAGCATCCGCCCTGTTATTGGGACATACTCGCCTTACTTAGGTGCTTCCAATAGGGAAGACTTAGATGTTATCAAGGATGAACCAAGCATTTGCGTGATTGCCCTTCTTCCTGGTCTATTTTATTACTTTTACTTATGTTATTATTAGAGTCAAGTCATTGAATGAAAAATGTATACAAAGGAAAAGAATGAAGGCTTAGGTTCAAAATGAATGTATTTGCTCATTAAGAGGAAAGCAGAGAAAGGCTGATAGGAAAAGATGACAGTGGCCCCTGCTCCCAAACTGTCTATAGTTTATTGCTCCAGGGTCTCTCATTACCTCTGGCTCGTTCACTTCTCCTACTTAGTTTTACTGGTAACTTCTTTTTGTTCTACACTCCTCTTGATTATGTTTTTTGTTTGTTTGTTTGTTTTTTTTGTGGTGACTTCCAAGGTCCTGTTTCTTCCTTCCTTTCCTTTTTTCTTCCTATATTTACTATTTCTCCTCCCATCTTACTCTATCAAGAGTTCAATATATTCATGCCAGCTTTACAAATACTTTTATATCTATCTATGTGATGTGCATTGATCTTTATGTCTTCTAGAATTAATGGCTATCCAGACCTTTACATATATAAATTTTGTTAAGTTCCTTTTTATAGACTTATTACAAATGTATGTATTTAAAATAACTTGTGCCTGGGGGTGTGGCTCAGTGACAAAGCACGTTTTTAGGATGTGCAAGGCACTGAGTTCAATTTCCAGCATGACAAAACTAAACAAAATAAAATGTTAGGGATACAATTACAGCTTATTTCATGGTTTTATGCTTGTGAATTTAATTTACAAACGGCAATAATCACTATATTATATAAATATAGATTAACATAAAATATGTATTCTGAAGATGGTGAAGCTTTAGCAAAGTTTACCAACTGCTTGAAAGCTGGAGTCAGCACTGTCCCCTGCCCCTTTTACCCTGCAGGGAATATCTGTTTACACATGGAATTGGGGTAGCACAATTGATGAGAAAAGAATTTTCCTCTTGACTCATAGAACCCTGGGTCAGATGCAATTAGAATGTTCTCTATGATGGCAGCTCTTGATGCTTAAGGTACCAAGAGGAAGACCAGGAAGCACCCTCTTGTTCCACTGGATCTTCTTGGCTCTCAGAAGTTGTTGTGAATGGGATCATTGAAAGCTTGGACCCTACGGTATCTTGGCTGATTTCTTGGCTGGAACTATTTGCTAACATGAGTAGAGATGTCCTGGAGCAATAACTGGAGAAACATTATAAAATCATTCACATAGCTGGAAGCACGTACCTTTGCTGTTATTTATATTGGGCGCAGACTATGCCATCTTCGGGTTATACTGAGGGACCTCCTTGGCATCCATCAAATTCCATTCAAAATGTATCTTGCAAAATTATTCGGTTTGGAAAAATACAAGGAAGCACATTTTAAGTTGCTACAAAGTTTTGCTTTTAATCCACCGAAGAACTTAAAACTAACACAAACCACTAACCTACCAGCGATGTTATTTATATATTCAGATAATACTTCAAGAAAAATCTACCCAAATGAGGGGAAAATAACATCTCTTCAACAATGACCTCTAGAATGTATGGGTGCTTTGTGATAATGTTCTTTAGGATTTCTTTTCCCTTTGAATTTTAAGACATCATCAGGACTTTTGTTCTGAAATTACCTTTCATGAAAGTAGCTGGAGTCCTGATACACTGCAAACTGTAAAGTTCAGCATCCTCTTATTATCTCATGTTTCCTAAGTCACTGGGTCTCCACTGGGACACTCTCTTTCCTAAGGGACCTTTTGGCACTAAACATTCAAGTAGTTACTAGGTCAGCCCTGACTGTGACAGTGGCATTATTAGCTTGGGGTCCTTTGTGAGCTTGCTTGAGTTCCCTTTGGTTTGATTCCATTAAGACGTAGTCATCTTATCTGAGCAGAAGACAAAGCGTATCTGTGATAGGAGTTTGGAAGAGAAAACAGCAGAAACTAACAGAAGAGGGGAGTGTAGCTTTGATCAGGGACAATAGCAAAATTGCTCACAGGCTGTACGAATGAGTAGAGCAGAGAGAGGCAGGGCAAAGCCATAGAAACGCCAGCCAATACCCATGACAGTTCTTACTTAAATCTCAACACAACAGTCCCGGATGCACAGAGGAGAAAACTTAAGTTCCAAGTCACTCAGCAAGTCAAAGGCAGAGTCAAGATTTGAATCCCGATTTGAGCCCCAAAGCTGCTCTCCTCCTTACATACTGGACACAGCAAACTCTGTACAGTGTCATTGCTTCTTTTGTTTAACAATGCCTCAGGAAAGAATTTGGTAAGCTAACCCCATGATGGCCACAATTGTTACCTTCCTAAGGAACAATAACGATAGGAAATACCTTCAAGGAAAACGAGGGAAGCGCATCAGTCTTCAAACATTGGTTCGAGAAACTGTCTGGACTCTCAGCTTGAAAAATCTCCTTCCACACCAAAAGATAACCACCGCAGAATCTGAGTCTCTCATTCCTCCTATTGAAGCCAAAGAAAGGGGGAAACAGTTGTCTGGTTTTTCTGTGCTTTTCCAGGAAGGACTGTAATGAATGACTAGGAATATGCTACTGTTAAGGTAGCCAGACTCCTGACTACTTTTCAGATGAAAGCGTCTTAGCATCTTACTGGACACTTTTGCAATGTGAAGATTAGGAAGGGGGGGAATAGGGAGAGAGAGAGAGAGAGAGAGAGAGAGAGAGAGAGAGAGAGAGAGAGAGAGAGAGAGAGAGAATTCATTCAAAGCTGAGTTCAGTATGGTTGGGTTCTAATCTCACATTTCTTAGCAGAGGCACATTTTTCTTTTGGATCTGAAAGCGCTGCTGGCTGCTATCTGCGGTAAGAAATACCGTCCTGAGGCAGATGCCTATTTCCTCTGCCAGGCTGGTGTGGAAGCCGACCCTGTTTCCTCTTCCATCTGGATGCTGGGGAAGCGGTAAGAAGGTGTCAAGCATTCTGCCCCAAACATTCTTTCTCACCCTCGTGCTCTCGTGCTATCTAACATTTTTTTTAAAATAGCAGCAAATGGCTCCGAAAGAGATAACTTAAGCCTGTGAAGCCAGGACAACAGCGAGGGAGGAGGAATCTCTGAATTTGTGATCCACGCCCATTCTGACATCTAAGCAAGCTTTGAACTACAAGTCCTGGCTTTGAATCTCAGCTCCCAAGCAGCTTGCTGTGGACAGTAATGGAGGGTGTAACCTCAGAGTTTCATTGCAGATTCATTAATATAAATGTGAAACACCCACTGTCTGAAGGAGAGGGGTAGATGTTTCTGCTCAGTTTCTATCAGGAAGGACTCGCCTAGTTTTAGCTGTGCCTGCTTTGCGTGGGCTCTGTCATTTCAGGTGAAGTAAAGCGGAGAAGGGCTCTAAGAATGGGGTAAGCAGGTGTTTCATCCACTCTCTTGATCCTAGATCCCCAGACTGTGGTCGGAGAAGGGAAGGAGCATCACCGTTTTATGCTGCTACTGCTTGATCACCAAATCGGAACTCACACACAGTTCTTGTACAGACCCAAAGAGTAAACATTTCAGCTATCTTGGGGTGGTGGTTCTTTGTTACAATCTCTGAGCTCTGTTGCTGCTGAGCGAAAGTAGTTGCAAATGTGACTGGATTAAAATGAAATTTTATATTTTAAAAAATCACACTGGTAAGACTTGGTACAAAGGTCACAGTTTTCTGGTCCTCAACCAATAGATTTACCTTTTTGTTTTTTTAGGTTAAACTACAAATAAATTCCCGAATGGCTGATGATCATTTGAGAAAATAAAAATTAGAATATTTCCAGATAGCCATGTAAAGAAATTGTGAAAAACTTTAAGACCAGGAATGAGGGCTAGATCTTTTGTGTTGTTTGTTGTTATCTCTGTATCTAGTAAGCCATGTCTTTTCATTCTGCCATCACCAAAGCCCTGTATGTGTGCTCTGTGTGTGTATGTGTGTGTGTGTGTGTGTGTGTGTGTGTGTGTGTATATATGTGTGTGTGTGTGTGTGTGTGTGTACACATTTCTGGTGAGGCCAAAGGTTTAGAAGTTGGCTCTTATCTTCTGACTTGCTATGGATTTTGGGAATTGAACTCAAGTTGTCAGGCTTGCTTTGCTACTGCTTTTACCCACTAGTCATCCCGCCAGCCACCTGCACTTGGGATTCTCATTTTCACTTGCTTTAGCATCATATTGTTCCCTTATCACACAGGGAGTTAAAGATAATCTGGATGCCTGCTGATTTTATATTGTCATGAGAACCATGATTTTTATACTTAAAAAAAAAATCAATTATCTTAGAGCATATGGAAAAATATACAGATCACAGGGGACAATGTGGTGGATACCTCTTATGTACCTATCTGCCATTCTAGTTGCTACTGTTATTTGCTACCAGCACAATAAGAAGGCAGGAACCTTCCCTAGACCCAGACTGCAAAGCTTTCACTTCCTGGCTACAGTTTCTTGGCAGTGACCTTGGAATCGTTCTTACTCAGTTTGAAATTATAAGGACTTTGGATCACTGAAGATGAGAAAGGGGCTTGGACTTTATCTCTTCCCTCTACTCCCTTTACTGCAGCTTAGAGTTGTGTTTCATAAAGGCCTGTGATCCATCATGACGGGATGCTTTTTTGCTGGCCCTCAGAGAGCCAATTTCCTAAAGCATACAGTTTTGGCTTTGGCTTCTGTTTCTCCTCTCTTGCCTGCTCTCATTTCTTAGGATCACAGCTCCATGTACATATTTGTAAGCCTCTGGCCTACTCCCTACTTTTGAAGAACACAGCTATATCAGGAAAAGACCTGAACTTCAATTATTCGATTGGACAGGCTATCAGAGTTTACTGGAGGTGACATTCACCAGAAGCAAGGCATCTAGGAGCTGTGCAAGATCCATTAGGCAAATGGAACAGACTCTAAGACTTATAACTAAGAGAGGAAGCTTTACTCTAAAGAATTTTACGAGTTGTTTTCTTTTACCAACAATCTACCTGTTGATGGATGATTGTGTGGGTGGGTCTTGGGTTCAGTAGAGGGAAGGAAGAGATGACATTTCCTCCCTTCTGCATGGTTATATGTCCCCTTCCCTTCCCATGGCTGTAAACCTACTCCCCATGGCTATAGGTAGGCCTGGGCTTGTCATGGGAACAGAAACAGAGTTCTGCATTGGTTGAGAGATTGAAGGTTTGATTGAGAAAAGATTGTACCTTACATCTGAAAAAATGAAACTGTTCTAATGCCTAAAAGTGACTGGGAAACTGTTGAATCTGCCTTAGATATCGTCATGGGTCAGGAAAGAGAAACCTGGATGCACTTAAGGAGCTTTTCTTAGGTTTATCCCACCTGATTAACTATATGCAGCCATTTAACTTCTCCAATTTATTTATTTATTTATTATTTATTTATTTCCTTTAAAATTAACACACAAACATGTCTTACAGGTTTATGTAAAAGGATCAAATAAAATTTTTGATATGCTGCCCATAGATGTATAAGTAAATAGACTTACCCAAAGAGAAAATGAAGGTACAGGCCAAGGAATACAGAACAGAACAGCGAACACAGGCAGGGACCATGGCTGCTGTAACTGTTGGTAACATGGAACAGACATTTTCGCTCCTCAAGAGGCTCTCCACTGTGAGATAGCTGCAGAGCATCATGTGTGCCCAGTGCTTCCAGTCACTCTCGTTTTAAATACTGACCCAAATGTGGTTTTTCTTTAGGCAACTTAGTTGGATAGGTACCATCCTAATTTTTTTATAAGTCAGTCCTAATTTCTATTTCCTATCTACCAGAGGAGCTTAACACTTACCCATCATCTTCTTGATGACTCCACTGTGTAATTTTCTCTTTGTTACCTAAGAATATGAAGGCACATTCCACCGAGCTTAGAACACTGTTAGGTACATGAAGCTGAGTCCCAGATACACATTATTTTTCTTTTCAAATGTTATACTCTCAGCAATTTAATTCTGGGAGCACATCCTTAAATTCTGCTTTAATTCATAAACTGTTATTTGTCACTCAATCAAAATGAAGATGTCATGTTAAAGATGAATTTACAGAATTGCCAGAACCCCAATTTTTGACAGAAAAAGACATACCTCCCCCTCACACTGCAGCACTTCTGAGTTACGGTTCATTCTTCTTATTTATTTATTTATTTTTAAAAAAGTGTGACAAAGCATTTGGTCCAGAGACTATGTCCAAATACGACTTAAGAAAGTTTTCTAAAAATTTTGTTACCAGTAGGAGAGTGTTCCTTTTCACCAGAGTCTGGCTCACCTAAATTTACTTTGTAAAAATCTGTCAGGAAAGATCAGGACATGTTGATGGCATGCCTGTCATCTGAGCAGAGAGACTAGGGATGATGATCTCCGGTTCAAGGTCAGCCTGGGCTATGCAGTTGGTGAGATCAACTGAGGAATCTTGAATGGCAAAGAAGCACCTAAAGAAATGTTCAATGTCCTTAGTCATCAGGGAAATGCAAATCAAAACAACCCTGAGATTCCACCTCACACCAGTCAGAATGGCTAAGATCAAAAACTCAGGTGACAGCAGATGCTGGCGAGGATGTGAAGAAAGAGGAACACTCCTCCATTGCTGGTGGGATTACAAGCTGGTACAACCACTCTAGAAAGCAGTCTGGTGGTTCCTCAGAAAATTGGAAATAGTACTACCTGAGGACCCAGCTATACCACTCCTGGGCATACACCCAGAAGATGCTCCAACATCTAATAAGGACACATAATCCACTATGTTCATAGCAGCCTTATTTATAATAGCCAGAAACTGGAAACAACCCAGATGTCCCTCAACAGAGAAATGGTACAGAAAATGTGGTACATTTACACAGTGGAGTACTACTCAGCTATTAAAAACAATGACTCCATGAAATTTGCAGGCAAATGGATAAAACTAGAAAAATATCATCCTGAATGAGGTAAGACAGGTACAAAGGAATACACATGGTATGTACTCACTGATAAGTGGATATTAGCCAAAAATAAATAAATAAAAACTCGGAATACCCATGATACAACTCACAGACCATATGAAATCCAAGAAGAAGGAAGACCAAAGTGTGGATGCTTCAGTCCTACTCATGAGGGGGAAGAAAATACTCATGGGAGGTAGAGGGAGGAAGGAATACAGGAGGGAGAAAGAAGGGGAGGGAAAAGGGGGCAGGATCAAGTGTGGTAGGAGCCAGGGAGAGAAGAAAGAGGATCAGGAAATTGAAAGTAGGTGTGTAGCAGTGGGGGATGGGGAACTGGGGGTAGACACTAGAAAGTCCCAGATGCCAGGGACCCTAGATGTTCTCAGGACCCAACAGGGATGACATTAGCCTAAATACCCAACAAAGGGGAGAAAGAACCGTAGAGACCATATCCAGTGGATAGATAGGGCTCCTGGTTGAGGGATGGAGCCATCCACCCATCTTGAAAATATTAATTCAGAATTTCTCCTGTAAAAAGGAAATGCAGGACAAAAGAGTAGAGAAGAGACTGAAGGAAAGGCCACCCAGAGACTGCCATACCTAGGATACATCCCATATTCAGACACCGAACCCAGACACTATTGCTGATGCCAAGAAGTACTTGCTGACAGGAACCTGGTATAACTGTCCCCTGAGAGGCTGTGCCAGAGCCTGACCAATACAGATGCAGATGCTCTCAGCCAACCATCAGACTGAGTTCAAGGACCCCAATGGAGAAGTTAGGGCAAGGACTGAAGGAGCTGAAGGGATTTGCAACCCCTTAGGAAGAATAACAATATCAGCCAATCAGACCCTTCAAAGCTCAGAGACAAAACCACCAACAGAAGAGTACACATGGAGGGATCCATGGCTCCAGCTGCATATGTAGCACAGGATTACCTTATCTGTCATCAATGGAAGGGGAGCCCCATGGTCCTGTGGAGGCTTGATGACCCAGCTTAGGGGAATGCTAGAGTGCTGAGGCAAGAGGGTGTGTGTGTGTGCACCCTGGGAAGGGGGATAACTTTTGAAATGTAAATAAACAAAATAACCAAAAAAAACCTCTTCTTTTGTGGTATGTGTTAATTATATCAACATCTCTTTGATTCCATGAATGCACAGGGTGTCCTGAATACTAGCAATAGCTCACCCCTACCAGCCATGCTCCAAACTCATGCCTGCTTTGTTTGAGAAAGGGAAGAAGTCTGGGCAACAATTCCAGGTGACTATGTGAAGCATCTTTAGTGATGAGTCTCAAGTAGCCTGGCCTATAGTAAAATGCTGAAAGTGTACAATTTTGCCTCGGTAAATTTTGATTACGTTAACTAAATTTTCTATCTCCAGACTTAACTCTACTGTCCCCTGCCCAGATGCTCAGGTGACTTGCTGTCCTGGGGGCCCCATGTGCTGGATATTCACTGCAAACCCAAGCAGTCTGTGTATTGAAATAGCTAATGATATACGTATAATCTAATGACATGAGTCACTCAAGTAATTAACTATGTTATTATTTTAATATATCTACTACCCTCTTTATATTATTATAAATTAGAGAAAATCCACTTTTTTTGAAAAGTATTTTATTGACACAGAAAGGATACCAGTGCTGAATGGTTATCTCCTTTACTTGGTTGGCTAGTCTCATACATCCTTTTCTGGAAGAAACTCTTTTTAGAATAAGAGATCAGTGGACCATTGCCATGTTTTAACTATTGGTTCTGGCCTTTCTTTGCAATTGGCTTACTGTTTATTAGTATGCTCACCAGAAAAGACAAGAAGAAGTTTGGAATGATACTGCTTGGTTGTAAATATTTTTAAATATTAAAAGCAGATTTTGTGAAAGGTAAAGAGCCATGCCCTACTTGAATTCTGGGTCCTTTTGAGAGCGTTCAGTTAATTATAACAAGCCAATAACCCCAGTTACCATGACTAACTTCAAGCTGACTGTCATACAAATTGGCTTTACAGATGGTAACGTGGATATCAGACTTTCTGAAAGATTGTTTTAAAGACTTCCCTTCTATGCTGGGAGAAAGAACTGACTGGGAGAAGAAATGAGGTGAGAAATTGGCCCAGGCACCAAAATGAAAGCCTGTGTGCTGTGAGAAGCATTCAAATAATTTTTTAATGAACTAGTTTCTTTGACTTCTTTTAAGACCTGTATGTAGGGGGAAATAAAAGCATGCCAGGAATATAATAGATGGGGAAAAATTAAATAAGGTTCTGTGCCATTATTTATGACTGACAAGCAAAAGATAATAGCCAAAAAAGCAAATGGACTTTATTAGCAGAGGGAGCTAATGGTGATGGGACTTTTACAAATGTATCAGGGAAGAAGTAGATGGCAGATTTTCTGTTTTTCAAGTTCAGTGATCTCTAAAGATGGGCATAAACACAAATGGCTCTAAAATGGCTGTGATGTTGATGTTTAATTCTGTGTTTACCTGAGAAAGGACAAGGGGACATTTAGATCACCAAATGAATAATGAAGACATTTGCAAACATGCCTGCTAAAAACATTCAGTAAGTGATGGTCAATACTTTCGTACTTTGAACTTAGATATATTAGAAAACCTGGCTGACCTGTCTCCTCTTCGATGACAAGAGCAAAGCTAATGTATTTTTTATTTTACTAAATTACTTGGAATGCATAATTTTTAGAAAACAATCGTGTTGATTTAGCATGAACTAAATATCTAAAAGCATTGAGCTCAGCATCTTCTACCTTACAAAGAAAGAAAGCAGGGAGAGGGGAAATAAACATTTGAATGTATGCTCTGGGCCTTTGTCTGCTCTTTCTACTCACTTCCCTCGTAAATCAGAAGGTCAAAGGTCAGAAAAGATTTGACCCAGTCCCTTACTTAATGGAGTTTTAAATGAAGAATCATAGGCACCCTTCATCTTATGTCCTGCCCACATTAAGGAAAAGTGGAAAAGGTGTTCTGTTTCCTAAAGGACCCAACATGGTAGGTTGTTTCCTCTCTACAGCATATCTCCATGGAAGGATCTACTAAAGAGTGGGGAAAATAAGTGAATTATTTACTAATATTTAATATTAGCTTACTGAGTAGCAAAGGGGTGGTGATAGAAGATTGCCCATTTGTTTGCATTTAGCAATATTTTTGTTGTTGTTCTTGTGTTGTTTTGTTTCATTGAGACTGGGCTTCTCTGTGTAGCCCTGGCTATCCTGGAACTTACTTTGTAGACCAGGCTGGCCTCAAACTCAGAGATTCGCCTATCTCTCCCTCACAAGTGCTGGGATTAAAGGCATGTGCCACTACTGCCAGGCTAATATTCTACTTTTTTTTTTTGA
The DNA here is from genome assembly GCA_019843965.1 of Rhynchomys soricoides. Taxonomy (NCBI): domain Eukaryota; kingdom Metazoa; phylum Chordata; class Mammalia; order Rodentia; family Muridae; genus Rhynchomys; species Rhynchomys soricoides. The sequence goes on along the minus strand of JADRCH010000229.1, from coordinate 973,765 downwards.
AGATTTTATTTATGTATGTGAGTGCACTGTCACTGTCCTCATGTACACCAGAAGAGGGCATTGGATACCATTATAGATGGTTGTGAGCTACCATGTGGTTACTGGAAATTGAACTCAGAACCTCTGAAAGAGCAGTCAGTGCTCTTAACTACTGAGCTATCTCTCCAGCAGCAACATTCTACTTTTTACAGTCGGCATTTCAGGCAGTTTTACAGATAGCTGTACCTTGTTTGCATCTGCACTTAGTAACAAATGGACTAAGATGACAAAAATTGGCATTTCATCTATCCCAAGATGAGTTTATGTTTAGTCATTTCAGAGGCAAAAAGAATAACAACCAGTCATTGAATTCTTGGGCAGAAAGCTTGGAGATAATCAGCAAATCTCTTGACACATACATTTGGACTCATAACAAGGGACCAGGGGGCAGACTCACCATAGTTTATGAAATGCTTGAAGTTTATCTCACTTTTTCTTAGACTTTAAAGTTTTAAAATCCAGCAAATGTGTAAAATATGAGTATTACCACATTAGGAATGCTTGCAAAATTGCATTGAATGCAGATCAAAAAATGGAGAGGTGTGTAGAAAAATAGATTTCTAAAAGCAATTTGGAGACACAACTGTGCAGTACAGCCCTAGGCTAGCTGGCTCAAGGTTCTAAGTTCAAGCCCAGTATTAAGAACAAAAAGGAGCTAGGCAATGATTTTCCAAGGAAAGTTCCCTCATGTTTAGGGGAGTGTCTTACCTTACAAGCTATACTTAGGTAAACATCTTATGCTATGTCTTTTCATTTCCAAATTACTTTATCTTTTATGAATCCTTCTACAATTTGATCATAGGATTTGCTTTGTTATTCTTTGACTTGGAAACAGACAAACAAACAAACAATCAAGCAAAACAACAACAAAACAATCGGAGAATAACATTGTAGACCTTGCTATGGCAAAGGGAGACAGCTGGTGTCACTTGGTTTGGTAGAGATGCATAGGCAGATGGAAGAGTAGGAAGTTTGCTTGTGTGGAAAAGGGAAGACACTTCATGATGCCCTGAGGGAAGGCTGTGGCAAAAAGAAGGCATTTATGTGGTTAGGGGTACATATTTTGTTTCTTTGCTTTGTTTCCAAGATACAAATATGAGAGCAACACTCACATTGTGTATGTCTACATGCTCAGATATTTTCTTACCACTATCTGTTAAAGAATACTGCCTAACAACTTATATGGCATTCCCATTGTATCTGGTATTAAAAGAAACTTAAAGTTGATTTGCAAACACTATGACTATTAAAGTAAAGGATTTGAGCATCTTCACATTTTGGTATCTCTGTGTTGTTCTAGAACCAACACCCACAGATAATACAGGATGATCCTATTTAGTCTCAGTGCCTACTTCTCTTTATGATGATTCCATGATTCTGTTCAAAAATATTGTACTAAAGCTTGTTTTTGCAATTTGTGGAAAGTTAATCGAAGTGACTTAAAATAATGAGAGGATCCTCTCTTTTTTTACACTCCAAGAGATGCAAAGGAAAAAAATGTGGATGGATATCATACTCTGAGCACTGCTGGGTCTGTGTTAATTCTGTCTTTCTTCATGGTGTTGGGTATCTGTGTTGTAGTGGGCTTTGGGTCCTTTCTAAGGTCTGGCTTATGTGGAGCATAAGCTAAACCCAAAATATTAAAAAAAAAAAAGTTACATAAGAAAAGATATACAGCAACAAACAAGCCACAAAGCTCAATATGTTCCACCCTGAGCGCAACGAGGACATTTATTCTAAGAGGAAAATTCTTTCCCATTTTCTTGGAACCAACTGATGAAATTGATGTAAAAATGATATTGCTTATTAAGAAAGGAAAACATGTTTGAAAGACAAAATTTAATGTCTATTAAAATCACTATACAAGCTAGTTCTCCTATAAGTACTTATTAAAAAATTTTGAACATATTAAGAGTTTTAAGCAATACTTGACTACTTTAAGGGAATTAGGAATAAACAATAGTAAAAATAAGAAGAAAAGATCAACAAAAGTCTTAAAGCCTAAAGAAATAGAGTGTTTTCTAGGTATGTTTTCTACTCTGCCTCCATAGTAAGGAAATTTAAATTAAGACTTAATAAACAAACATATACCCATCGTCCAATTTTGTTTTTCTTGTTTACAAGGACATGTAGAGCATTCTGTTTAAAGAGAAATGAAAGTTTGGTAAATCCCCCCATATATTTCTACCCCATTTGTTTTATGTTCATCTCTCTTTAGTGTGAGAATGAGGGGAGACACAGTAGTTCATCTTTCACAAAGCCTTACTGAATTCTGCTACTGTACATCCAAACTCCAGATTGTGCTTGACTCAGAATTAAGAGGAAATGGCCTGGTTAATCATTTGGTTGCATAAGCCAATAAAGATAAACAGCTGCCCCGTGATGCCTCAGGCTGATTGGTTCCAGGACAGAAGCTTCCTAGATACCAAGATGCCTTGCTTGTAACTGATACCCAGCCCTCCTGCACTTACATTTTTAGATTACTCACAATGCCTACTAGGTTATTGTTGCAGGGCAAAATGTTAGACTATGTTCTTTAGGAATCATGACAAGGAAAAACCATCTGTGTATGTCTAGTGGAGACAATTTATTTTCCTCAAATCTTGTCTGTTGGAATTTAGTTCAATTCCTGCATATGGAATCCATGGATACAAAATGTTTGCTGCTTTGTGTGAAGTCAACCACTAAGCATCATGGTCAATGGCTCTTTGAAGCAGGGAATCCTTAAAGATTGCAACTCCTTGGAAGAATGGTCTTAGACAGAATGAAGGCTGTCTGTCCAATACAAGAAACCTCCTTACCAAAGCATGAAAACCCAAAAGGGAATTCTACAATAATTTTGATCTATATATATGTATAGAATCTACCAGAATTTCTGAGTTATATTTTATCCAAGAGTAAATAAACATCTGGTCTCTAGACAATCTTATCAGTTTTAAAACCAAAGGCAAATATCAATGACCGAAAATTTGAGTATATTTTTATTGACACTGCCTTTTCCCCTTCCATTCCCCAAAGTCAATGTTGAATTCCTAGTGCAATCCTGTAATACTCAAGACTCTAACATCCTTTCTTCTGTGTCTTGAAAAACAGGCTACTTCTCAATTTAAAAATGACATCAGAGAATGCTTACATTTTGTCAATTTTATAGTCTCTTTGCTACTTGAATGTTGAAGATCCCTACCTCTGTAACTCACCTCTGCTAATTTCTGTGGGCTTAGGAGTGTTGTTTGAATTTATTTAAATGTTGAATCTTCTCTTATGGTCTTGAAATTTGTTCTTTCCCTACTCAATATTTTTATTTTCAATGTTGATGCACAAATTTGACTTTGATCCCATGGAAAGGACACATCCAGGAACATATGGAATGAAGCTCCCTTATAAAGCATAAAGGATATCTTTCTTGCCTTCTCACTTTACTAAGTCATGGGAAACTCTAGAATTCAGTCTAGCCTGGAAATTTTGAAAAGAGAATCCATGAATATTCAGAGGATTAATGATAAGTATTTCTTATGTTACAATATAATTAGTATTTTTACTCTAGACTACATCTTATCTCATCTACGTTAAATAATTTGCTAAATACTGCAACCACAGCTAATATTTAGATTGAGCTTAACTAAAATACTATATGACTGCTAAGATTATCTAGGTACATATTTTTCTGAACTGAAGATTATAAAAAGAGACTTCTACGTAGTTCATTTATATTTTTTGTCTTTGGTTGAATTTTGAAAATGTACATAATGCCTTTTTGGTGATATTCTACTTTTAAAAACCCAACAAACATTTGTTTCATTATAATATTAAAGGTTAATGAACACTCTTATTCCCTACACCTTCCTATTTTTGTCTTTTATTTATCCATATTTAGGCATACTGATGAGATTTAAGTTCTTGTTTATTCAATTAAAAGTGCATTCTTTCAATTCAAAATTAGTCAATTAGGTAATATGGCAGTTTAATATTGAAATGATTTAATATCAGGAAATAAACCCAATTATGTGATTACTTTATTGAGTATATTTTTTGAATTATGTATAAACTAATCGATACTATACTTTCCCCCCCAAAGATAACACTGTGGATAATATGAAAATGTAATCAATTTATGTAAAAGTAAATCTTTTTCATACTTTATTTACATTTCAGATGTTTCCCCCTTTCCAGATCTCCCCTTTGGAACCTCCCCATTCCCTCCCTCCTACCCCTGCCACTATGGGGGTATTCCCCCACCCACCCACACATCCCCTCTCCTCTTCCCTCCTTGGCATTCTCCTATACTGGGGGATCTAACACCCTCAGGCCCAAGGGCCTCTACTCCCCCTGATGGCTAACAAGACCCTCCTCTGCTGCATATGTGGCCAGCACCATGGGTCCTTCCATGTGTATTCTTTGGTTGGTGATTATTTCTCCTGGAGTATCGGGGGGTCAGGTCAGTTGCCACTGTTGCTACCTCCCAGGGGCTACAAACACCCTCAGCTCCTTCAGTCCCTTCTCCAAGTCCTCCATCTGGGACCTAACATTCATCCCTACTGTTGCTGTGAAGTGACTCTTGGGTATTTTGAACTTTTGGGCTAATAACCACTTATCAGTGAGTACATACCATGTTCATTCTTTTGTGACTGCGTTACCTCGCTCAGGATGATATTTTCAATTTCCATCCATTTGCCTGCGAATTTCATGAGGTCATTGTTTTTAATAGCTGAGTAGTATTCCATTGTGTAAATGTACCACATTTTCTGTATCCATTCCTCTGTGGAGGGACATCTGGGTTGTTTCCAGCTTCTGGCTATTATAAATATGGCTGCTACGAACATAGTGGAACATGTGTCTTTATTACATGTTGGAACATCTTCTAGGTATATGCCCAGGAGTGGAATAGCTGGGTCCTCAGGTAGTATTATGTTCATTTTTCTGAGGGTCCGCCAAACTGATTTCCAGAGAGGTTGTATCAACTTGCATTCCCACCAGCAATGAAGGACTGTTCGTCTTTCACCAACATCTGCTGTCACCTGAGTTTTTGATCTTAGCCATTCTGACTGGTGTGAGGTGGAATCTCAGGGTTGTTTTGATTTGCATTTCCCTGATGACTAAGGATGTTGAGCAGTTCTTTAGGTGCTTCTCAGCCATTCGAGTTTCTTCAGTTGAGAATTCTCTGTTTAGCTTTGTTATCCATTTTTTGATAGGGTTATTTGGATCTCTGGAGTCTAGCTTCTTGAGTTCTTTGTATACCTTGGATATTAGCCCTTTATCGGACATAGGATTGGTAAAGATCTTTTCCCAATCTGTAGGTTGCCTTTTTGTCCTATTCACAGTGTCCTTTGCCTTACAGAAACTTTGTAATTTTATGAGGTCCCATTTGTCGATCTTGATCTTAGAGCACAAGCCATTGGTGTTCGGTTCAGCAACTTTTCCCCTGTGCCCATGTGTTCGAGACTTTCCCCTACTTTCTCTCCTATTAGATTCAGTGTATCTGGTTTTATGTGGAGGGCCTTGATCCACTTGGACTTGAAATTTGTACAGGGAGATAGGAATAGATCAATTCGCAATCTTCTACATATAGACTGCCAGTTGAACCAGCACCATTTGTTGAAGATGCTGTCTTTTTTCCACTGGATGGTTTTAGCTCCTTTGTCAAATATCAAGTGATCATAAGTGTGTGGGTTCATTTCTGGGTCTTTGATTCTATTCCATTGATCTACCTGCCTGTCACTGTACCAATACCATGCAGTTTTTATCACTACTGTTCTGCAGTACAGCTTGAAGTCAGGGAGGCTAATTCCCCCAGAAGTCCTTTTATTGTTGAGAATAGTTTTTGCTATCCTGGGTTTTTTGTAATTCCATTTGAATTTGAGAATTGCTCTTTCTAAGTGTATGAAGAATTGAGTTGGGATTTTGATGGGGATTGCATTGAATCTGTAGATTGCTTTCGTCAGGATGGCCATTTTAACTATATTAATCCTGCCAATCCATGAGCATGGGAGATCTTTCCATCTTCTGAGGTCTTCTTCGATTTCTTTCTTCAGAGACTTGAAGTTCTTGTCATACAGATCTTTCACTTGTTTGGTTAGAGTCACACCATGATACTTTATATTGTTTGTGACAATTGTGAAGGGTGTCATTTCCCTAATTTCTTTCTCAGCCTGTTTATCCTTCCAGTATAGGAAGGCTACTGATTTGCTTGAGTTAATTTTGTATCTGGCCACCTTGCTGAAGGTGTTTATCAGCTGTAGTAGATCTCTGGTGCAGTTTTTTGGGTCATTTAAGTATACCATCAAATCATCTGCAAACAGTGATAATTTGATTTCTTCCTTTCCAATTTGTATCCCTTTGACCTCCTTTTATTGTCTAATTGCTCTAGCTAGAACTTCAAGTACTAGAAGTTGAATAGATAGGGAGAGAGAGGGCAGCCTTGCCTAGTCGCTGATTTTAGTGGGATTGCTTTGAGTGTCTGTTTAGTATGATGTTGGTCACTGGTTTGCTGTACATTGCTTTTACTAGGTGTAAATGTGTGCTTTGAGCTTTAGTAGAGTTTCTTTTATGAATGTGGGAGCTCTTGCATTCAGGGCATAGATGTTCAGAATTGAGAGTTCTTCTTGGTAGATTTTTCCTTTGATGAATATGAAGTATCCTTCCTTATATTTTTTGATGACTTTTGGTCAAAAGTCAATTTTATCCAATATTGGAATGGCTACTCCAGCCTGTTTCTCTGGGCCATTTGCCTGGAAAATTGTTTTCCAGTCCTTTACTCTGAGGTAGTGTTTGTCTTTTAACATGAAGGTGTGTTTCCTGGATGCAGAGAAATGCTCGGACCTGTTTATGGATCCAGTCTGTCAGTCTATGTCTTTTTATTGGGGATTTGAGACAATTGATGTTAAGAGATATTAAAGAATAATGATTGTTGCTTCCTGTTATTTTTGATGTTGTTTATATGCTTGTGTGGCTATCTTCTTTTGAGTTTGTTGAAACATTACTTTCTTGCTTTTTCTGGGGTGTAGTTTCCCTCCTTGAGTTGGCGTTTTCCATCTATTATTCTTTGTAGGGCTGAGTTTATGGAAACGTACTGTGCAAATTTGGATTTGTCATAGAATATTTTGGTTTCACCATCTACAATTATTGAGTTTTGCTGGGTATAGCAGCTTGGGCTGGCACTTGTGTTTTCTTAGAGTCTCTATAAGATCTGCCCAGGATCTTCTAGCTTTCATAGTCTCTGGTGAGAAGTCTGGTGTAATTCTGATAGGTCTGCCTTTATGTTACTTGCTGTTCTTCCCTTACTGCTTTTAATATTCTTTCCTTATTTTGTGTATTTGGTGTTTTGAGTATAATGTGAGGGGAGGAATTTCTTTTCTGGTCCAGTCTATTTGGCGTTCTGTAGGCTTCTTGTATATTTATGTTCATCTCTTTCTTTAGGTTAGGGAAGTTTTCTTCTGTAATTTTGTTGAAGACATTTACTAGTCCTTTAAGTTGGGAATCTTCACTCTTTTCTATTCTTATTATCCTCAGGTTCTGTCTTCTCATTGTATCCTGGATATCCTGGATGTTTTGGGTTAGGAGCTTTTTGCATTTTGTGTTTTCTTTGACTGTTGTGTCCATGTTTTCTATGGTATCTTCCGCACCTGAGATTCTCTCTTCCATCTCTTGTATTCTGTTGGTGATGTTTGCATCTACAACTCCTGATTTCTTTCCTATGTTCTCTAACTCCAGGGTTGTCTCCCTTTGTGATTTCTTTATTGTTTCTATTTCTGTTTTTAATTCCCGAATGGTTTTGTTCATTTGTTTGACTGTGTTTTCCTGTAATTCTGTCCATTTGATTGTGGTTTCCTGTAATTCTTCAAGGGATTTTTGCATGTCCTCTTTAAGGGTTTCCAGTTGTTTACCTGTGTACTTTTGTATTTCTTTAAGGGAGTTATTTATTTCCATCTGAAAATCTTCTATCATCCTCTTGAGATATGATTTTAAGTCTGAGTCTTCCTTTTCTGGTGTGTTGGGGTATCCAGGGTTTGCTGTGGTGGGAGAGCTGGGTTCTGATGATGCCAAGTAGTCTTGGTTTCTGTTCCTTGTGTTCTTGCCCTTGCTTTTCACCATCTGGTTATCTCTGGTGTTAGCTGGTCTTGCTCTCTCTGACTGTGGCTTCTCTCTCCTGGAAGCCCAGGTGTCAATACTCCTTGGAGACCAGTTCTCTCTGAGAGGAATTTGGATTTGGAGAGTTGTGGTGCAGGGTCAGCTCTGGGGTGCAGACGGAAACAGGAAGGATCTAATCCCCAGCTGACCCTTGTTTCCTGTGTCCTGATTGCTCTTCTAGGGTCCCTCTTGGTCCAGTGAATTTGAAAAGAAGTAGTGGTCTTGCCTGTGCTTAAAGGTGTGTTGGCACTCATGGTATACCAGCTCTCTCCTGGCACTATTTGAGTATGGAGCCCTGTGTCACAGGATCTGCTCTCCAGCCACCGAAAGAAACCAGATCCCTGTTCCTCAGACCCTGTGACCTGGGTATTCCAAGTGGGTTCCTCTGAGTAGTTAGTCTTATTTCCACTCCTGGGAGGGTAGCTTTCTCCCAGCACTATTTGGCTATGGACCCTGGTGGCCCAGGCAGAGGTCTCCTGCCACAGATGGAAACCGGGAGGCTCTTTCCTCCCAGCTGTTCCTCAGTCCCTGTGTCATGAGCCCTCCTCTCAATGGCTTTTTCACATTCATGGGCGGCTAGCTTTCTCCCGGCACTGTTTGGCTATGGAGCCCTGGTGACCCAGGGAGAGTTCTCCTGTCCCAGATGATGTAAAAGTAAATTTAAATTACATCTATAAAATAAAAAGAATTTTTTACTTCAGATTTGCTTTGTATCTATGAGCATACCTAATAAAATGCTTAATTATCTTTTATTTCTTTTTAAAACAGTTTAAATTTGGAGACAGTGAAAAAATTAGGTGGAAAAGTAAATAATTTGTCTTCTTATTTATTATTATTATTGTTGTTATTGCTGTTTTATTAGTTTTTTGTTTAAGACAGAGTTTCTCTATGTAGCCCTGGCTGCCCCTACTCTTATGATGTACATCTGGCTGGCTTTAAATGCAGAAATCTGCCTGTCTCTGCTTTTCAAATACTGAGATCAAAGGTGTGTACCACTATGCCATTTTTAGGCTTTTCTTTCACTTATCATTATACTTAACAATTGCTAGTATTGCTCTGACAAAGAACTAAAGGCCTATCCCCTGAACTCAAAGGATAATGTAGAGATAAAGCTAATAATTAAAGTATCCGAACCTCAACTTAATGGGGAAGTGGAACATGTGAGTTTATAAGCAATACTATTCAATTATGAAAACATTATTTAACATTTTACCTTGAGACATAACTTGACAAAGTTTGGAGAGAAATCATCCCAAAGACTGTGTTTGAGAAAATGTCCTGTTTTTGGTGTGGACTCAGAAATGCTAGGAGCTCTGAAAGGAAAACATGGTCTTCTCTCCCTGCTCCCCTTGGTAGTTAATGTGGTAGACTCAGAAAGGACAAACAGCTCAAAGCTTTCCTCTGTGGAGAAGCTGTAGTGCCCCACACTTCTTCCATACCCAGCCATAGGCTTCTAGAAGGCTGCTCTAATTTGGTAATTCTGCCACGAGTTTCCATATATTCACAATAATAACACTGATTTGAATATTTTATAATATGTAGGCTCTTTATATCAGAATTAAGAACATTCAATTCCTGGTAAATGGATAGTAACATCTCCTCAGAATCATGAAGTCTGAGTGAAGTTACTAAAATCTAACCAAAGATGCTATGCTACGTGTGATACAAGCACATGTGACTAAAAATGGCAAATTTCATGTCTTTTGAGTAGAGATGTAGACGTAGCCATATCAGAGATACACTGAGAAACAGTCCATGACAGACAAACAGGATTGATACAGAGCTCTAGTTCATGCTGAGGCTTGCTGCATACAAAGGAAGACAGAGAGGAAAGAAGACCAGATATTTCAGAGCAGCATGTGGAGAAAACTTGAATAACTGGCCCACTGCAACCACAAACAAAGGCATTTCTATCAGGAGTGAACGTAAATTACATAGGAACAGTACTTAAGTTTGCAACAGCAAAAAAATTATAAGGGAGACTAGTATGTTGGATTTTAAAGAAAATTGAGTGGGATTTCAAGTTCTGGCAAAATGTAGAAGACGCAATGACAAAAGAACCATAGTAATAATAGCTTTGTGATGGGGCTAATTTTTCTCCCTGCTATGGCCATCTAAGTTCTGACTCAGAGCTGACCCCATCCTATTCTCTCCTATGGGAAAAAGTCCCTTAGAAATTTGTCCAACCCTATTCTAGGGATTTGAAGTCAAGCAGGTAACTGCTGCTCTTTGCTCCTGTTAAACTGCTAGCTCGCTCTGCTTCCTCCTATAACTGCCAACCAGGATATGATTTTTGCTTTAAAAGCTCCCTGCAGAAAGCAGTCTGGGCTGCCTTGTCAGAACTGTTTCTCTATTAGTTACTGACTTAATAGAGACTCTCAACTTTGGACTCTGGTTTTGTTAAGTGGTCCTTGGGATCTTTGCCCCACGACAGCCTTGGGGGCTATGAAGTAGCAGAACATTCATAACAACATGCAATAAACATACTTGTAAATGATGATGTGAACATTCAAGACAAAGAAACACTGGGGACTAATGAGGAGGTCACTGAGGAAGTTGGGGTGAGTGACTTCCAGGGTAGGGAAGGTGATTTGTCTGTTTGGCATAAAGATAGGACATTGGTTCTGAAGTTGCTGGGCATATATTTTAATATCAAAAGCTGACTCTCAACCATGTAAGCAGAGGGTGTGAAAGAGCAACTGAGACTCTCTGTGTAGGCACTGGATAAGAATGGGCCAAATAAAAGATATATTGGGCAAAGTAAACAACCATAAGGAAATGCAAGCGTGCCAGCCTGGGAAGGTTTGATAAAAAATTGCTTCTGTGATTTTTGACCTGGATACCAAATGGAAAAAGCAAGGCATTATGATTTATAAATATCCTAAAATGGGCTTATTAAAATATTTGTATAATTTTATAATCTGCGAACCAAGAATTTATGGTAAAATTGATCAGTGCTTGTCAATTTTTCTAGATTAGTGGCCAGAAAAGCCAGTAAACAAAGGTTTCTTTTGTTTTGTTTTTAGATTTTCTTATTTTATTTCTATATGTATGGCTATTTTATCTATGTGTATGTATATGCATCACATGCCTGCCTGGTACACATGGAGATTAGAGGAGAGCATCAGATTCCCTGGAATTACTGATGGTTGGTGCCACAATGTAGGTGCTGAACTTGGGTTCTCTGCGAGAAGAGCCAGTGCTCTTAACTACTGAACCATCTCTCTAGGCCCCAGACATTGAATTCTTTTTACTTTTATTTTATTTTATTTTATTTTATTTTTTGGTTTTTCAAGACAGGGTTTCTCTGTGTACCCCTGGCTGTCCTGGAACTCACTCTGTAGACCAGGCTGGCCTTGAACTCAGAAATCCACCTGCCTCTGCCTCCCAAGTGCTGGGATTAAAGGCATGAGCCACCACTGCCTGGCTGACATTGAATTCTTATAGTTGAATATAAGATCAAGTCATCTCTTCAGTAATCCCATTGTGCTAGTTAGGGTTCTCTACAGGGACAGAGTTGATAGAATGAACACACACACACACACACACACACACACACACACACTGTATGTCTCAGCAGTCCCAATCTACTGAGGAGTCTAGAATTTTTCCAAAGAAGTAAGGTTGAATACCAGTGAACAGGATTAGGTGAGTTGGCCAGCAAGAGCGAGGGCAAGCAAAGAAAACAAAAAAGCTTCCTTGTTCCATATCATTTTATGAAAGCTGCTACCAGGAGGTATGGCTCTGATTTAGCGTGTGTCTTCCCACGTTAAATGATCCACTCAAGTTTTAGTTGATTCTAGGAGTAGTCAACTTGACAACCAAGATTAGCCATCATCCTTACTTACTATAAAGTGAAAGTAAACATGGGTGTATAGTCCATAATTATAAAATATACTAGGAAAAAACACCCAGATAAAGAATTAGTAGATTCAACCAACAACTGAATTTTAAAAAAGCCTCAAGAATATAAGGAAATAAAGTCAACTTTAAATACTTAAGTATGACTAAAATATAACCCATACAAATTACACTTAATAAGACAAAAAAAAAAACAAACAAAACAAAACAAAACAAAACAAAAAAAACTTAGAGGAACCAGAAAGCAAAGATCCAGTTTCTAACAGGATGGATACTCAGCCAGCAGGCTTCTTGTATGCACCACTAAAGGACATAAACATGTTAAAAATATCAAGGATGAAATAAGAAATAACACAATAAGTATAGATATGTGTCCTAAATTTGGTAGTTAGAAGTCAATGACTTCAACTGGACTAAAATTACAAAAGCAAGGGCTGGGCATGGTGGCACATGTCTTTGATCCTAGCAATCTGGAGGCAGAGGCAGAGGCAGATAGATTTCTGAGTTCATGGCCAGCCTGGTCTACAGAGTGAGATAAAAGGACATCCAGAGCTGTACAGAGCAACCCTGTGTAAGGAAACAAAGAACAACACACCACAAAATGAAAACAAAACAAAACAAAAATTAGAGTCTTTCATTGGCTTGGTTCTCACTGATTAGGTTAGATCAGCCCCTCAGTAAGCCTTAGAAATCCTTCTATTTATATCTCCCCAGCACTGGGATTACAAACATGTACCACCTCATCTGCCATTTTTACCTGTGTTCTAGGGATTAAACACAGGTCTTCATGTTTGATGAACAAGCACTTTACTGACAGAGCTATCGCCCTGGCCCCAGACTTTTAATGTTTTTAATATCAAGTTTTTATTTGTGTGGCTTTGTTCCTCTACATTCCACACACCCTCTACTAAACTCTACATTCTTCTTGTTGACATGCAACATCGGTTAGCATGGGGTAGTTCTTTGTATCTGACGTTGGTCTTTTTCTGGAGCTCCATGTCTATTCACCCTACATAGTGCACCAATAGCAGACCAAAGAAACAGCTCCATTCATGTCTAACTTAATGAACCATTGAGTTCATAAGGATTACTTACAGGAATATAGGTGAGGGGTTACTTATAGGAACACAGTCCCTAAAGATAACTGCATTGTGGAAAGGTCCACATAAGCATGGTGGACAACTTCTGAAAGGAAACTGTTACTTATGTAGCCTTGACATGGATCTGTGAGTCTTGATAGTTTCAGAAACTTCCTGAGTCTTACAAGGTTTGTTTACTTCCTGAGTCTTATGAGCCTCTCTGTGCTTAGATGCAGGATTATTTCAATTTGGAGGAAATATGTACACAGTAGCATTGGTCACACTTTCTAACACCAGTATCTTACATTTTGAATTATTTTCAGAATAATTGTAAACAATGGAATTCTTGTAGGTGATGAATTTACTTTTGTGAAAGATTCACTTGTTTTTTAGTTCCCTAACATAAGTAAATTTGCTCTGGATATTTTTAAACATCTAGGATCTTACTAATTTAATGAAGTTAATCTTTAAATCCTTTAGAATCAGAATTACAATCATTTTTCTCATTTGTAAAAAAGGTATGATGATAGTATCTAATTCATTTTTGAGGATTAATATCTTAATACACATGGAAAGTACTAAGAATAATGTCTAGCACACATGCATTACTATATAAATAATTCCTTTGGATTTTTTATTTTCTCATTTTTATTTATTATTATTGTCGTGTGTGTGTGTGTGTGTGTGTGTGTATGTGTGTGTGTGTGTGTGTGTGTGTGTGTCTGTACACCTGCACTACATTTGTGTGGAAGTCAGATGACAACTTCATGGAATTTGTTCTCTCCCATCTTTTTATAAAAAAAGATTTATTTTTAATTTGTATTTATGCTGTTTTTCCTGAATGTATGTCTATGCTGCATATGTGTACCTGGTACCCTTTGGCAACAAGCATCTTTATGTGCTGAGCCATCTTGTTGGCCCAATGATTCTTTAAATGAAATAAAGAATGTAAATTTTAGGCAAAAATTGGATGGAACAGTTCTAGAGGAAGACAGTCATGTCAGCTTTGTTTCTTTTACTCTGGAGTGCTCAATAACAAAAGAGCTGTATGAATGAAGGTTGTGAATGTGAAGAGTCCTCAATTTGACTATTGTCTACAGTGGTACTTGTAGAATTACAAGGTGGAAGGTCAACATTTGCTTCAGAACCATCAGAAGTGAGCTGAGTCCTTTGATGCTTGCTCTACGATTCTTCAGTACTGTCCAACTAGGATTGGAGTATCATAGACAGGTCTCCTTCTCTTTCAGTGTTTACATTGCATTCTCAGGGCAGAAGGAAAGTTGTGCATTACAGAGATGAATTTTAGGTTAAGTGTCTTAGACGGTCCCTAGAAAAGCAGAGTTCAGAAAGAAGTGAACATGTCAACACCACGGTTCTGTTCCTCCTCCACCAAGATTCTTTATATAACGAGTGAGCCAGTAGGCTAGAAGGCTACCAAACAAATGAAAGACAAATGGGTGTTTTAATTGCCTTCCTATATTTTAGAAATATTAAGAGATTTTTAAATGAAGTCCAAAGTACAGCAAACCATAATCCGTCTGTTTGGAAGGCAGCCATGCAATGAGATGAGTGAAGAAACATTACCACCCAGCAATGTGGATCCCAGACATCAGGGAATGTGAGAAAGACTGAAGAGGAGATGTCTTGCCAGCATTTAAGGTTAAGCCCAGCAAGACATCATCACCCTCCAGAGGTCAGTGCTCCCCAATGTGAACCCTGACAATGCTCAAATTTTGTTAATTATTTTTGTGAATTGCATCTTGAATGTGTTTAAGGAAAGCCAGTTTGAACTCGTGTAATTTAAAATCTGTCAAAGAATATGCATCAGTTTACATGGACACAAGCACAATTTTGCATTGACCTTTCCTCAGGATGTTTTTCTGCTGACAAATTATGAACACTGGAAGTTTTCTAAGAGTAGACGTATTTGATTGTGGACAGTGAGCTTGTGGTTGCTTCCATCAGCGTTTGACAAAAGGGCATGAACCATAATTTGGAATCTGAAATGTAAACCTTGAAAGAACTGAGCAACTTAGCAGCTCTGAATCAAGTGTAAACAATAGAGTGGTATGAGGAGTTGTTCTCCCCAAAATGTCAGGTTCCATGGAAGAGTGCTTTCTCTATTTCATCTGTCACTGGAGCTCTCAAACATGACACTCTTTGAGTATAATATACTTTGATGATAAACTAGATTAACTTTCCCAGTACAACTGAAAGGCCACCTGTTGCCAGAATGGCCACATTCCTCGTTGGCTGTCTTGTAGCTGTCATCACTTCAATACAATCTGCAGCCGACATGCTGGAATATAATGAATATGTCAGAAGTTGGAGGTCAGCCATCCAAGTACATGAAAACTTGGCTCGCCTACAGTGTCAGTGTGGAGGCCTCCCCCATCCTTTAGTGCAAAGGATTTCTGCATCACTAGATTTGTTTGCACAGGGTTTGTTTCTGTTGGATGGGTGCACTTCTGAGAGGCTGTCAAACAGCCCATTTAAATATTTTCAGTGTGGAAAAACAGGGCTTCCGGTTTCAAGCTCTTCAAGTAATAAGGGTTGAGGAATTTATGGTAGTTAGGGGTGTGTGTGTATGCAAGCACATGATTGTGTGTGTATGTGTGTGTGTGTGTTTCTGTTGTACTGGTTATTGGAGAAATAGCCAAGGAAATAGTTCCTAGGATTTTGATTGGTATGGAAGCAGGACCTGTTGAGTTGCAGAGCTACTAAAAGCATTTTAACTGTGCTCATTCTGGTCCTCTCCCACTCACTCTAGACATCCAGTGGGGTTGGGTCAAGTGGGCACAGATGAGCTAGCTCTAGGCATGGGGAATTATAAACTGGAGTATTTACATATGAAGAGGTTTCACATTTATAAAATATAGAATATTTCCAATGGCTCAGTACAAAGGAACTGCATGATGGCCTCTTTACTTACAGCACACTGTTTTTCCCCTTTCTTAGAGCAGTGGTTCTCATCTTCCCTAATGCTAATTACCTTTGACAACAGTTCCTCATATTGTGGTGACCCCCAACCATAAAATCATTTTCATTGATATTTCATAACTGTAATTTTTCTACTCAGATGAATTGTACTGTAAATATATGATATTCAGGAATCTGATATGTGAACCTCATGAAAAGGTCATTTGACCTCCCCAAATAGTCATGATCCACAGGTTGAGAACCACTGTCTTAGCGTGCTGTGTTCTAGCTGAAAGAGGTTTGGAGAAGTCCTCTGAAGTCTTGCTTAGTCTGATTAAGAAATCATCAGTTCTATGGAGAACCCTTGAGAGTAGACTTGGTTATTGGTAAATAGATGCTTGCCCCAAACTATTACAAGATAGCTTAAGGAAGAATTCTGTTCTTGGCTGTTATGAGGACAGTTTCTCAGTCTTGACACACTTGAGCCTCCAACTTGATAACTCTTTGTTGCTGGGCAGGTCCTGAGCATTGTAGGAACTTAGCAAACTTTCTGATTTCTATTACATATGAATAACACCTCCTTAGTTGTGACAATCAAAATGTTTCCAGATGTCTCAAGTTGCCAATCCTCTCCTTAGGGCCGCTGTTTTCAGTTGAGAAACTAAAGGTAACATCAAGATCCTTAAGAAGCCAATCATATGCACACATACATCCTTCTGACTTCTTTAGTTTTAACATCAAAATATCAACTTAAAAAGAGTAGAAGATTTATCTCACTGTATGTAATAATCCAAATTCCTGTGCCTGAGGAGAATTGGTAATCAGAGCAGTGATAGGCAGAGAGGGATCACTATTACTTGCTGAGGGACTTTGCTCTGTGTCAAGTCACTTACAGGGTGGTGCTTTTGATCTTTAACAAAAGGAGGCGTTAACTATCTTACCGTCCTACTTACTTGTAGGTGAATGCAGTGCAGCTGGATATGGAAAATGTTTTCTTCTGAGAGTTTCTGCCCTTGTTTAGTGGCAGAGCTCGAATTTACATCTAGGTAGCCCCACCTGGAACCTGTGTGGTGAATTACTTACACATAGTAGGCTGGACCGCAAGGGAAGGAAGTCTGTTCCTAGGGATGAACTGTTGTTTGTTCCCCACAGCTGACACTCAATACAGTTCATTCTAGCATTTCTACATAACTTAAGCCTGTGAGTCATATCCTATAATCGTTTTTTCTTTTCTTTTCTTTATGAGAACACAGTGGCAAATAGCTAATTTAAAATCATCCCTGTCAAAAGAAGATAAGAAAATTACATGTGGGTTTGATATTCAAAAAAACATTTTATAGCTCTTCTAAAACACTTGTTAAATTTTACTGAACTGTGACCTTATAAACTTGGACCCCTGATGCATGGGTGAGCTGTGTGCTCAGGAGCAATGCAAAGTTCCATTTGCCACTCACTCTGTGTTAATTAATACAGTGATTAGACTCTGCTATTGACATCCATGATCTCTAACATATGTTGACAGGGAGGAACAGCTGACTCCTGTGTTGTAGGTTTCTCTGCCAGGGATAGTTTAAAAAAATAGGGAAGTGGCCAATAGTAAAGAAGAATGAAAAAAAAAAAAAAACAGGAAGAAAAATGGAGTCTGCAATGAATCTACAGTCTGGAAACCGAATGAACAAACTCTGTATCATCTGTATTTTCTTAGTGCTAGTCCCAAGTCTCTCTGCCTCCTTCCTTTCTTGTGTGTCCTTTCTGTTATGACTCCCATTACTGAATCTGTCCCACTGCCACTCCCCAAAATGATAGTGAAAGCAACACATGAGAGCTTTCGCTTTAGTGTTTCCCTCCCAAGTCTGTGTATTGGGCTTCCTCATTCATACTGGGTCGGTACTCAGGAATACTTCAGCTTTAGGAGCAGCCTTGGGAAATCTGAGCCAAAAACATGTGGAAACAAACTCTGTCTGTCTGGAAATGGCAAAGCTCTCATTAAAGGAAGGAGGATAGGAAGGGCCGGAGATTGTTATTGGCAGATTTCACTGATTCCTTTTAAAGACATCTTTGTCATGAAAGAATCTCAAACACATCCACATTGGCTAGAATAGTAAATGAACTCTTGTGTGCTTGGCACACAATTCCAAGACTAATGAAGCTATGACCATTCTTGTCCTATACAATGTTACTTGTGGGAGTAAAATTGTTACACTTGGCAACCATTTTAAGCTTCCTGAAGATTCTGATGCATTGGTCACTCTCACAAGGCTACACTCATCTCAAGGTGCTTCAAATTGCCCACTACATCCTGGCAGTCCTTGATTCCTCATAAGGAACTAGCAGAGAGTGCTTTTGATCTCTTTCATGGGGGCAGCTCTGTACAGCATCTCACTTCATGGCAACTTGCTTCTTCAAAGTGTCCTAAGAAAGAAAACAAAAGAGAACACCATACTGCGGAAAAGGTGTCACCTCAAATCCTGGTTTTATTCTAATCCCTAGAAAAAGATTGCTTCTTCTTGCCCACACTCTAGCAAAAGTGAAGGCACACCAGGAGGCAGAGTCATCTGGGGCCTTTCTAGAAGCCAAACCTGGTAACCATGTCTCTATTCAACTCTTCTTTCCAACAATCTTTTGAAGCAAATCTCACATTTCACACTATGTCTTCTGTTAAGCACCGTAACATCCTTCCCTGAAAGACAACCACACTTGAGCAGATTCAACCCTGCAGTGCCATTAGCACACCTGAAATGTCAGGACCCAAATATGTTTAAATTTTTAATCAGTATCCAAATTTTAAGTTGCCTCATGGATATCTCAATGCATTAAGATTGACTGACACATTTCAAAAATGCCTTTGAAGTCACTTTTAATCAACGGTTTCTCTCTTCTCTTTAAAATTCATTTGAAGTGAAGGAACTGGTTTGTTCGACCCAGTTTCGCGTAGTGTGGAGTTTCCCGATTGGATCC
Organism: Rhynchomys soricoides; assembly: GCA_019843965.1. Lineage (NCBI taxonomy): Eukaryota > Metazoa > Chordata > Mammalia > Rodentia > Muridae > Rhynchomys > Rhynchomys soricoides. Next base: position 954,785 of record JADRCH010000229.1, on the reverse strand, counting down.
TTTGGCATTAACTTACCATATCCTTTACATTTCTCATAAGTTGACTTCATGTGCATATCATCTCCAGGTCATAAGACACCATAGCTTCGAGTGTCTTTCTCCTTTATTGTTAAAATACTTATTATTATCATTAAATGCATTTCTGTGTGGATATGTGCACATGAGTGGAGATAGCCATAGAGTCTGTCTGTCTAGCTAGCTAGCTAGCTAGCTATCATCTGTCTGTCTATTAGATATGGTCTGTCACTGCTAATCAATTTGGCTATGCTGGCTGGCCAACAGGCTTCAGAGATCTACCTGCCCCCCTCCTCAATTCCATACCTCAGGCTGGGGTTACAGTTATTTTCAGATGTGCCTGACATTTACATGGGTGTTGGGGATAAAATCTCAACTCCTCATGCTTGTGCAGCAGGCGTGTTAGCACGTGATTCATATTCTTAGCCTGACCCCCCCCCCTTTTTTTCTTCCTGGCAGGGTCTCACACTGTAGGTCAGGCCAACTCTAGATCCTTTTCCTGTCCTGGCCTCCCAAGTATTAGATTCTATGCATGTGCTGCCTTGCTGTGCTGACAATCATCGATTTTTAAAATAGCATTGTATTTTGCAAATTGAAATAATGCTACCTCCTATCATCAGAGGCATTAAGGAATTTCTCTGAGGGAAGCTGTGACACTGCTGGCCTTGCTCAGCATGTGTACACTAGTCTTGGATATTTATGTGTCACTTCATTGAGCTGTATGCCTTGCTGCCATCGCATGCATTGGCTTTGATATTTTGCTTTTCCCAAATCCTTGCTTTACTTCTGTACTAAGAGAAGTCATTGCCTATTAATGCTCTCAGCCCTTGTCAGAGTTTCTTCTTGCAGCAAGTGACAATTAACAACAGAATTCCCAAGTGGCTCAAGTGCTGAGAGTAAGTGACTGTTGAGTGCTCAGCACAAAACGTGGACATCTATGTTTTCCCCTTCAAGGGCAAGGGAACAGTTTGGAAAAAGGAATGGGTTCTAGATTCCTTTCTGTTGCTGTGATAAAACACTCTCTAGTAGCAACTAGTGGAAAGGGTTTATTTGGTTTATACTTCCAGGTCATGATCCATCACTGAGAGAAGTCAGGCCAGCTCAACCAAATGAACTTGAAGGAGCTGTTACCTCTGACCAAGAGACTCTCTCACAACTGAGGAAGTACAGTAGGAACTAGGAGGGATAATGCTTGCTAGCTGTCTACTAGGATGAGGTAGAAAGAATGTAATATTCAAAGAATGGGAGGTGATCTATGAAATTCTGTCTTCTGTATACGGTGCAGCAATTGCATTCAGGGACTAGAGCTACCTGCACAAGACTTGCATGGAAAACAAACAAACAAACAAACAAATGAAAAACAAAAACCAGGATATAAAAGTAGGCTAGGAATTAGGCAGGAAGAAGAAGGGGGTCACCAGGTAATCGGGAGTAGGGAGAGAAGTGAGAGAGGGGAGTGGGTAATGAAATAAGATCATAATAAATGGTGTAGATGTAAGAGATTACAAAAATATTTAAAAATCAATTTAAGTTAAAAACAAAAAGAAAAGAGTGATTTCTTGTGCAGAAAGACATGACATGGAAACGTGGTTCATTCATTGCTGGACCACTAACCACAACTAGCCCCTTGATATTCAAGATAGTAACCAGAAGTGTCTGAAGAACTGTCTTCTGATGTTTTCTGGAAAAATCACGGAAGTATTAGTGTCAACCCTGGTCAATTGGCAATTAGCCCCCTTTTCTCTCTATCCCTGTCTTTTTGTCACTGTCTTTTTCTCTCATCTACCGCTATCTGCCTGTCTGACTTCCTGCCTATCTGCCTGCCTGCCTAACTATCCATCCATCTGTCTGTCTGTCTGTCCTATCTATCTATCTATCTATCTATCTATCTATCTATCTATCTATCATCTATCTCATCACATATTTCTCTATAAATAATTTTCCAACAAAATAGTCTGGAAATCAATTATTTTGGATATAAAAGTTATTCCAACTGGATTTTTTTTTTTGGTAGAATGTTTTTTAGGCTTTAGGAGCTAGCATGTATACTATTAGCTTAATGAATAAACAGGAAAAAAACTAGAAGTGAACTTATCAAATCACTAGCAACAATGATATTTTGGGGGTACTTATTTTTAAATTTTGTTACTTTGGTTTTCTAAATTCTTTACAATGAATTCTTTACAATGAATTTCTGCCTTTTCAAATGCAGAAAAAAGTTGCACACATATGAATAAACCGTATATGTTAAAAGTAATATCCAAATGGTGCAATGGCTTTTGGATGGAGAAGCTTAGACATCCACAGAATTGTGTAATCGGAGGCCTTAGAAGCTTTGGGGTAGCAGAGTTGGCCTTCTCACTATGTAGGAACACCTACTCACTTGGACTCTGAAATTACCTTGATCCTGACTCACTGAAGAAGCATCTTCAATCCTTGCTAATGCTTCCTGAGTACTCAAGTGTGATGATTTTGTGAATTTGGAAAGGGCCTTAGATTTTTTTATATGAGTAATATTTTTTTGTGGTATCTTAATTAAGGTATTTTTGCCGATGGCTTTTTTTGTAAATACACAGAAGTCCATAAAAATAAGTTGTAGCAAATAATTTCACTGAATACAAAATGAAAAACGTAAATGATAAAGCATTTTGTTAGTTTAATCAATACATCTTCTTTCTTGGTGACAAAGTAACCATGTGTTTTACAACTAAGTTGTCAGAATTAGTGGACTATGTTGATAATAGTAATGTGGAAGCAACTAAAAAGGTGGGGGACATGAAGAGCTCCATCTTGCTTTGCTCTTAGGAGACTAGAGGGTCCATCTTCTCTCTCATATACCCTTCCTTGTTGATAGTCCTTCGTTTCTTTGATAGTACCCCTACACATTTGAACTATACCATTAACTTAGCAATAACTTTGCTGAAAAATGAAACAAATATACAGTTAACATTTATCTCTGATAGTTATGTTTCTTTTAGTTAATAGTTTGACTAAGCACAAGCTTTTATATGTCTAAGGTCCAGAAGTTGTCTTAGGTCTACTTGGATTTCTCTGTAGCATAAAACTGTAAACCTATTTTATAATTGGTTTCTTTTCATTGCATAAGGAGTAGAAGAACAACTGCAAAGCATATATAGTATTCCAGCCTTATGATCAGTTGCTGTAGTTTGAAAAGCAGCATTGCAATTTCCCTCTCTTCATTTAATTACCTACTGATGGACATTGAACAGTTTTTAAGAGTCAGCTGGGAAAACAACACCTACATACCTTGTTGAACACAGAGAAGTCATTCTGGTGCTTAACTAGGATCTCCACCCCTACTGACTGGTGCTCATGGCACAGGAAGGTACTCTGCATGCCACCAGAGGATAAAGGTAAACACCAACCTAGCTAAAACCCTTCAGTCTACAATGTTGACCTGCCTTAAAGATATGATGTAATAGTAGCACAAAAGTTGTGGAAGTAACTAGCTACTATCTCCTTGGCTTTAAGGCCCATTCCATAAGATGTAACCCATGCCTGACATTGTTCAGGTGGCCAAGAACCTGAGACTAAGTAGGCCATGGATGTAGGGGAAAGTCAAATACTATTTCTCTGTTAAAGAAACATAGCAATAAAATTACTCCTAACAGCATTTGCTAAACTCATAGATCAGTGTCTTGCTCATCTGTTATTGGAGAAGTTTGTGCCTGCAGTATATGGGAACTAACTTAGAGACCCACAACTGGACAATGTGCTGAGAATTAGAGACCTTTGAACACTCAGTCCTAAATGGGATGTCTTTATAAACTGTCTCCTCTCAAGGTTCAGGGAACTCTGCAGAAGGAGAGGCAGAAAGATTGTAAGAGCCAGTGGGAACAGAAGACAATGTAAACAATCATTGGACTAATGCACACACAAACTCACAGAGACTATGGATGGCACTATGCACAGAGCCTACACAGGTCCAAGACAGATGAGGTCCCATTACTGAGAGGGGAATTCGACATGAGCCCCCATCCCTAACCCAGAGGCTATCACAAAGTGTCATTCATTTACAAAGAAAAAATTAGTTTCCTGCAGGGAATAAAAATGTTATTTTTGGTTGTTTGAGCATACTGTTACCTTACTGGTCTTTGGTTTATATATTATGGTTTATGATTTTGTATTTATATGGATGTGTGTGTGTGTATGTGTTTGTGTGTATGACTTTATTGTTTTTTTATTTTTATTTTTAATTTCTTTTTATTGCAGAGAAAAAAGGTGTGAAGTTGAATGGGTGAGGGGAATCTGGGAGAAGATGAAGGAGGGAAACCATGGTCAGAATATATTGTATGAAATAGTTATTTTCAATAAGAAAGTAATCAGCTGGAGGTTTCTGATGTACTGATGATAATAGAGCAGCACAAGCCATCTGAAAGTCAAGAACAGACACACAGTAGGGGGTGGGAGGACGGAGCAACTCCCAAGGTCTTAAGGTACTAGAAGGTGGCTATGCTAGCTACTTAGTAGAATAAATGAGCAATTAGAGAAGATGTGAATGTTCCCCAAGGAAAGAAATGATAAAGATTTCATTCCATGTGTGTGCCCATTACCCAAGTTGATCATTACACATTGTTTACATGTATTGAAATGTTTCTTCTCCATAAATATGTGCAATTATCAGATCAATTAACCATCAAGAGAGAAAAATAACATATCATCAAATCTTCTCAGTTTCAAGATGCACATGACCATTCTAAGAGATTTGGCCATTTCTTCTATTTTTAACCACACCATAGAGGGTATGACAAAATTACAGAAATACAATGATCTTTTGTTTTTCAATTAATTTTAATATATCTTTCCCAAAGTCATTCCAAGTGACAATTATGATTCCCATTTAAAATGAGGTTCAAAGCCATGCCTTGCTGGCAAGCTGGGTGTCTCTGCTTAGGTGAGACTCACACAGCTCTCTAACCTTCTCCACACATGCTGAATGGCACATGTGCCGCCACTGACTTCCCTGTCACAATTTCCTTCACTGCCAAGCTTCTCTTGGCACTGATTAGAAAACTATACGAACTTGAGATATGTTAAAATGTGAAAAGTTCTCATCTCAGATGATGGAATAGCGTAATAAATAACATTCAACGACGGATTAGAGTGGTAGGTGCTTTCTTTTCTCGTCTTGCTCTTTGTAATTCTTAATCAGTAAGCCATCACTTACTGATGAAGAAACAAGATCTTATGGAATTGAAGTCAATCTTGGGTTTGAAAGTACATGTCTTTTTTACTCCTATACTTCTAGTACCATCAAGATTTATGTTGTTACATCTTTGGTAAAACCATCTGTCAGGGGAACACTGTCAGTCTGTGTTGTCCCTGGCGGTCACTAGCCACTTGGTCCTATTAGATACTTTAGATGTGGTTAGTGCAATGAAATAACAATTTTTTTCTTTTATTTCACCTTAATTAATTTACTATTAAGTAAAGTACATGTGGAAGTAACTCCTACACTAATCAGTAGTGTTGTGGATAGCCCTGGTGCTGTTTGTATTCTGATTCCTCAAGAAGGGCTGCCTGGGATGAGGAGTGAGTCATGTACTCAGGACTTCATGTGATTCTTCTAATGAATAAAGATTTCTAGGAAACCAATCACTGGGCGAGTAGGCAGGACTTCCCGAGTCGGATGGAGGGACGGTGGAGGCAGGAGAAGGAGGGTAGGTGGGAAGGATGATGAAGCAAAAATGTAGGTAGTGTAGACCCCCTATTTAGGTAGCAGATCCTTTGGGATCTGCTACTGGAGGATTTAACTTAGAATGGCTTACTATTAGGATGCTAGTTGCTGCACCCAGCGATTGTGTTGCCTTTTGGTTCTAAATTAAGATTGTGTGGTTTTTTCCTTCATACAGCGACTCAACTGAGTTCCAGAGAAAAGGTATGATGGCAGGGCACCCCAGCCAGCCACGGGGAATTTGGAAGTGTGCGGTTGTTGTGCCAGTGACCTGCCTTGGAAACTTAGCGAACTGGGTGGAGAGATTTTGGAGCTCCAGATCAGAGAGTCACCACGAGATGAGAATAGGCCTGCATTGCCGGAAATAGCTTGGGTTGCATTTTTTATTATTTCATGCTAGTAGAATAGAGGTGGGTACCTGTAGCTTGTCTTTTACTGGTTTGTGAACTCTTCTTTCTTCCAGCCTTCTCCATCCCTTTTCTTCCATTTTCAACCCCCTAACATTGGATAAGATAGAAAAAAAAGATAGAGAGGAAAAGAAAGAGATCCTGGAATAATGCCATGGATTGGAAATGAGGTGATGTTATTGATAGACTGCTTCTTGCTGAATAGGGGTGTCGAGTGCCTTGGGGCAAGTTTGACCTTTGATGTCGGGATATCTAATTCCCTCTCCTTCATGTTTTTTTCTTTGTGCACAGCTACTTACTAAACCATGACTATCAACAACCAACAATAATCAACAACAACAAACCAATAACCATCTAACAAACCAACAATTTAGTTCATCTCTCTGGGGCCTAGCACTTATATACCCTCGAAAAGTCCTCAGAATTTCAAATGTCACACCATCATAGAAACTATCTGCAGTTTACAAAATCATGCTCCTGCTACAGCACGAGAAAAATCACAGTCAGCAACTGTGGACAATCTGAAGCAGTCCCACATCTCACATCTTGGATTAAAATGAAAACATATTCTTATAATATTTGTGTGTATTTTAACAAAATCGAAACTCTCACTACTGGGACCTCCTCAGGAGAATCTGCAGTCTAAGCATTTAAGGAGTATAATCCCCATTTCTTCTGGTAAAACTTATCTATACAGAGATAACCTATTGTGAGGCTGTGACCTCTTTGACATTATGGGGACATTTTCATGGGCTTCTAGAAGCTGGTGTGCACTCATCTGCTGTTTTGTTTTATTTTGTGTCAAACAACAACTATCATAAGGTATATTTACCTATGACATAGATGTGTTCTCAATGGTCTTTTAGACCTTATTCTTTTGTTGGTGAACTTATTAACTTTTTACATTTGTCAACTATTATACATTTCATTATCAAATTTTTAAGTTTTAACTTATGAAAATTTTCCAGTCAGTATACATGGAAAAGAATTGATACAACTCTCCATATTTACGGAGGGAAATGATCCATAGAACTTGTGTGAGCTAGGGGCTTTAACCCTCAACAGTGAGGACCTACCTGGGCTTTTTATCTAATCTTCTGTCTTTTGATGTTTTGTGCTTTCCTTTTACTTCAAGGAACCATTTCTCCAGGCTTGGGTCCAAGTGTATCTAATTTTCAAAACAAACAAATTCTACTGCCAGAAACTTTGACCTGGATGGAGATGGTACCCCAGAGGCAGCTGAAATGAGATGACATCATTTGAGCAGTTGCCCCTCTTAGGGATAAGACCCAAAGCAGTGGTTCTCAACCTTCCTAATGCTGTGACTCCCTATGGTTCCTCATGTTGTGGTGACACCCAGCCATAAAATTAATTTTGTTGCTATTTCATAACTGTAATTTTGCTACTGTTCTGAATTGTAATGTAAATATCTGATATGCAGGATGTCTGATATGCAACCCTTCAAATTATTTTTTGTTGCCACTTCATAGTTCTAGTTTTGCTACTGTTACGAATGATATTGTAAATATCTGATAGAGAGGATAGGTGTCTGATATGCAACTTCTGTGATGGCTTATGTTATGTGTTGCCCTGGTGTTGTTTGTATTCTGATGTTAATTCTGCTTCCTCAAGAGGGGCTGCCTCAAGGAGGAGTAGATCACGTACTCAGGTGATTTTATGTGAATCTTCTCCCCATTTTAACTGGTCAAATAAAGGCTAGCAGAGCCTGTGATTGGGCAGTGGAAGGGAAATGTGTGGCCGGAGATTTTAGAACGTGGGGGAAGAGTAGGGAATGAGGGAGGAAGAAGGTGGAGGAAAAGGAGGTGGAAGGAAAATGGAGCAGAACCACAGGGCCTGGGGAAGCTGAAAGTAGCAAGGGATCTCATAGCTGGGTGTACTGGCTGGATTTGTGTGTCAGCTTGCCACAAGCTGGAGTTATCACAGAGAAGGAGTCTCCGTTGGGGAAATGCCTCCATGAGATCCGGCTGTAAGGCTTTTTCTCAATTAGTGATGAAAAGGGGAGGGCCCACTGTGGGTGGTGCCATCCCTTGGCTGGTAGTCTTGGGTTCTATAAGAGAGCAAGCTGAGCAAGCCAGGAGTAAAAAGCCAATAAGTAACCTCCCTCCATGACCTCTGCATCAACTCCTGGTTCCTGACCTGCTCAAGTACCAGTCCTGACTTCCTCTGGTGATGAACATCAATGTGGAAGTACAAGCTGAATAAACCCTTTTCTCCCCAACTTGCTTCTTGGTCGTGATGTTTGTGTGGGAATAGAAACCCTGATGAAGACACTCGGGAATAGAGTAGTGTTGTGGTAAATCTGCAGGATCTAGATATGTAGCTTATAAATATTATAACTGAGTTGTGTGTTTTGCAAGAGCTTATTGGAGTTGGAGATTTACTGCAACATGGTCATTCTACCATAAGAGGGTCTCAACCCACAGATTGAGAAGCACTGGGCTAAGCAAAGCCTGGGGACCCCATTCATGTCCTCTCACTGAGTAATGAGACATGTGTATGTCTTAGGGAGGGACAGTTGCAATAGTGCTAATTCCAAGACTGTCTCAAGTGGCCATGTGAACAAATGTTTTAAGTCTGTACATAGAAAACCAATATGTCCCAATCCTCATTTGTCCCAGGGTATTCTGGTTGATTTTAAGTACAATTCTTTTTGTAATTATATGGGAAAGTGAAAACAGTCACTTTGTCACACTTTGTTTTCAACTTAAACACACACAACTCTCTTTAATAAAGTACTGTACTTGATTAAATGTCCTAAGGTAGGGAAACTGGCGGCTGGCAGAGTGTATTGCACATGCTTGTTGTGCCATCTGCCTGCTGACACCACACAGAACGAAGCCCTTGATTCTCATGTTAGTGACACCTATAATATTGTCATCTGCAGCAGTAGTTACAGCTTCTCTGGGTTTTCCTCTCAGGGCTACACCATTTGTGTTATTGTTAGATATATGCACAGAGTAATATTTTTCTGGACACTGCGAGGTGTGAGTGAGTCCAGTGGAAGTTAAGGAGCAAAGAATGAGTTCCCCAGATGGCCCCATAGTCTTCTTGTTTCATGTACTTTTGGATATCAAGAACACAGAGTGGAGGAACGAGTTAGTGACTCAGTATTCCTCAAGTGTGGAAGTCATCTCCCTCTTATCCATCTGTTTGCCACAACATTGAGGACCAGTGGGAAGCTTTGTAGGGCTTTCCCTGATTTTTCTTCATGCCTTGGAGAAAATAATAAAAATGCATGGGAAAGTAACACACTGGGAATGTACTGGAGGCATCTGCTGGATGCATCCTGGCTGTTGGTAGAGTTTGGCCAGAACACTTTTCCCACTAAAGCTCGGGGGAATGTGCCCCCTCTGACCTCTGACCTTCCTTGAAGAAGTGAGAAGTGAGAACCTGACCTCAAACTTCTCTACACAAATTCTTGCTTCCCTGCCCTGTAGTGTCCCTCCATCTGGAGAATGTGGCTTCTCCAGATGGAGGGAAAACCTCAAATCAACTCTCCAGAAAAGTACAAGATTTTTGTTACCATGACGCATTGAATACTCATCAATTTGGGATTCTTCTGCTTCTAAAGCAGAGCACACTGAGTTTCAGAACCACTGCTATTTAAGGCTTTAATTTGAAATATACCATTAGTTTAAAATATGGATCATTTATTTTCTCAGATTTATGAAGTTTTCAACTTTCTCTCTGTTGTTGGCTTGAGAGAAATTTCCTTTTATGTTTTTCCTTTATTATTTTTGTGGCTAGAAGCAAGGGAGACAAGGTAAGGCTAGTGTTTTAATGAAGTATCTTTTAAAGTATTTTGAGATTATGGCTAATGGTCTGATTAATTTGCAAAGGACTTATATTTAGTATAAATTATTCTTTTAAAAATATATATAGTTTGGGAGCTTAACTAATAATGTATATACACCTTCAAAATTTACTAGCGCAAAGCATGAATGGATTTAAATGAAGTTTCGATAAAAATTCTTACTAGAGCATTTCTTAGCACCTCCAGCTCCCATGCTGAAATGTTAGTTGACAGAAGAAACAACGGAAAATATGTATATTCATTTTATATGTATAGTGAACACTGGAACCAAGGACATTTTTTTGTTTGAAAAAGAAACATCCTTAAATTTTACTATTGCTCAGCTGAACATTAGCACATAAATTCAGATCTAGAAGCTGATCTATGGATGTTTAATTCAATATGTTATTAGAGTATTAATTGGCCAAAAAGAAAAATGTCCAAAGAATGTGAAGGAGGAGACAAAGACAGAATAAATGTCTTTCCCCAGGATCTAGCTTTCCTCTGCAGCCCTTATAGAAGGTCCTCCTTGCATTATTCAATATTTTTGGCTTATTTATAATTCCCAGAGGAAATGCTGCACAAAGCCACAAATATTTCAAATGTCACTGTTATCATTGAATTACTCCTTCCGACTGCAAATGAAACCAGAAATGTTTTTGCCATTTAAAACTTCCAATAGAAGAGTGAAGAAAACATGGAGTCTTCAAGGTTAAGCAGATCTGGAAAACATACATTCACTCAGTTTCTTATGCTAATGAAAGAGGAGTCCTAATAAATACAACAGATTACTATTTCCCATTCTCTTTTAGTGAACACTTTGTTGGTTGTCAAGTCTACGAAGGAAATTCTAGGAGCATATACATTTTTAAGATAAGATTCATGGATGTTTAATTGAATTTATTATTAGGAATTAATTGGCCAAAAAATTCTGAGGAATATGAAGGAGGAGACACAGCCAGAATAAATGGCTTTCCCCAAGGATCTGGCTTTCCTCTGTGGTCCTTAAGGAAGGTCCTCTTTGCATTATTCAATGTTTTTGGTTATCCTTGGTTGACTAGAATGTTATCTTCCATGCTTGAATGCATTGGTCTATGTGGTATTGGACTTTACTTACTCTCTAAGTGTGTGCGTGCATTGAAGATGGTCATATGAATTCATTTTCTTCTGCTTTTCATTTTGAAGAAGAAAACATTAAGTATAATTTAAGCTCCTAGATTACATGTGTGATAGTATTCATGCTAATAATATTACTTCATTGTATTTTCCTGGAGAGATAATATTCTGATGCTTGTTTGTATGAAACAAACAGTCCTTCTATAGCTCTGGTTGTCCTGGAACTCACTATATAGACCAGGTTGGACTAGAACTCACTTGAATTATGCCTACCAACAATCTCAATCTCTCTCTCTCTCTCTCTCTCTCTCTCTCTCTCTCTCCCTCTTTCATCTTTCAGGAACCATGAGCTATCTCTTCTCTGACACAGGCACACACTATTGAATGCTCTGGCTTGGTATTAAGTTCAACATCTAAGCAAATGTGAGCAACCAATGATCTATGTGCACCTGACTGATGAAATGTGCCAGGATCCCCCTAGAGAGTTACAATTGTAAATCATCATTTATAGTGCTGAGAAAAATTACAATGGGCATTTCTGGAAGGTCTCTATGCATCTTATTTGAATCAAAAGGATAATATCATCAATCTCAGAAAGAAAACCATCTTCCCATCTTTGTTATTATTAGGAATATAATTTTGCTGGAAGAGAAAATTCCTAATTCCTAATTTAGAAAAACAAAAACAAAAACAAAAAAAAACCCCCAAACCTAACCAAAAACCCCTAAGGATCTCTCCAAGATTCTAAGCAGTGCATCCTCAGAGGACCTGGCTACTTTGGGTAGAAAAGTACAGTTGGCATTGTACTGCACAGTAAGTGCTCAGTAAGTATTAAAATTTAAATCTTTGGTGACTTCTAAAGCCAGGGAAAGATTTTCTAATGTTTCCTTTGTTGTTTCTACTATTTCTACTAGGAAAGAGAGTCTTTTTTCTAAGTTTAGGTACAAATTTAATTGTAGTGCAGAGTACCAGGGAAAGAGAGAGAGAGAGAGAGAGAGAGAGAGAGAGAGAGAGAGAGAGACAGAGAGAGAGAGACAGAGAGAGACAGAGAGAGACAGAGAGGCAGAGGAAGCCAGGCATCCTGCCTTGACATTTGGTTACTGTCCTGAGATTAGGCCCAGCTACACAGAGGCCCAGAGGAAGCATCATTTTTAACATTCATCTTGCTTGCGACTCACTGTGACTCTATCATTGTGCCAGCTCATTTGTCTGCAGTTTAAAATGTGTTACAAAGTCAAAACTTAGAACTAAGATTCCTTCACTTCCTGATACTAGAGTGAGCCTAGTGCATCTGCTTGTTTTGGATCATTTCTAAGCATTTCTCAAAGGTTAGTTCCACTTTGCAAGTTTGTGTTTTGAAGCCATTGAGAACTGTTCCTATGAAACTTTACCAGATCAGGATTCCTCTATAAGATTGTGTGTAAAAGATTTTACTATTCTAAAGGTTTAATCTTACTCACCTGACCATCTTATTTTATTTATAAAATATCCTTTTAAACCTGACTTTCTAGGCACTCTTTGTATATCCTTTAAAAAATAATTTATTATTATTATTATTATCTTTACTTATTCACTTTACATCCCACTTACTGCCCCCATCCTGGTCACTCCCTCCCACAATCCTTTCCTCTTTCCCCTCTTCTTCTCCTCTGACAAGGTACCCCTCTGGGTATCTCTCCCTCCCCCAGGCCCCAGCACTTCAAATCTCTGTGAGGATAGGCTCTTCCTCTCCCATTGAGGCCAGACAAGGAGCCCAGCTAGAAGAATATATCCCATACCCCAGTCGAGCAATAGAGACACCAACCCACCCAAAAAACTTTCAACCCCAAATTTATCCTGTCTTTAAGAAATGTAGGCACGAGAGATGGAGCAGAGACCGATGGAATGGCCAACCAATAAGTAGACCAGCTCAAGACTCATTCCATGGGCAAGCACCAATCCCCAACACTATTAACTATATTTTGTTATGCTTGCAGACAGGAGTCTAGCATGGCTGTCATCTGAGAGGCTCCACTCACCAATTGACTCAGACAGAGGCAGACACCCACAGCCAAACAATGGATGGAGCTTGGGGATTCTTATAGAAGAATAATAGGAGGAAGGATTGTAGGCCTTGAAGGGGATAGGATCTCCACAGGAAAGACAGCAGAGTCAACTAACCTGAACCATTGGGAATCTCAGAGTCTGAAATACCAACGAGAGAACATAAAGGGCTGGAGGTAGGCCTCCCCACACATATGTAGCTGATGTGCAGCTTGGTCTTCATGTGGGCCCTGAACAACTGGAGAGGGGGCTGTCCTGAAAGCTACTGCAGGAATCCTAGTGGAGTGATAGAGACTCTGTATATCCTATCCCTTCTCACCTGGTTTGTTACCAGGTCCTAAGGTACTTTCTCTTCTCATTTTTCCGAATTTTACTCTTTACTCCTGTTACAGAACTGTTTTTGAAGAAAGCATAAGACAAGAGATTTTGTTTCCTCCCAGAGCTTTTGGTGGTTTTATTTCTTATAGAAAAATCTTTGGACTGTCTGGCAAATACTCAAGCCCTTTGATCATGGGCCCCTGCCTCAAGGTTTCATTTTCTCCTGCATCTCTCTATGGGTACTGTGTGTTCATATTGGTGACTCATAATGTTCCCCATATTGAAACCTGTTCCTTTCCTGCCACTTTGGAAAACCTCTCCTTGAACATATGCTCCATTCAGGAACTTATGTATGTACTGTCCAGACAAAGAGAATTGCTCTCCAACAGCACATGGAGAAAGTCTATAAAACTTTAGATATGGAAAACTCACTCCAACTTATCTTGTTACTAGAGAGGCAGTTTTCGTTCTTTCTTTTTTTTTTTAGTTTAACTTTTTATTGATTCTTTGTGGATTTCAGATTTTGTACCACCCCACCACACTCATCTCTCCATCCCATTGTACCTGCCCTTTGCCCTTGCAACCTCCCTCTCAAAGGAAAACAGGAAAAAAGATCTTGTGGAAGCTGTGTTGTGTGTCACTGTGTCCCACAATATACTCTTTTGGCCACACTTCTTTACTTGGAAATGTTTGTTGCAGTGAGTCATTTATTTTGTTTGAGGCCTTTGGATTTTGCCACACTCTCAGTACTATCTCCTTCCCCGGGGCTCTTATCAGATACTCTGCTGTTGCCCTTTGTCATGGAGATTCTGAAGCTTTGGATTTGTAGAATCAGCCCCTTCACATGCCCCAGCAGTTCACAGATGGAGTAGATGGGGGGGTGGGCCAACATAAAGGCCTGGGTAGTATCTGAGCTGGTCAGTCCACCAACTCTCCTGCAGCCACACTAGAGTGAGCTCTCCAACACTGCCCAAGCTAGGTCACCCAGTACTGCAGTTGACAAAGGACAGAGCCAGCTTCTCCTGCTCTCCTGCTCTTGGGCAACCTCACCTGCACCCCTGGCAGCAGGGCCAGCTTTATTATGTTGCCCAGGCAAGATGCAGGGTCTGCTGTCCTGTGCTACAGATGGGGAAGATAGGGCTAGCGTTCCTGTTCTCATAACCTGGGGCCAGTTCTCCTGCCTCCCTCAGGTGGTGAGGAGTGAGGTGGGGGGACTGCATCTCTTCCTCACCTACACCACCTCAGGGCAGTTAAGCGGTGGAGCAGCTCTTCTGTGCCTCAGGGCCAGCTCACAGGCATTGCCTGAAACCAGCGCCAGCTCTATTGTGCTACCCAAGTGAGGTGTAGGCCCCCTGGGTGGCATCACTGGCTACTCACATCAGGCTGTTCCTCTCCACCCTCGAGTCTCCAGTTCATTGTGCACAAATCCTTCTGCTTCCTTTCCTATTTCACCTTTTCCCACTTACTTGCTCAACATAGTGGACCCAGGTCCTGTGGATGTCTGGGGTCATCTCAGGAGTGCTATGCCTCTCCTGTGTCATGTGGCACTGGGCAGTGGTGATCTCCTGGGTGCTTTATTGTGTAGGCTGCATGTTGCTGGCCTGAGGTTACCTTGTGTGGGCATGCTCTGCCTGAGCAGTTTTATTTTCAATGAAAGAAACAAATGGGAATGAAGCAGCAGAAGAAGTTGGAAATTATTAGTTGAGTTGCTTGAACGATGTTGTGCAGGTAAATGTTCTCAGGATCTATCTCTTCTAACACTTTTTAGATCTAAGGTCTCCCTGTTGAATTCAGTCATAGGAAACCCTACATTAAAATATGGTAGGAAAGTAGCTCTCAATTCTGTATGTTTAGTTCCCAATCTTTTCTCAAAACAATTTAAAAAAAAAAATCTGGGGCAGGGGGCTCTATTTTGCCCTGGCTGTCCTGGAACTTTCTATGTAGACCAGGCTAGCCTCAGACTCACAGATCTTTGCCTGCCTCTGCCTCTCAAGTATAGGAATTAAAGGCATGTGTCACCCCACTCAGCCTTTTAGGTGTCAGTCTTGGAGTAGAATTTTTATTCACAGAAGGAATATCAACCTAGCACAGAACTTGATGATTATCTGGGTGTGGGACGTGTGGGGTATGTTATTATGAGTAGGATCTCTTGTTACTTTAGTGAAGTTTGGATTCTCTCATTGGCCAGTCTAAGCCATTGACTTATTTACTCCTGAGATCAATGAGACAGGGCTGCATATGGGCAAGATTAGCAGAGTTGTGTAGAGTAAGAAACTAAGAAAAGAGTGATTTTTGTTTCGTATATATATATATTCGAGATAAAATGTTTTTTTTTTCCTGCTTTGAAGGTTACCTGTTCATGTACCTTTTAATTTTAAGCTTCTGAAGGGCCAATTTTAATGAACAGTCAATATATCTTAAGTGAATTCAATAAATACCAGAGGAGTGAAGAAACCACCAGGCAGGTGACAAAATAGAGCCCAAGGTCACAATTTTATTTAGCTAATGTTTCAGAACTTTCCAAATCCCCATTAATGCTTAAAGTATGTTAGACTTCTTAGAACATGGTGGACAGACTTAATGTTTCTGATATGATCAAGTAATTTAAAACTTCAGACCCAAACATTAGAGCTACGATTTGACCAGCAAAGATCAATATAAATTGACATTTTTCTTTATAAAATTACTTTTATTTGTAGGAGAAAATATCAGCATAGTTTATTACCATTGCTGAAACACCAGTCAAAGCTTCCATTTTAAAACGTATGGTAATTTGGCAGTCAAATTTTGTTTTAGAGTCTTAGAAAGCCTGCTTCTTGCCAAGTAGAGTTTTAAAAATCTTCGAAATGGAAAGTGGAGTAGCTCCTTCTCTCTCCCCTTTTCTTAGTAACTTCGGAAAATCTATGTAAATAACCCTGTTTTGCATCCTTTGCTCTAAATAGTCTACATCTTTATTTAAACCAGCTTCTAAACTGTCAGAATGAGGCTCTGGCAGCAGATGACACATGGCTACAACACAGAGGGTACCATGTTGTGAACATTTAATTTGTGATGTTTCCTTTAATAAGCTTTTAATAAAGCAGTTTCTACGTGTTTTTCATCAGTTCTAGAGGCTGTTTAAGGAGAGTTAGGCATTATGGATTTACATTTCAGGCTTAAACTGGAAAGAACTCCTTCTCTTCTATTACTTGGTACTGGGCATCGTTGGACAATTATCAGCTTGAAGCACTTAGAACCTCACTCTACTGATCTGAAAAATGCAGCTTATAATGTCACAGAATTGGGAAGATTAAAGGTGACAATGTTGTAACATGTTTAGAGTCCCTGACTCCCCTTAACGTCTCAATATATTAGAAGGTTATGAGAAGTGTAAGGCTGTCATTGCAGAACCCTGGTGTCAATCATTTTCCTGAGAAAGCCAAGTAGGACATCAGAGGGAGGACATGGCTTACATTACATTTAATGTCTGTGTTTAAAATGGAAAATGTTTGTCATGTGGTTTGGCACTTAAGAGATAGAACATGCCTTGTTAGCTCAGTGATGAAAACACTTGCTTTCAATTGAGGGACAGATTTTTCTGGTGCCATCTTCTCTAAATGTTTCTTTCTAACTGAAACCACCAGTATTTGTAAGACAGGATGCCCCCTTGCCTTGGGAATCAGTAGATCTGATCCAGTGTGATGTCTCCCCTCTGGCAAGATAAAAATAGCTCACTTCACTGGAGATAAATGCAATCTCTTCAGGGTATAAATCTGCTACACCCCAACTATGAAGAACCAAGGTGAAGCATGAGGGTGGGACTCTAGACAGACATCTTTTAGTGCTAACAAGGCCACCAATCATGGACTTCACTGTGATCACAACCACAGCAGTATCAGACTAGTCAGGACTTGCTCAATATTCTCATTGCTGGGACCCAGTCTATCACATTGTCTCCTAGAAAGCACAATTCTATTTAATATGTGCATGTAGCATGCATTCATTTCCCTGTCAGTCCCCATCCACCATTACTCACAGCCTACAGTAATTTTAGAAATGCTTTTGTTCTGGAGTAATTGCAAACTTATGGAAATGTCACAAGGCTGGTTAAGAGAACTGCATAGCCTTTATGTTTGGCCCCATTCGCCAATCTTGAGTGAATGTGTGTTAACAGATTCTGGCTCATCATTAATGGAGACAGGTGAATGAGATAACTGGCTCCAAGGTTCACGTACAGATAGGGATATTCAGAGTGAATTTGCTTCTTCTCAAGTGGAGTGTGGGGATGGCAACTGAACCTGCCTTTAGCAGAATTTATTTGCTGCCTCTGGACAAGAATTATTTTGTAGTGCTTGGCTGGTTCACTGGCTTTTAGCGTCTAGCCACATAGCCTTTATCATTTCCTCTTACTCTAATTAAATTTTTCCAAAGCTTTTGGGAGTAATTTGTATGCACCATGCTCCTATACTCATTAATACCTTTAATTTGCTGTGAACTGTTTAAGAAAACACATTTTCTTACATAAGTACAGCAAGTTATTAAATTCAAAAAACTTAACATCCGTACAAGGCTTTCTCCAACCTCCAGCTCACACTGCACAGGTTATCCTGAAGTTAGTCAGGGTGGTACTTTTCAGCTTCTAGTGCTAAATTCAGCCTAGGGTGTCACAGTTCACACAGTTCTCACATCTCCTTAGACCCCCTTTATATTGGTAGAAAAATTTGAAGTTTGTATATGTTGGAAATTTAGAGTCAAAGGCTATGGCTCTCTCTCTCTCATGCTTCATTTATTATAATTTACTCAGCTATTATGTCAAAAGCCAACATTTAAAAGATGCATTTCAACTCCAAAGTAAGACTGGGGGGAGGAATAGCAAGCGTCAATCAGTACATCAAAGCAAGTCCCGCCATGCCTACAGTGTACAAATAGCTACTGATGAGTTTGCCATGCTTACTGAACTGAGTAAGTATAAAAGCTTTTGGTGTGCATTCCTATTTTCAGGCTCAATACAGTGCGTTAACCTCAGAATATCAAATTGAATCAGGGGTTCTGAGAAGAGCCGCCTGCAAAGCAGTTCAAATGACACTCTCCATTACACTGTCTAGATTCAGATCGCAGACACCATAACAGGCCTTCCCAACCTGTCACCCAAAGTCACATATGCACAGCCACCCAAATCAGCCCTAGCCTTTCCACAAGGCCCTGGGCTTTGTAAGCTGCAGAGTCTTCAGGGTAGGCAGCCGAGCACAGTGAAGAGGCACCTTTCTCTGAGATAGGGCTGGAGTCCCTAGCAGGCTGTCAGCCACACAGTGTGTCAGCACAGACTGTGCTGGGTGCTGCTGCTGCCTACTGCGCCAGCTGCCCATT
This sequence comes from Rhynchomys soricoides, assembly GCA_019843965.1. Lineage (NCBI taxonomy): Eukaryota > Metazoa > Chordata > Mammalia > Rodentia > Muridae > Rhynchomys > Rhynchomys soricoides. The sequence continues at coordinate 936,031 of JADRCH010000229.1, read as the reverse complement.
AGACCGAACTGAAATAGGATTGCTGGGAGCCTGAAGCATGAAGCATGATATTAGATAAAGTGATGAAATTTCACTCGATTAGAGAGCCAGGTCGGGGACAGTTACCTCAGGAAATTCCTTTTTCCTCAAATATTCTCACAACTTTGATGAATCTATTGTTTTCTTGCCTATTTTTCATTATCGTCTGGGGCTTTATGAACAATAAAATGTGCCCTCAGCAGGCACTGACATCCTGGAGTGATCAGAATCATAGGTTATGTTGATGCAAAGGAAGAAAGAGAAAAAGAAGGCTGAGGCGGACTGACATTGCTGTAGGTCAACAGCCCTGGAACCATGGGATTGATTTGTTTAGACAGTTGTTTGATTTCCTTTTCTTTCCCTTTTCTCTAGCTTTCTCTGCATCCTCCCCAAGAAGAAGGGTAGGGAAAGGAAGACAGAAGGGTAATCTTTGTATTTTAGGCCAATTGAAGGACAGGGCAGAGGCATATGGCTTAGCAGAAATTGTTATTTGTTCTTATTTGATTTATAAGGACAGGAGAAAAGTGCTTCTGGCAAAGGCTTTCTTTTGTCAGAAGGGCTTGCAGGCTGGGAGCAAATGGATGCACACCTGCAATCTTTCTAAAGCCTGGGCTGGAAAGCCACCAGTCAAGTCAGGGGAAAGCCGTCAGGATGGGTGCTTCTTAGAGTTGTCACAAAAGCTTTTCTTGGTGTAATGTCATCTTACTTATTTGATTTAATGTATAGTACAATTTGAGAGGCAAAAGAAAAGTCATGCCGTAGCTCAGATAATGCTTGGTTTACCTATAGAGCGATAGGATTTTACCATCCCTCCGTCCTTCCTGCTGGTGAGGAGGTGGTTTTAGGCCAACCAGACATACTTTACAGCAACCCAGATACCCAGGATGGCTACTTGGATCACACCCCAGGTTTAGGTGGTCCTGTTATAGGTCAAGAAACTCTATTGTTTTAGTCAAGAGGACAGAGAACATTCCAGAGATATAAGGGCTATACTCACTGTTGAGTAGGAGGTTCTGGTCCTCAGTAAATGACTGAGGGCTGGGCTTCTGTGACTGTCTCATGTCAAATGTTAGCTTTGCTGTTACAGTTCCATTCCATGCATGTAGGCTGCCTGGAGCTTTAGACTCCTCCTCCTTCTTTCTTTATAATATAGGAATATTAGCATATTATATATCTCTTAACTTACAAACAAGATTCTCTTATATTGAGTAAAACCACAGGGGCCTTGATTTCCAGACCTTATTTTTCTGAAAGGTTTTTTTTTTTTTTTTTGGTATTATAATGATATTTATACAAACAAAATTTCCTATTTGTTTATTTATTTTGTATGTGTCTGTGTATGTGTGTATGTGTACATGCAGATGCACACATGCTATAAATGGAGGCCAGAGACAGCTCTAAGAAGTTAGATCCCTCCTGGTGTCTTTTGCTGGGTTTTAGATAATTATAGCCTGTGTTCCCACTCGTTGGGAGTAGGAACAGCGAATGGCTTAGGGACACTGAGGCCAGTGTCTTGCCACAAAACTCGAAGATGGAGTAAGAGTATCTGTAAGGTGATGGGTTTCTTACTTTTCTGTGGACTCACAGATTATTACAAAGAAAGGTAGTGCCATGAAGTGTGTACCCCTCCCACATGCTGGGTGAGTTGGATTCCTACCTGTTACAGGGTGGTGAATGCTCCAGACTTAACTTGTTCTATGCTTTCTAGACCAAGTGTGGCCAGCACCACCTCTCCTGAGTATAGTTTTTACTAGCCCCTTGCTTTAAGCTGTTGGTTCTTTATGTCAGTTAACCTTGGCCTAATGCAATTGTTCACTATCCTACAGAATGGGGAAAGCCCATGTGGAATATTGGCTGCCAAGGCCAGAAAGGTTTTTATTTTCTGGATTGTAGGAGGAGGCATTTGATGAAATTTCCCTCTTTTTATCAGACAACTGGACACAGTCAGGCAAAATCTGTGTTCTGCTTATGCTTACTTTGATTATGATGAAATTTATGTGTTTTATCTTGACCAATAATAAAAGATTACTTTGGCACCAAGAAACTTATCCAAAATTGTTGCAGTAGTGTAGCCAATGGTGAGGTAGTTATGTTCCTGTAAATAGCTGTTCACCCACATGCCTGTAAGTGTTCCTAATGAAATTTATGAAGTCAAAAGGAAAAGATGTAAAAATAAAAGAGGGCCTAGTTGGCAAGAAGAAGGGAATCACTGGAGATGGGAAATGGACCTAGAAATGATAGAGGTGAGTGTGATTAAATTGCATTATATGTATGCATGAAAATATCATAATGAATCTCATCATTATATATAATTAATACATACTAATAAAACATCAAAAAAGAAATAATTATCCTTTTCTTATGACAAATCCAATAAATATTCCATTAGAAAGCTTTGGTTTCCTATGGGGATTGTAAGGCCCCATGGGTTACACTAAGACTGTACTGCAGTTTGAAGTGGGTTAGAGACTTGTTCTAGGGATTGGGTGTTTTTTATTTTTCAGTGTTTCCCAGGAGACTCTGATTAGCCTAGAGATCATTTGGGTGCCATGATGGAAGAGAATTTTTCCTACGAGCAACAACTTCAGAGCCTCAGTTGGGATTGTGATACCTTGGAAGGATCAGGTGGTCCCATCTGCCAGGAAACAATGTTCCTTAAGAAGACACTCTGATCCTCTGGAGAGGGTAGGCTACTGTAGCGGAGCACTTGCTGCTGTGGAGCACTGCCAGACACAACGAACGTGGAGCTTTACCTTAGCGCTTGCTTCCTTCTTTGTTTAATTTTGCTTGTTTGTTTTTTATTCCACATCCACATAAGAAGATGAAAGATGAAATGATGGGTATTCTTTCCTCTAATATGGAGGGCTTATTTGCTTCACTTCTGAACACTGACACATGTCACCTCAGTCAGCATGAAGGAAGAGGTATAATTTCTCTCCCAAACACCTTTAGTGATATGACATACAGAAGATGGCTTAGCCAAGCCTTTTCTTTTCTTTTTTTTCCCCCTGGGGCAATCAGAACTGAGAGCCTCAGTAAGTAGTTATCATTACCTTTTAGATCACTCTCAGAGTGAAGCCAGGATAATTAATGTTTTTACATTTAGTGTGTGTGTGTGTGTGTGTGTGTGTGTGTGTGTGTGTGTGTGTAGATCAGAAGAAAATCTACAGGAATTGGCTGGCTCCTTCCACTCTGAGGTTCTGGCCTTGGACTTAAGATGGTCAGGGTTGGTGGCATTCGCCTTTACCTACTGACCATCTTACAGGCCTAAGGGATACCAGAGAAATCTAAATCTACTTTTAAAACTGGATAACTGGATTCATTTTTCATATTATTGAGCCATGCCAACTTGCAACCCCAAATGATGGTGCTGTAGTAGCAAGAAAATTTTATAAATATTTTAATTGTCATACTCATTGTTTAGTTATCATAGCTTTTGTGTGACCTCTTTTATCTGGACACTGTGCAGAGGAGAAATTGCATGTCCTTCAGTTTTAAGGTTGATGTATCTGTCTTGTCACTTTGACAGATTATTTTCTTTCCTAGACCCTACACAGCGTATGTTTTCTGCTTTAGTCAGCTAAATTCATTCCCCTTTGGTTCAGTGTGCTGCCAGTGGTGTGCTGTAGCAGAGATTGCTTGCAGCTAAAACTGGGTTTCAGAACAGCTTCTGAGCACCTTCTGAATGTTCAAGAATTCCAATGAAGCCATAGGCAGGGTTCTTTCGAGACCAGCCTGATCTACAGAGCAAGAGAGTGAGTTTCAGGATAGCTCAGACTACAAAGAGAAACCCTATCTTTAAAACAAACAATAAAATAAAGTAAAATTAAAAATTGAGCTTTCAAGCTGAGCCTGTATGTAACTCAATAGTAGAACACTGGACTAGCATCTAGCATGTATAAGGCCCTGGCGTCCAACCTCAGCACAGGGAACACACACACACACACACACACACACACACACACACATTTGAAGTGGCCTTAGGAGAAATGAGCCAGACTAAAGATCCATCAGGAGTATATATTTTTAGGAAAGATTTAAACACACTTGATGTGGTCCACGAATCCTCAGTACCCCTGTCTAAAGAGATTAGTTTTGCTCAGTGTCAGTTGTTATCTGAATCCTACTGAGATTGAATTGTAGACCATAAGTAATGAAGAAAAGAAGAATAGCCTGTGGTCAATGGGGATGAGGGAATAGGGATCTTGGTTGGTGGGAGTGAGAATGAGAGAGCAGCTGTCATTGGGGTGAAGGGACAAGGGTCCTGGTTAGTGAGAATGAGGGCTCCTAGTCATAGGGTGGTGAAGGTACAGGGACCCTGGTCAGGGGGAGCAGATGTGGCATTTTAAAAACTGAATTGGTCTGAGAAATTATTGAAAAAATGACATTAAGGTCTGATGTGAGAATACCGAGCTCACTTTGTAGAATCTTCAGGCTGAATATCAAATCAGAGATTTTATCGAAGGACTCAAGGGGAGAATGAGAAGAAATGTGAGATACAAGCATCCTCTTTAAGAACTTTTTAAAATTTATTTATTTTTATTTTTTAATCCTTTTTTACAGTCAAGACTTCATCCCTCTCCAGGTCTGCCTCCCCGACCACTCCAAATGACATAGCTCCTTCCCCCTGTCTCCAAGAGGATGTCTCCACCCCCACTTCCACCCCATCAGACCTCCTCACTCCTTGGGGCCTCAAGTCTCTCGAGGGTTAGGTGCATCTTCTCTCACTGAGGCCAGACCAGGCAGTGTCTGGGGCCTCATATCAGCTTGTGTATGCTGTCTGGTTGTTGGCTCAATGTCTGAGAGATCTCTGGGGTACAGATCAGTTGAAACTGTTGGTCTTCCCATGGGACTACCCTCTTCCTCAGCTTCTTCCAGCTTTTCCCAAGTTCAACCACAGGGCTCCCTGGCTTCTGTCCATTGGTTGGGTGCTAGTATGTACATCTGACTCTTTCAGCTGCTTGTTGGGCTTCTCAAAGGGAAGCCATGCTAGGTTCCTGTCTGCAAGTACACCACAGTATCAGTAACAGTGTCAGGGCCCCGGGTCTCCCCTCGAGCTGGATCTCAATTTGGACCTGTCACTTGGACCTCCTTTCTCTCATGTTCTTCTCAATTTTTGTCCCTGTAGTTCCTTCAGACAGGAACAATTCTGGGTCAGAGTTTTTGACTATAGGTTGGCAACCCCATCCCTCCACTTGATGTCCTGTTCCTCCACTGGAGGTGGACTCTACAAGTTCCCTCTCCCCACCATAGAGCGCTTCATCCCTCCCTTTGAGTCCTGAGAGTCTCTCACTTCCAGGTCTCCAATACAAAATGAGGACATCATGAGCTTTGCAGGCAAATGGATGGAACTAGAAAATATCTTCCCGAGTGAGGTAATTCAGACCCGAAAGGACATGCATGGTATGTACTCACTAATAAGTGGATATTAGCCAAAAAAGTACAGAATACCCAGGATACAACCCACAGAACTCAAGAATGTTAACAAGCTGGAGGACCCATGTGAGAATGCCTCAGTCCCACTTGGGAGGGAGAAGAAAGCAATCACAGGAGGGACAAAGGGAGGGATGGAGTTAGGTGGGAGAGGAAGCAGGGAGGAGAAGGGGGGGGGATGATCACGTATGGAGGGAGGCAGTACTGAGGTCCTCAGGGCCAGCAGAAAGAGTGGAAACAGGCAACCTTGGGAGGTAGGAGGTGGGAGGACCCTCTCTTTAAGATCTTGATTTAAAGAGAGAGAAGGGCAACTGTAGGAGGCTGGTTGATGGACAAGAGTGGGGTTGTGGAGTCTAAGGCATTCAAGAAGAGCTGGTTTTGGAGAGCAATCTGAGCCTTTCCCCTTAAAGGATTGCAAGAAGAGCTCATGGCTCGCTTCCAGGAAGAAGGGAAGTTCAGTGGCTGCAGCTTTCTAATTCTCTTCTCTGTACATTTTGTGTAAGCAACTTCATGAGCTGGGAGAGAAGAGGGAAGTCTATGTTGGGGGCTTAAGGGAACAAAAATCATGAGACAATCCTGTAATTCAGGGGTTCTCAGCATGTCAACCAGATCAGAAGCATCCACAGTTTATGCAGTTGAATTCTTCTACCAGCCTCAAACTTGAATGACCCAGAGACTGGGGGAGATAGAACTTAGTAACCTGAGTTTTCCCAGGTCCTTGGAAAGTCACAAGTAAGTCTGAGTTTCTATATAGGATAAAAGGAAAGTGACCCAAGGGTAAGACTAAGGATAGTCTTGTTGTGAACTGGTCATGAACTTAAAATGAGTCCAGCCAAAAAGCCTAATGTAGCTTTCTCCAGCAATAAAATTGTCGTAGCTGTCGTTAGTTGGCAGATTGTCATAAATGATGCACCAAGTCACCTGAGTTGATAGACATGGCCTGAGTATGTCTGAAGTGGAAATAATGAAGGGAGATAGGAATATATTCAAGGTATGCTATGATGAATAAAGTACAGAAGAAACTAAGGAATTCTGAAGAGATGATGAAATGAGTGGCTAAAAGCTCTGAGTGGAGTCAGTGTTTCTTAGAGTTAGGCCATTAGAGTGAGCTAGAAAGACAGATTTTTTATTGAAACAGTGATTATAAAAGGCTCACATTTGCTGGTGATGACCAATGTAGAATATGATGATGCTTGTAGTGAGTAAATGAAGCGGAGTGGAAGCAGCATTGAATGGGGAGGTACGGTTAGGTGTGGTAGCCTAGGCATCGTATCCCATACCACTAATTCCAGCTCTCAGGAGGCTGAGGTGGGAGGACAAGCTCAAAGCTAGCCTGGACTATGTAAAACAGTGTTGAAAGTATAAGATATTGGGGAGATGGTATATAGGACTGTGAAGTCACCAAATATATTGGAGAAGTGGCCTTAAGTCAGGAGACCAAACCTTGGGAGGACTAGGAAAGTGGAGCAGTGACTGGCAAAGAATAATAACAGACTACTCAAACAGAAGGACTTTATTCCTTTGCAGAATGGGAAGGCAGCCAAGAAGCAGTTTTATGAAATAAGGACATTTGCCCCTTGCTGCAGGTCTGGCTTTGGCAGAACCTTGCCAGCTACCACAGCCACCACTCCAGGGTGCTGGGTGGAAAGTAAGTGGTCCCACAATAGAAATCTGTCCATGTAGAGTGACCAAAGGGGAAGCTTTGAGGGAGTGCAGATGACAGATGATAATTCCCCAAGGCTATGTGAGAGGTTACCACTGGGCTGTGTTGTAGATGAAAGAGAACAAGAGAATCCAGATATTGTTGAGGACAAGAGTACAGAAAGATGAAAGATGATTGACAGTCTGGGCTTCTCATGGAGACTGACATTCATCAGAGAACAGGTCAAAAGGAGGTGTACCTGGATGCTCTCAGGGCAGACACTGAATTTCTAGATGGCTGGCAGTACTGAAGGGCAATGAGCACACATCTGCCCAGCAGAGCACTCTGCTCTGGCCTTACTCTTGATTAGAGTGAAGTAAATCAGGGCCTGAAAGTCTTGTCCTGGTTGTCTGGAAATGTGAGTACAGTGTGGGGGTCAGGAAATAGTAACCTCTTCCAGCTGGACTTGTGGATGGCTCTCCAGAGTGCATCAGGAAGTCTCTAGGGGCAAGCAGTGCTGGGAGAGTATAAGGGTCAAGGCTACTCTAATTTCCAGGTCTTTAGTGGGCCTAGTTAAAAAATTCATAAATGGTAATGAAATTTCATCATCGCGTTGGTTTGTGTGCATGTGCATATGCATGCCAAAACACAAACATGTAGAGGTGAGAGGTCCACACTGGGTATCCTCTTCAATCACTCTCCAGCATACTGTTCTTATTTTCAGATGTATGTATGTTTGTATGTATGTATGTATGTATGTAAGTATTCTGTATGTATGTAATGTTCATGAGTTTTTGTATGCACGTTCACATGTGTATGGGAATACATGTGTGCACTCATGCATGTAGGCCCAAGGTTGATGTTTAGGTGTCTTTCTTGACTTACTCTACCTTAGTCACTGGGGGAAGTGCCTTTCAGTCAAGTGCTGAAGTGGCTAGTGATTTCTAGCTAGCATACTCCGTCTCTACCATCTGAGGTAGAATTACACATTCACTGTTCACTCTACTGGCAATTTTTCATGGTTTCTGGGGATCCAAACTCTGGTTCTTTTGCTTGTGTGGCAAACACTTTAAACCCCAGCACTACCTTTTATTTATTTATTTATTTATTTATTTATTTATTTATTTATTTTGAGACAGCTCTCTCTCTCTCTCTCTCTCTCTCTCTCTCTCTCTCTCTCTCTCTC
>JADRCH010000229.1:912777-927742 GCA_019843965.1 Rhynchomys soricoides | reverse complement strand
CTCTCTCTCTCTCTCTCTCTCTCTCTCTCTCTCTCTCTCTCTCTCTCTGTTTTACGAGACAGGGTTTCTCTGTATAGCCCTGGTTGTCCTGGAACTCACTCTGTAGACCAGGCTGGCCTCGAACTCAGAAATCCTCCTGCTTCTGCCTCCTGAGTGCTGGGATTAAAGGCATGCATCACCACTGCCCGGTGAGACAGCTCTCTCAATGAACCTGTAGCTCAGTGGTTGTCTGGATTGGTTGGTCTGTGAGTCCCAGGGATTGTCCTCTCTTAGCTTACCTAAGATCAAGCTCGTCCAAATCCCAGCATGGATGAGGGGTGATGTCTCCTGAGCTCCTGATAGCTGATGGGTTCTAGGAGAGAAAGGGTATGGCCCTGGTGTTGGGTTGACCATTCTAGGGTGCATGACTCCCCACCCATGAGTGCATGCAGCACAAAGTGGCCTTGCAAGGCTGTAAAAGCAAAACACAATGAAGTTGCAGGTAGGTAGAGGAGTAAGGAGTGAATTTAAGAGGAATGAAGCACAGAAAGTGCAAAATAGCAAAAATACTATGTAAAAAAGAAGTGAAAAACGAGATACTGAAACATCAACCAGGCAACATACATGAGCTGGTTGGAGGCCTCAGACACATATACAGCAGAGGATTGCCTGGTCTGGCCTCAGTGGGAGTAGATGCACCTAACTGTCAAGAGACTTGAAGCCCCAAGGAGTAGGAAAGCCTGGCTGGTGGGTTGGGAGGACATCCTCTTGAAGACAGTGGGGAGGAGGAATGGGATAAGGAACTGTGGGCGGGCAGACGGGGCGGGGAGGCAATGACCAGACTGTAAAAGAGTAAAAGTAAAATAATAATAATAATAATAATAATAATAATAATAATAATAATAATAAAAGTGAAAAACGAACCAAAAGAGAAAAACGAGGTTTGACCTTAATATACTGAAGCATCAGGAGTTGAGTCCATTTTCCTGTTAGTTGAGAGTTCCCCTCAAGTGCATTTGCTGCAATTGTATATCACAGAGGAAGCCACTTCTTTCACGGTGTCGCCCTTTCACCCTCCCAACATGCTCCATTGGAGGAAGCACTGGCTTGCAGAGATGTTTGCTTTGTGGAACTAGCATGGTTGGTGACTTGTGAATAGGCCTTGGATGTGAGTACTGTGCCTAGGGTACAGTAATGCTTACTTCTCTGAGACTGTAGTCCTTGCATGCCGAGATAGGGCCATCCAAGACGCAGTTGGCTTAGACGCCAACTGTGTGAACAGTCGCTCACTCCAGTGCACACCTCTCCAGCTCTGGCAAGAATTCCAAGGACTACAGGCTGTGCACTTAGATTCACACTGTGAACCATTGCAGTGTGTGGAAATGCTTGAATGCAGGTGCAATTCTTGTAATGTGTCTTTAGTGGCATAACTGTATACACAGAGTGACAAGCTTTAATGCACCATGTCCCTCACAGCTAGATTTAATATGTGACAAGGAGGGGACTAATGCAAAAACAAACCCACCCGATGAGCCCAGTTCAATTCTATAAAAATTTAAAGAATTAGTTATTTTTAAGGACATACGTAAGGCAGACAAGAGCGGCTGCTGACATTTTTTTTTTTTTTTGTATCTACAGAGAGCTGGAGGGACAAGAGAATATGATTTGCTTCTTTAAGGCATGTGGTAAGAAACCTACACAGAAAACTTAGGAAAAGATGAGCCAGTTGAGACTATGACCAGATTACTAGTTTCCAAAGAGCTTGGGGAAATGGAGAGATGACTAGGAAGCAAACAGAGAACTTTAGAGCAATGTGAATATTCTAGAAACCACAGTGCTGGCCATGCATATTGTACATTCATAGTTATGGAAGGCTGGAGACCATAATGACTCCCAGCATGAACCATACATAGGCTTTGAGTGACTCTGATAGCTCCTTAATTATCACAAATGCACATCTCTGTGAAGGATATTGATAAATAATGGAGGAGGAGTTTTGTGTATGATGAAGAGGGTACATGGGAAATCTCTGTATCTTTCTCTCAGTTTTGCCATGAGTCTAAAATTTCACTTTAAAAAAAAAAAAAGTAAAACTAAGCACACAACAACCAAAAATCTTTGAACCTTTAAAGAGACAAAACTTCCCAATGAAATATGAAGACATCCTTCTTACCCATCCCTTCTCCCCGTTGCTGTTGATAGTTTCAATTCTAGGTACTTCCTATGCTTAGAAACAACCCAAATGTTCCTCCACAGAGGAATGGGTACAGAAAATGAGGTACATTTACACAATGGAATACTACTCAGCTATTAAAAACAATGACTTCATGAAATTCTCAGGCAAATGGATGGAATTTGAAAATATTATCCTGAGTGAGGTAACTCAGCCACAAAAGAACATGCACACTATGTGGATATTAACCCAAAAGCTCGGAATACCCATGATTCAATTCACAGACCATATGAAGCCCAAGAAGAAGGAAGACCAAAATTGTGGATGCTTCAGTGCTTCCTAGAAGGGTGAACAAAATACTCACAGGAGGAAATATGGAATCAAAGTGTGGAGCAGAGACTGAAGGAAAGGCCCAGCCAGAGACTGCTCCACCTGGGGATCCATCTCATATACAGCCACCAAACCCAGATGCTATTGTGGATGCTGGGAAGTGCTTGCTGACAGAAGCCTGATACTGCTGTCTCCTGAGAGGCTCTGGCAGAGCCTGACATACGTAGAGGTGGATGCTTGAAGCCAACCATTGGACTGAGCACAGGGTCCCAGATGGAGGAGCTGGAGAAGGGACTGAGGAGCTGAGGGGTTTGCAGCCCCATTGAGGGAGCAATAGTGTCAACTGGCCTGACCCACCGGTGCTCCTGGGGACTGGACCACCAACCAAAGAATACACATGGAGGAAGCCATGGTGCTGGCCACATATGTGGCAGAGGAGGGCCTTGTTGGCCATCAGTGGGAGAAGAGGCCCTTGGGCCTGAGGGAGTTCAATGCACCAGGGTAGGGGAATGCCAGGGAGGGAAGATGGGAGTGGGTGGGTGGGTGGGGGAGCACCCTCATAGATGGAGGGCGGATGGGATAGGGAATTTCTGAAGGAGAAACCTGGAAAGGGGAAAACATTTGAAATATAAATAAAGAAAATATCCAATAAAAAAAGAAAGAAAGAAACAAACAAAAAGAATACACTCAAAGTAGTTAAACTATAGACAGTATTCTGTGACTTAAGTCTTAATTTGCTATTTAGAGGACAAGAAGATTTACTACTACCCAGGCTAGGTCCCTAGCTGAGGGAAAGGAAGCTCAGCTTGGCAAACCCATTGCCAAGAACTTGATCCTTTGGCACTAGCTGTGGAATAAGAGGAAGGAACCCAGAAGGTTCCATTCATCATTTTCTTTCAGCTGTCTCATGTTAGCAGTGTATATTTGCATCATTAATATAATGCATCTCACTAACTAATATTTATACGGATTTTATATTGAAGTAGTTACAGCCTAACTGGTGATCATGTACATACAGGTGGATTTTTTTATGCACTGAGGCAAGTCTATGAATTAACTTCTTTTTAAAAATTTATTTATTTATTACCTATTCATTTTCCATCCTATTCACTGCCTCCCTCTAAGTCACCCCCTCCCACACTCCTTCCCTCATCCACCTTTCCCCTTCACCTCTGGGTAAGTGGGGGCCCTTTTGGGTATCCCCTTGCCCTGGCATGTCAAGTCTCTGCATTCTTTTCCACTGAGGCCAGACAAAGCAGGCCATCTAGAAGAACATATCCCACATACAGGCAACAGCTTTTGGGATAGCCCCCTCTCCAGTTGTTTGAGACCCACACGAAGGTCAAACTGCACATCTGCTACATATGTGTAGGGAGGTTTAGGTCCAGCCCGTGTTTGTTCTTTGGTTGGTGGTTCAGTCTCTGAGAGCCCCAAGGGTCCAGGTTAGTTCACTCTGTTGGTTTTTCTGTGGAGTTTCTATTCCCTTAGGGGCTGCAATCCTTCCTTCAATTCTTCCATAGGAGTCCCCAAGTTCCATCCACTGTTTGGCTGTGGGTATCTACATCTATCTGAGTCAGTTAGTGGGTAGAGACTCTCAAAGGACAGCCACACTAGACTCCTGTCTGCAAGCATAACAGAGTATCATTAATAGTGTCAGGGATTAGTGCTTGCCCATGGGATGGGTCTCAAGTTGGGCCGGTTATCGGTTGGCCACTCCCGTAGTCTCTGCTCCATTCCCAATTCCTGCACTTCTTGTAGACAGGATAAGTTTTGGGTTAAAAGTTTTGTGGCTGGGTTGGTGTCCCTATAGCTCCACTTGGTTTCTGTCTGGGCAAAGGAGGCAGCCTCCCTAGGCTCTATATCCACAATGCTGTCAGTCACAGCTAAAGACACTCCCATTGATTCTTAGGCTCCTCCCCAATCCCAGGTCTCTGTCTCTTCCTCAAGATGCCCCCTACATCCCCTGTCAGTTGCAGATTTTCATTCATTCTCATATGAATTAACTTCTTAAAAGTGTAATTCCTGTATTAAAATGGTTTGGGTATATTTTGACATTAATGAAAATATCATGGCGAATCCCACTGTTTGGTAAAATGAACATGTATTAAATAGTCATAATTTTAAAAACAAAGATGAAGGGGTGTTAGGGAAATGTGCACAGATAATACACCATATAAAGACATAGTGGGAAGACAGCACTCTTCAAGCTGAAAAAGGGAAGAAGTGATGAGTTTTGAGGAAACCAATCCATGGCTTACTTTCCTTTGGATTTACAGCTTCTACAACTGTAAGAATGTAGGTTCCTAGTTCTTTTTGCTACTCATTATTAATTAATTTATTTCATTTCCATCCTGATCATGGCCCCCTTTCTTTCCTCTCCTTCCAGTCTCACCTCCAACCTCCTTCTCCTTCCTCAGAGAAGGGGAGCCTCCCCACCCCAATTGGTACCGACCAGCCCTAGCACATCAAGTCACTGCTGGACTAAGAGCATCCTTTACCACTGAGCTCAGACAAGGCAGCCCGCTAGGGGAAAGGGATCCAAAGGCCCACAACAGAGTCAGCTCTGTGGCTCACTCCAATTGTTAGGTGACTCACATGAAGAACAAGCAGCAAAACTGCAACGTATGTGTAAGGAGCCTAGGTACAATCCATGTATGCTGTTTGGTTGATGGTTCAGTCTCTGTGAGACCCCTGGGCCCAGGTTAATTGACTTTGTAGGGTTTGTTTGTGTCTTTGACCCTCTAGGCTCCATCAATCCTTTGCCCTACTCTTCCACAAGGCTCCCTGAGCTCCAACTAATGTTCTGCTGTGGGTCTCTGCATCTTTTCCATCAGCTGCTGCATGAAGTCTCTCAGGAGACAGTTATACTAGGTTCCTGTCTGCAAGCACAGCATAGTACCATGAATAGTGTCGGGGTTTTATATTTCCCATGAGGTGGGTTTCAACTTAGGTCAGTCATTGGTTGGCCATATCCTCAATCTCTGTTTCATCTTTATTTCTGCACATCTTGAAAACATGGCAAAATTTGGGTTCATGTATCCTTCCCTCCACTGGAAGTTCTGCCTGGTTGTAGGAGGCAGCCACTTCTTGCTCCACAGTCTTCTACTCTCAACCCTTTGATGTTTTCCTATGAAAGTCTGAGTTGACTAAGACAACCTGTGGCTGAGGATGATGTGACTAGGAGGACAGAGACTAGGATGCTGGGCAGGACCAGAATGACCAGGGTTTGAGGGTTAGAATTAAGAAGCCAGGTTTGGGATTACATGTGGTAAAAGAGTAAGACTGGGTGCATTTAAAATGTCATTTCACTTTCTATGAGAAAGAAACAACAGGAGCCAGGAAGAACCGAAGGAAACAGCCAGTGGCAGCGTGTGAAGGCAGAGCTGGAGACAGTTGGATGGGTTATGGGTATGACTTGATAAGGGAAGAGCCTTGGATCTCTTTCCAGTGTTGGGCGAAGGTAGGAGTACTTAGAGAAGCTTGTCCTGGTACAGGCAACAAGAAACACAGAGGAGAGTTTAAGACAGTTGGGATGGAGACCCATAGTCCTCTGCTGTAGTTTGCAATATGAGCCAATGATTTAAGCCATGACACCCAAAGAACATTACTGTCCTCTTTTCCTGCTAGGAGAGTGAATAAAGGTGTAGGGAGGCAGGAAGAGAAACCTTCTGCCTGTGCTTTACCACTGGTGAAATAGCCATAGGCACAGAGAGGTGACCCGTGTGCCCACATTCTCTTTAGCTTTCTATTCTCACTCATGAATTTGGGCTGGGGATCAAGCCTGTGGCCAGCCAAGGACAAGGTGTCCCAGGGGAGGAGTGGCTGGTGACACCAGGGTATTAGATTCTACTTCTGGCTCATAGCCCAGGCCCCACCTTGATTTTGAGGATCTGTCTTTTCCTGGCACTAGTGAGCTAAGTGGTTCATCTTTGACTGAAACAGGATATAAAGGCATTTCTAAGGGCAAGCTGAATTTTCAGCCGATTTCATATCTCAAATATGCTCAAGTACTTTAGCCAAAATACCCCACCTAGGATGGAGGACTAGACTTGAATAATGCACTTCTGACTCTCCAAATACAAACTTCTACTCTTACATCCTAGTTGGAATTACAGCTTGAAATGAAATCAAAAGGAAGTTCTGTTTTCTTTGTAAGAGGAACTTAATTCTAAAACACCTTCCCCCACCGTTCCTCATTCTGCTCACAGACTCAGTAGCACCCAGCTGCTTCAGGCTGTGCCATCTTGTTAGGAGGTTGGCCAACTGTTACCTATGCCTAAGAGAGAACTTATTCCATCCCAGAGTTCTAATATTTCCAGGTTCCTAGGAATCAAAAAGTCACCTTATCTCAAAAGATGACTGATCACAGAATGAGACCCATATGGACATTTATATGTGATCTCTATGGCAAAAGAATATCAGAGATAGAAGCAATGGGCTCCTCGTGTGAGCCAGCAATAGATCAAAGCAGAGAGCTGGTGTTACGTGGAGGAAGCAGCAGAGAGAAAAAAGTATGAAGGCAAAAATCATCATGTCTGTGGATGTGCCTGTGTGCCAGGCACATTCTGCCAGCTTTCTCAAGTATACAGCATGTTCACTTCAACTCAGCTGGGGAAATTTTCCATCCTGAAGCTTGATATGCGGCCATATGTTTCTTCTAGGGCCTCACATAGGCTAGAGTTTCCTCCTCTGAGTTGTTAAAATCCCTGTTTCTGAACGTTGAGGAGGAATGAATACCTTTGCCAACCATTTTCCATAGTTTTACCCGGTGACAAAGCCTATACATGACAACAATGACCATTGCTATAACATTACCCAAACATATATCTTAGGAGAACCAACAGCAACCTAATGGGATTACTTTTCTTGATAGAAGGGAATTCATGCCTAGTATGGTAACTTAGCCAACTACTTGGGGCTGGTGAGGTCATGAATCCCAGAGTAGAACCTACTATTGCTAATTCCCTAAGCCAGTATAATCCCTAGTGCATTCACAATACTTACCCCTATACCCACTGATAAGTGTGGCTCTTCCCCCTCATCAGAGCAGCTTCTTTTCAGTAAAGACTGTTATAGAAAGATACAACTGATCAAAATGCAGAGAACAACTGACCTGCTGTACCTATTTCCAGTGGATATATCTGCAATGCAGTCTCTACAGTAACGCTCAGGGAACACTGAGGAATAGGGAAAAGAAAGATTGTAAGAGTCCAAGGACCAGGACATCTGGAAGATTATGTCCTCTACACATGACAGGGAAGACGACCCTGTGAAATCTCAACAACATGGCTGCCTAACAAGCCCTTAGCAGTGAGAATACCAGCTGACATGCCAGTGTAGATAGGGGAATTATCACAAGGCCCACCTCTAGATGAAGAGTTTTAATGGCTGTTGAGAGAAGGGGAATCAGTCTTTTCTAAGAACAAGCCTGGACAGATTATCCAACCTCAAGAGATCATCTCTAAATACTTATACATATGTACATATGAACAATACTAAACAGAATCAGCATATATATATATATATATATGTGTGTGTGTGTGTGTGTGTGTGTGTGTGTGTGCGCGCGCGCGTGCGCGCACGTGTGCATGTGTTACATATATGTGTAACAATAATTAAAGAGAGCATGATGTTGAGAGAGAATAAGGGACATAAGAGAATGTCAAGGAGAAAGAGGGAGAGATAGGAATGATGTAAATACAGTTCTCATTTATGGAATTCTAAAAATTGAAAAGTTTAAATATCTTAAAAATGAAAAACAAAACAAAACAAAACAAACAAACAAACAAAAAACCCAAGGCAGGTAGGATATTGGGCAAAGGCAAAATCTTCAGTTTCCATGCATTTTAAAGATAAGAAGTCTGGATTTTATCCAAATAGATGTCTTGGGATTTTTAAGGCAGCCAGTTCTATGACAGGACATAACTTCAAGCCGGTCATGATAGCACACAAGAGTAGAAGGGGCAGCACTGGAGACAGGAAGACTGGCTGAGAGGCTGAAAGAATCCCAAGGGAAAAGTTGGAGAGCAGATATAGTTAGCATCTATGTAGAAGATTTCATAGGGAGAATGTAGGACCCCTGGGAGAGAGTGACAGCCAAGGCTCCATCATTGGTGAGTGAACTGTGCTGATCATGTGAAGTGTGTTCCATTGAGCCGCATGGGAAGTCGATTGTAAAAGCCACATACGGAAGCAGTGCCGTAGGTCTAGAAGGAAATCTGAAAACATACTTTAGGTCTTCTAAATGTATATTTAGCAGTGAATTAGACAATTGAAGGACATTACTTATGAGGAATGTGAGCTTGAAGGTGCACAAAAACACTAGAAGAAGAAGAGAAGAAGACAGGAAGAGGGCTGCAGGGACAAGATCCAGCCTCTGACAGCTGGAGGACCAGGGTAGGAAAAAACCCCCAAGAATGATGAAGTCTGGTGAAATACAGCTTATAATTCTTCTCAGCAGCTCCTTAGCTGTGATTTTCCAGGAGCACTCACTGCCTCTGATGCACACCCATCCTATCACAGTGACTTAGCAACACCCACACTGTGCCAGGATCTTATTCTGGACACACAATGATGCACAAGTCAAGATTTTGCTCGACAACTACCCAGACTAAGGTTCTTATCCTCAGCACCATTACTTTTTGAGTCAGTCTTACTTCTATTGAGAAGGGTGTCTTTTACCTGGTATAGTGCTTAGCTGCATTCCTGACCTATCTATTGGGTTTAACTAACACCCTCCATTCTAGTAACAACTTCTAACATCTGGAACAGAAATATACAACTAGGAAGTACTCTTTTTAGTTCTTATGGAAGGAATAGGAATGCAAGCCGAAGATTATTCCATCATGATCCATGTGGGGCAAGGTATTTGGTGACAGATAAAAGAAACCATTCTTAGTGTGTAACCAGAAAAAATATTGATACATATTTCTAGAAAGAAGAAGTAGGTAGCTTTAGAACTCTGGCACATTAATAGTCAGAAATACACCCAAGCAATCTTCAGGGTCACTCTGCAAATGCCAGGGTATCAGAATCCATGTTCCTATCACAACTTACCACAGAGTGTGTCCCAGCTTAGGTGTCAGAAGCCACCCAATATACTTTCCCACACACCTGCACCCACAGGTGCCACATGACTTTCCACTGTTGCCCACTCAGTTTCCAATTTTCCATGGGTATAGCTGGTGTGTAGACCTGAGGTGTTGCTGTCGGTTTTGGTTTTAGTGTAATAGGAAGCAGTGGTAGCTTTGAAGGTGGGATGGTGCAACTTTACTTGGGCTTTAAAAATATCTCATCACTGCCCAAGTTATAACTGTAGAACTCATTTTCAATTTCAAATTCATAAATACATCTCCCATTTCCTTCTTGCTAGCCAACTACTGCTACTACTGGCTTTTACATATCTTCCTCCAAATAGTCCCAGCCATCCTACACATTGACTTTGCCGGTTGAGTTCCGTCCTGCTGGGTGTTTGGTTAGCTCACATTCACACCCTACAGCCCCACCCCTTTCTCCCCACTTGTGTTAGCTTTTGGGTTTTCTCTGAATATGCGGAGTCCAGACATTTGTCTCATCCAAACTCCTTCTCTTTCTGGCTTCCTGAATACAGAAAGAAGGAACTGAAATATATTAAAATCCTATGCTGTGTCAGATACAGTGGCAAGGACTTTGCATATCTAATCTTGTTCCTAAGTACTGGGTACTGTGAGGAAAAGAACTTTAAAAGCAGATGACTCAAAAAGTAAAAGAAACTCAGAAAAAGAGATCAAATAGCCCATGACAAAATGAAAGCCTTTGGACATCCAATGACACCAGTACAAAGAAGAAAAAGAATCCAGAGGCACGGAGAAAACGTTTGTAAATCACATATCCAATAGGGGGCTAATAAGACAGTGATCAAACTCTGAATACATAGTGCAAAGGCAAAACCGAATTGTGAAATGCTGAAGGATGTAGATTCATGTTTCTCTAAGGCAGTCCATGTGAGCTCGTGAAAGATACTGAACATCATCAGTCTTGATCAAAGCCATAGCAAGGCACCATTTCACACTTACTGGGATTTCCTGTGGTGCTAGCTGAAAAGTAAACAGGAAACTGGTGGTGAGGGTTTGGAGCAACCGGGGCTCTCTCAGACAGCACAAACAGACATAAAATTACTGCCACCGTTGTGGAAAGCAGTTTTGAGAAATGATATTCCCCATAGACGTTAAAGAGACCTATTGTGATGTGTTAATTAGATTGTTATGTCTGAATGACCTTTCTAAGGTAACATAAAAAGAGGAACGTTTACTTTGCCCAAAGCTTCTGATGTTTCAGGCCACGTTTGGTTTGATCCATTGCTTTTCAGCCAGCGGCAAGGTGATGTATGACGAGAAAGAAGAAAAGAGACTGGGTTTCTCAGTTCTATTTGAGGACACACGCCCAATGACCTAAGGCCTCTTACCAGCCCCTTCATTTTAACATCTCACAGTTTCTCCGGTAGCATCACAGGTTAGGCTGCAAATCTATAATGCTAAGTCCTTTGAAGGGCCTTTCAGATCCAAAATACAGCACTATATAACCCAGAAATGTCACTCTAGACAATACACTTAGGAAACATAAAAAATGTCAGTCTATTTAAAGCTTGATCATGCAAATTCATAACTGATTATAATCACCAAAAGATGAAACTGATTTAGGTATCTATCAACAGATGACTAGATCACTAATATGTGGGATAACTATACAATGAAATATTATTTAGCCACTTAGAGGGTTGGGGTATTGGATCATCTACAACATGGGAAAATGACAGAGATATATTGCACATAAGGAATCAAACACAATGGCCACAGATTCATAGGATTCATAATAATTGTTCCAAGTGAGGAAATTCACAGAAACAGAGCTTAGTCTAGGGAGAAGGGTGAATTGGGTGACTATATTTTTGGACGAATGGGAATGTTTTAAGTCAGGTAACAGTGAGAATAGCAGTCTTGGAAACTTCCAGGAAGCTCTGTGCTGTGTGTTTAAAGCAATGAGCTTTAGAGTCTGTGAATTAACTCACTGTCTTTAGAGAGAGTGAGAAATCCTCAGCTACTAGACCACCAGAAACACTAAAACTAAAGATAAACACCAGAAAACTAAAGATAGCTTTAATTCTAACCCCAGAACCTCTCTTACTACATGTGTGACTGCAGGCAATGCATTTGATTTCTTTGACACTGTTTCTCTGTAGGATGAGAGATTTGTCTTCAGAGTTAAGCTAGAGACCATGCCAAGGACACCTATGAATGTCTCTGCTTACAACGAGTATTTAATTCATTATAGTCACTAGAGTTCTTAGCGGTAATGAGGGGTATACGTATCCTTATTCTCTAGACAAAGGAACTGAGTTTATCCAGTTTAAATGAAGGGCTGTGATTATTCAGTTGGGATTCAGACCACAGCAGTCTGATCTTAAATATTCACTGCTTAGCACATGCTGTTCTCCTGTGTACTCTTTGTGTTGCTCCCTGCCTGTCTTCCTGACACCTCATCTACTAAGCCCTTCAGCCATAGGAGACCACAAAAGATGTCTTAAGATGGATACAGCTTCCTCAGTGTTGACTCAGGATGCCCACGTTGCTGCTCCCAAAGTTGGACTTTGGAGGGTACAGAAGCAAGGCTTTCCTCCTAACAGGAATATCAAAATGTTTCCATTTTGCTCAGAACAAGTTTTATTTGTTTACCTTATTTTCATTTGAATTTATATGGGTTTAGGCTACACCTATTCTTTCTACTTTGGATTATAAACCACTTATACCCAAATGCTTCTTTAAGCCGTCATGCAGCTCACAGAATCCATCAAACAGGGACTGATTAAATACCTTATGCCACATTTATACAAAGGAATATTGTGCAAATGGAAGAAAGATAAGGTAAATCTGTGTGTCTAATCTATAGTGACAAGTTAATAATGTGCATGTTTGGTCCATTCACACAAAGTGTATTGTTCATGCACAGGAGCTCTGGAAAGAGCCATGAGGATGTTAGCTTTTGGCTCAGCATCTAGCAAGAGGGGTTCAGGAGGCACTAGATGGGGGCAGGATTTTAACTTTCATTTTACATTTTTCTGTTTTATAATAAAGAGAAATAAACATAATGTGTCTATGAAAAGGAAAGTGCACAGCTAAATGGAAAGTTTCTTCACTCACAAGGAGGCATCGTTCATGGGGCCGACAACCTTGACCAATGGGCTTTAAATATTTTCAATGCCTTTGTGAGGATCTTGTGAAATTTTCAACTACCTGCTTTTCATGATTTCTAAAGACACGCGGAGAACTCACGTTGTAGCAGCCAGTGGGATAAGTACATAAACGGATGTTCTATTCTAGTTGTTAATGACCTTATACAATAATTTCAGTTCAGCCTTCCCCAAAGGGGAGTTCTCCAAGACTTTTAAAGTATATTGGTATTAAAGTAAAATAAAGCCCTTAAACACTGTATTTCTGAAGCTCTTCTGCAGGGCCACAGTACATGCTGGATGAGCAACCGCCGTGAGAAGGTTGCAATGAAAACATGTGACATTGCTAATGCAATAGTTCTCAAAGGAGTTGAGTACATCAGAAGAGCAATTTCCTGGAAGCTACTTAGGGATACATGGTCCGGGTGCTATGGGCTATCCCATTGTCAGAGTGTCTGTAGAGAACAAGAAATAATGGTACCTTTGGGATTGACTGTTTGCTTGTATAATTGGTGTCTATACTTGAGAGCATTAAATTTTAGGAAAGGTAATTAAATAATTCATTGCTTGATGTTATGGAGGATGCTAACTTCAGAGTACATTTGCATGGGCAAATGCACACTGATGTGTTTTTCCATAGGAGGAAGAGGCACTTTAATGTTTCTTGTGTGCCTGGCATAGTTCTTGATCATTTATTCTCTAACTCAGTTTCCAAGTTCGGTTTGGAGAAGTCCTTAGATTTTTGTAAAGGACAAGCTGTCCATGCACACAGTAGGGGTATTATTTTGAAAATATAGAAGAGAACTATTTGCTGAGATGACAAAATATTCTGAAGAGCCCTGATGTGGAAAGCAATCAGCAGCCTAAGCCAATGAATGTGGTCTATCTGAGGATAATTTTGTGTGGTGAATTTGTTTATGTAAAAAGCCCTACAAAGATTAAAAAAACTGCAATTAAATTAATTATATTTTTATACCTTTATTTATTTATTTATTTTGCCAGCTTTTGCAATGGGGATTTTAGCCATTCTGCAGATGACAGTTTACAGGAGCCCTGTTACAATTGCTGGCATCTAGGGCTGCTCTAAAAGTGGACTTACAAATATTCTGTTTTCTACCTACCTACTAACTGGTTGGTAAAACGAAAGAGTTAAAAAATTCATATTACAATTTTAACTGTTTAGCATTACAGCTTTAATGCACAAAGAACAAGAGAAGATATAAAACATCCAACACGCTTTTATTTACATTAATTTAATTTTTAGGCCAACATTATGTAGCATATCGCTTTGGAATTTAGACTGCTTTCTTTTCAGTATGTTACTTTGCCCTTTACAAAAATACATTGTAGCAATAGCTAGTGTGATTGCAAGAGTTAATTGCCCACATTAGAAGACTGATCCACAGATCATTTCTGAGTTGGGGTATTTCTTTATTAAATATAGTTCCTACTTTACTAGAAGAGCTAAAACTGTGTTAACAGGGCAGATCGATATGTTACAGGAGAATTAATTTACACCTGTACCATCTCATTAGTGCACTTATGTTGATATATCCCTCGTTAATCAATTAAGCTTGAATAAACTCAAACGAATCAGCCTATACTGCTCAGTCTCAGTGCTGCTCTCTGGAGTAAAAGCATTTGGAAATGAATGTGGAGCCTCGGGTCCTTGGAATTGCCCTTACCCTAAGATGCTCAATAGGATCAGACAAGTGGTACCATTAATCAGCTTAAAAAACTGATCAGTTAGTTTCCCAAGCCTGCTATAAGGTAATGGGCTTCAGTATGAGATTTAGTGAGTATATGTCATGTATCTTGCTCAAATTTCCCTCCCACTAAAAGGCCACACTCACTGATTTTTTTTCTCCACTGTCAGGACACTCAGAGAAAAGAGTGTGGGCATGAAGACAAGATTTAGACAAAGGAGATGACTGGAAATGTCATTGTAGAGTCAGATCTCTGAGTGCAGTGTCAGCAGGCCTTGGAGAGGTCTGGAGGAGCCTGGTCCACAAGGGCTGGCTTAGCATCAAAGCAGCTTTCAGAACAATGACTGGGTAGAGTCAGGCTGTGACTCATTACACTGAGCATTATTTCCTGCTAGGCTGCCCCAATACTGATAAAAAGACAGCTTTGTATGTTGAAATTAAGGAGTTGTGGCTGTGGAGGCCAAAGTCATTCAGCCAGGAATCTATGTCTTTTTGGTGATTCTGGCTGAAGCAGATTGGACTCTTTCAGTATGTGCTCTGAGACTAGGAACTGAGAGAGAAGAAAAGAGACCA
>JADRCH010000229.1:878070-912767 GCA_019843965.1 Rhynchomys soricoides | reverse complement strand
CTCTAAGCACCTATAAATAAACCAAAGCCAAACTTGGTGCTGAGACCAGAGCAGTGAAGGACATTCAAATAAAAGGTGAATTTCTAAAAATAATGTACTAGTAACAGGCAATAAGATGAAGCCTTGGGGTAATGGGAGGGAAGTGAATCTCACTTGTAGTTGCCTTGGTAAGAGAGAGCAGTCCAAGATGGAGCACCCACTAGCAGAAATAAAGGCAAAGCCACGGATCTATGTTAACCCTTGGAACTCCGAACGAGAAAGCACCAAAATAAACTACCAAGGTGAACATTTCCAGAAAAATAACTTCAAATACATTTGAAGTTAAATATTTTAATATCTCTGATGAGTGACTAATACATTTTTAAAGTAAAAATTTTAAATAAGCCTTAATAGACCAGAAAATAAAAACTTCCCTTCAAGTTAAACACACAAAAGATATGAAGCAAGGATTTTCCTATAAGAAAGAACTTAGGATGTTTGCCTTTCTAGGCCTGAACTATCTCAGTTGTATATACATATTTTCCAGTTTTATCCATTTACCTGACAATTATAATTTTCTTTAGAATGGTATAATATTTAAAATTGTACCACATTTTTCTTACGATCCAACAGTTGCTAGATATCTAGGTTGATTCCATTTCTAAGCTATTGTGAACATAGTAGTAACAACAAATCTGACTGTGCGAGTGTCCCTGTGGTAGGAAATTAAGTTCACAAGGCATGTGCCCAGGAATGACATAGCTGGGTTATATGACATTTCTATTCTGAAACTTATGAGAATTCTACAGACTGGTTCTATTTGAGAAGTAGTTCTTTAAATGTCTTGCACAATTCTCTTGTGAATTCATCTGGGTCTTGACTGTTTTTAATTAGCAAATGTTATTTATTACTCTTTCCATCTCCATGCTTGTTATAAGTCTGTTTGACTTATTGATCATGTCTTGGATTAACTTTGATAGGTCATATGCATCTAAAATTTATCTGTTTCTAGGTTTTCTAGCTTAGTGAAATACAGGTTTAAAATATACGCCATTATGAAAGAGGATAGCCGGTGTGATATTGTGGGTGTTTGTGGGGAGGAGACTGAAAGGGGATGGGAGTAGGGATGAGAACAGAAGAGATAAGGTGGGGGGAGGACAGAGGGAAAGAGTACTGGGAGAGAAAACTGCAATGGGGGGGGCATCTTTGCAACATGGTAGAAACCTAGGGCAATGGAAATTCCCAAGAAACTATGAGGGTGATCCTAGCTAAGACTCATAGCAATGGGAGACATGGAGCCTGAAACAGCCATCTCTTACAGCCACTCAAGACTTCCAGTGGAGAGACTGGTACACCAACCCAGTCAAAAAACCTTCAACCTCCAATTTGTTCTGCCTACAAAATGTTCAAGGGTAAAGATAGAGCAGAAATTGAGGGAGCAGCCAACTAGTGACTAGTACAGCTTGAGACCCATTCCATGAAAGGAAGCCTACCCCTAACACTGTAAAAGATATTCTGCGATATTTGCAGATAGGAGCCTAGCATAAGCATCATCAGAGACCACAGTCAAACATTATGTGGAGTTTGGAGAACCCTGCAGAAGATGAGGAAGAACTGTAGGAGCCAGAGGGGTCAAGGACTCCACAAGCAAGCCCACAGGAACAACTAACCTGGGACCACAGGGGGATACAGAGACTGAACTGCCAATCAGGGAGCATGCATGTGACTGACCTAGACCTCTGCACATATGTTATAGTTGTGTAGCTTGGTCTTCCTGTAAGACTCCCAACATTGGAAGCAGTGGCTGTCTCTGACCCTATTTCCTGGCTTTGGGACCCTTTCCCATTAGTGGAATGCCTCTTCTAGCCTCAATAGGAGAAGATGCACCTGGTCTTACTGCATCTTGATATGCCAAGGCTGGTTGATATCCATGGGAGGCCTCCCCTGTTCTGAAGAGAAAGGGAGGAGGAATGAGAGGGCATGGGAGGGAAAGGACTGGGATGAGAGGGGGTAGGGAAAACTTCAGTTGGGATATAAAGTAAGTAAATAATTTAATTAAAAAAAAGCTCCTGTGGTTTTTTGGATTTCTCTGATATCTGTTGTAATGTCTCCTTGTTCATCTTTAATTTTATTAATTTGGATATTTTCTCTCTTTGTTTTTGTTAATTTGACTAAGAATTGGTAAATTTTGCTTATCTTTTTAAAGAGTCAATTCTTTGTTTCCATTGATTCTTTTTATTGTTTACTTCCATTTCATCAGTTTTCTTCCTCAGTTTTGTTATTTCTTCCCCCCACCAGAACTATTGAGATGCATGCATTTTTGATTTATTTGATCACCTTCTGTTTTTTGTTTTTGTCCTTTTTGTTGTTGTTGTTGTTTTGTTTTATTTTTGTTTCTCAAGATAATGTTTCCTCTGTGTATCTTCAGATATTCTGGAACTTATTCTGTAGACCAGACTGGCCGTGAACTCAGAGATCTGCCTGTCCCTGCCTCCTGAGTGCTGGGATTAAAGGCATGTGCTACCACTACTCAGATCTTTCTAAAAATTTAATAAAATTTTCAAATGTAGGCATTTAGGGCTACAAAATCCCTTCTAAGAAATGTTCTTATTTTATCACAGAGGTTTTTGGTATGATATATTTTCATTTAATTCCAGGAATTATTTTATTTCTCTATTGAATCTGTTAATACTTGTTCACTCTGTAGGCACTCCATAGACCCCCTGGGGCCTGCTCCGATCCCAGGCACATCCTAGAGATTGCCCCTTCCTAACTTTTAGAACCACTCCTCCCATAGCTTCCTTTTTGAGCACGTCTTTTCTATCCAGAGTGTTCATCATAGTATTCTCTGTAGGGCTAGAACCTGATTTTATTTTTTGTTTTTATTTTGTAGAAATAAACAGCAACTTCTTTGATTTTTAAAAGCAATATATTTTGATTATGTTTTCCCCTTCCCCAATTCTTTCCAGATCCTCCTTACTTCTCTACCCGCCCAAATTTATGTTCTTTTCCTCTATTTAAAACAAAAAACATAAAACAAAAACATAAATGGCCAAGAAAAACAAACAAAATAAGCAAAAAAAAAAAAGTAAGCAAAAAAGTAACAACCAACCCCCCCACACATATACACAAACACAGAGAGAGAGAGAGAGAGAGAGAGAGAGAGACAGAGAGAGAGAGAGAGACAGAGAGAGAGACAGAGACAGAGAGACAGAGACAGAGAGAGATATATTATTTTGTATAAGTTGTTCTTGCTAGGACAGTGACTCCAGCATTGGTGACCTTTGAGGGGGGTCATATTTTCTAGGTTTTCATATTACTGGGATCTAGATATTTGAAATAGGTTGTTAGTTGTGTCCTTTGATATAAACTTTCAGCTAATATAAACTTTTGATTTAAGTTTGCAGCCTGTGGGCCTCAGGTGGTTCAGAGCTTGGTGGTTGAGAGGGGTCCTACAGGATAAAGCAAAGGGAAGTATATCTTCCACCAGGACCTCCTGGGAAGGGAAAAAGAGTCTCAGGTTAGGGGGAGCCAGGCAGTTTGAGGAAGAACCTGGGGGAGCAGAACTGAGTGGGCAGGATGCCCCAGAGTCTTACAGCTAAAAATGTCACTCAAATTTAAATACAGGAAACCTTGAAAGAATAGATGTGACAACAGGGGAAAATGACAAGTATGTTAAAAACAGCAACAACAAAACAAAACAAAAGCAGCAGCAGCAGCAACAAGAAAGCCATCAGTTTTTCTAAAAGTGTCCAGAGGTTTTGATACGCTTAAGGAAATCAGAGGAATGTAATATCTGGACAAAATATGTGATCTTGTGCTGGGTCCTGTTCTCCAGAGGCAACAATAGTTTTTACAAAGAACATCACTAGATACATTTATGGAATTGAAGTGCAAGATGTATATTAAACAAACTTCCATATTAGTGTTGAACTTGTAAAAGTTGATAACTTCATTCTGTAAAGAAATGGGTTTGTAAAGAAATTTTATCTTAGGAATACACCCCCAAATACTTAGAGGCAAAGGGCCATGTCTGATGAAATTTACTTGCAAAGGGTAAGGAAAGCAAATACTAACTATGAACATGAATATATAATGTGTTAGTTAGCAGAAGAACATCATGGTGTTGAGAGTGATGGCAGAACAGGAAAGGAAACAGAAAGGAAACAGGAAGGGACAGGCAAGACATAACTCTCAAAGGCATGCCCTTGTGCCCTACTGCTTCCTGGTAGCTCTCACTTCCTGAACTACTTTCTCTCCAAAAAGCACCAACAGGAGGGGTCTGTTGCAGGAGCCTCTGGGTAACATTTTATATTCAATCTGTAACAGAAGGCAAATCTGGCAACATGTTCATCAAACGAGAATCAGGTGAAGACACAGGATGGAGCTTTTAGATTTTTCTTACAATTTGGCTATAAGTTTGCAGTTATTTCCAAATGTTTTTAATTTCCATAGAACTGAGAAAGATGAAGGACTTAAAAACATCCAAAAGGATGTGACAGAGAGGTACGGAGACTGAATGAACCAGAAGTCTGTAAATTGGCTTAAGGCCTGCAGATGTCTATGTGGTGTTTGTTGTTAGATTTTGTGTGTGTGTGTAATGTAATCAGTTCTAATGGCAAATGCTAATTTACCAGCAACATAGTTGTTAAACCCTCTGGTTATCCCTGCAGCTAGCTATCCAGTAGCTGTGCTCAATGTACCCTGCCCTACCCTGGATTCCGTCACCTGGATTGCACTCCAGGAAACCAGATGCAGAGCCACAACTGTCTCTTCCAGGAGACTGTGGCTTCCTTTGAATAGCTATGATTTGCATTGCCTTTATGAGGGGCTTTTATACCTGCCTCAAGTAGAGTTTAGAAGCTAGGCAAGCAGGCTTAGATAATAAATCTACTCTAGCGTCCTGTTTCTCTGGTCCTTGATGTCTTCATGATATTCTATGGGATTCTGAAATTTCTCCTTCATTTTTGTCTGGGTCAACAGGCTTCAATAAAGTGTAAAAACCTCTTAGATTCACTCAAACTGACACACAAAGGCACAGTCTTGGCTTGTTATTCTCAATTAAGGGTGACATCTTTGTGTCCCTGTCCAATACTATACTCCCTCCAGCTTGATACTTATCTTGATTCATCTCCATACATGGTCTTTAGGTTTCTCTCTACGTGTTGACAAAGTTTGCAATATTTTGGTGTGATTCACATCTTCTCATGCTGCACACTTCATAACACATTCTGGTTGCTCTGAGGATTTTCATGAAAATCAGCAATCCATTGCCAGACAACAACTTTGGTTAAGTGATTATAAGCAAGAGGGCCCTGACATCAGTGAGAAGGGTCTCTACTTGCAAAGAGGAATCTGTGGAAGTTAGGGCTTCAAGGTCTCTAACTTGCCAATGTGTAGCATTTTGAATTTTAAGAGTTCTATTTTTGTTTTTTTTTTTAACCAATAACTCAACTTTCATATTAGAAACACTGAAGGTTTGTAAATTCAGTTCTCTTTGGATTCAGTCACTAGAAAGACTAGATTTTTAATTTGCTTTTGGCTATCTTGGCACAAGTTCACGTGGGAGGAAAGATGGTATTTTTAGAATATCCATAGAAGTATTCCAAACTCTTATCCAGATTCTCATCTAGGATTCAAAGTCCTGAGCTCATTATTTTATTTAATAAAGCTTTCTAGCTTAATTGGAAGCAAGTAGCCAATCCTATTATAGACCTTTCTTCCACTAAAAGGTTCCCTGGTGTCAACTCTTTGGTCACCTATGGGAACAGGATGAAGAAAAGAGGCATCATGAGACAGAGTCACAAGATGAATCCCAGGAAATCTGACTCTGGAGACCAGCATAAGGGTGCAGATCTGGGTTTATTGCCCAGCCCACTTTTTTACAGTGCTGGAGCAAATCCCAAGCCCTTAAATTCTTGGCTGATTGGGTCTCACCACACAGTCACCATGATTTATTGAAAGCCCTGCCTAATGAAATAACTCAGAAGGAGTTGTGGTTGTACCCTCACCTGTGAGGACTTCTATGAAGATGGGGGAAGCACCCACTGCCATGGCCTCAGTTCCTTTTTGTTGTATCACTGGTGTGTCAGGAGCCATCTTAGATCTAATGCTATGTGCGACAGATCAGAATTCTACAAGGAGTCTCAGGAGCCTGTGGGCCTAGCTCTCCATCCAACATTTTCCTTCACAAAGTTGACTTTCCCATCCCCCACAGTTACCCAAAGTCTTACCTTCTACACTAGTTGATCCACATGCCTTTGGAGGAATGATCTGAATAGGTCTTGCCACTAAATATCATGCACATTTGAGTTGTTCTTTCCAAAAATGATCAATTATCTACTGTATGATGTAGGACTACAGATTCCTTTGGTCCTAGAGATATAACCAAGGTAAAGACAGTCTCTGCTCTCAGATATCTTCATTTTCATGTAAAAATGGATAAATAAACTATATTTATTAAAGTTTAAATAATTTATGCAATTTATTATGAAATTTGATTAGAAGGACAGACGTTGAGTGGAATGTACTTAGTTGTGGAAGTGAAAAGTCTTGCCTCATGTTTTTCAGAAGAGCTCTTGAGACCAGCAATTGGTAAAATCAGCACCCTTAACTTTGGAGACAAATTGACTTCAAACAGAAGTACTGACTACTTCTATTTTTGATCCCTCCTCTAGTATGGTGAGTTGTTAGGGAAATGATTCAATAGTTATTTGTAGTTCCTAAATTCTCGGCAGCAGCAGTTGCCTCCTGATATGTGTCACTATGTATTCTGAGTTGACATCTGCTATCTGAATCACCAAAATAGTGCCTTGTTTTAAAATTTATCCACGATTGGCTTATGTTTTATCTTACTTGAGGCCGTGTTATCACTACATGTGACATCTCTGTGTATGTGTTTGTGAAACTGGGATAAAGTTGGCAAAACTTGAGAGAGAGGAAACTCTCTATGAAACATGTTTTTCATTATAGAACAGGAGGCATAAGCACATTTGGAATGAAGAGCAGAGAAGGCAAAGAGATGCCGGAAGAACAGGGTCTCACCAAGCAAAGTAAAAGCAAGTAGAGAATTCAGTTAGCTAGGCAACAGCCTTTGCAATCTGGACAAATATGCACCTTATTATGGTTGGGTCTCTGACTAGATTTGGAAATCCCTTTAGAGTAAAGTATTTTTCTATGGGAATAAATAAGTTAATGGTTGTTGATAGTGATTTTCATGGTGTGTTCAAGGTGGCATTTTATTTGGGGGTTTTCCACAAATTTAGACTTGACTTGGCAAACTTTCATAGTACTAGGTCACACTCTCTGATTTCACTTTCAAAATTGGCAGCTACTTCAGCTAGAATTAAATGAGATGAAGATGTAATTGTGAAGAATAGCTTATTGTTTTTCAGAGATTTGTGTTTACAAATTTTATAAATGAATAAAGAAACATCTCGATAATCACGATTTTGAACAACATTGTTACTTTTATGTCTATAGTTAGGAAGTTATCAATGAAGTGTCCACAATGCTTAGCTAATAATTTTTTTAAATTCAAACACATGTTAATCCATGTTATAATTCTCCAGACTACTGACTCCTCTTTACCAACTGAGAGATCATACACAGGGCTTCTGCACATGAGGACTGAATCACCTGAGTTGTAAATCCATCACCATTTCAGGACAACTGTCCTTCCACTGTAGTTTCATAGTAGAAATGGTTGGTTTTCTCCAATCTCTTCTAAAGGAAGTAGTATGGTTTAGACAATTCAAGTTTACACAAGTCAATTATTGACCACTGCTGCTCTACATGTAAGCCAAAGACTTGGAATTCACACTGACTATGGGTAAATGGTAGAGCAGCATTCTTTTTACTCCAACATACTACTTACTGTTCAGAAGTGAAAGCAGGAAGGACATTCTTCTTTTTGTCTTTGAGCTGCACTGTCTTTAGAAGATAGAGGACCTAGTTCTGGTGAGCAACCTAGCATCTGGAGCTGGCTCTGCCACAGCCTGACTGTAAATCTGATGCAGAATGCCTATCCGGGTGTAAGCTATATCTACATAATCTTAATGGTTCCCCTGAAAGCTTGTAACCTATAGCTATTCACAGGCCTATCAGAGGGGGAATCAAACAATGTGACTGGCTTTCAATCTTATCTCCAAAATCCCTTACAATAAAATTGATTATTTTGCTTAGCCTGCTTTAAAACAGAGTAATTAAATTGTAAGAGAAACTCTTGTTCTTTCATCTCTCTTGCTTGCTTATATAGTTATGCTCTCTTCTTCATGGGTCTTTTTTCTGGAGAATGTGCTGGGGGGGGGGGCGCCAAAAGGCCACCATTTCTTCTAAGACAATGCAGGTCTTACATACTTTAGCTGAATAGATTTTCATTTGCTAAATCAAGGTTTGGGAAGAATGAAGATTGCGTATATACCACAGGGGTTAAAGAACAAATGCTTCTTGCTGCTTCTGCTTTATTCCTGAGAAGCTGTGACAGATCTGGATACAGAGAACCATTTGTATCCGCATATTGGTGTGATCATATGAGAGGAACAGTTCAAGATTTCTGTCTGCTGGTTTCCATTTTGTAGACCTTGACTTAAACCAGTGGATGAATGGGCACAATCATATCTAGGAGAAAGATTTCTCTCCTCTTGGATTCTACTTACAAATTTTAAGAGCATAAGCAAATTTTCATGCAAGTTTGTCTGCCCACTGATAAGCTGGAAGATGAAGGAACAGTAAGGACATCCCTGTATTCTGAAGTGTGTGGAGCTTCCTTTCAGAAATTGGCTTTATTGGCAGAGAAAGTCCCTTGATAGCCTTGCAGTACACCCCTTGTTGAAATAACACAAATTAGCATTTAACCAGGGAGGAAGAACACATGAAGTTACAAGTTATTTAACATTTACATAAAATTACAGAGTAAACTCCAAACAGGTCGCCTCCAAAATGTCTAATTACACTCAGTAATCGTGTCAGCACACATAGAAACAATTTTATTTCCAACCATCTTCCGCTTTTATTAACTCAGGAATGTATCATTAAAATTTCCACTGAACAATGAACCTTAATAGGTGCTAATGCAATTGTGAATTATGGTAATTGTTACCTAAATTAATCTCTGTACTTTCCATTCCTTATTGCCCTGTGCATAAAGAGTGTGAAAAAGATAATGTTGAAATTGACATTTATATGAATGGTTTAAAAGGTTTATCTTATTTGATAAAAGTTGTATATGAGAACTTTCTACCTTGAAAAGTAGTTTTCTTGGAAAAAATGATTGTGTTGCATGAAACACTTATATAATGTTGCCTTGTGTGTGGTGCTGGAGGACATGCACAGTCACACTCAGACATGTGCATATTCTTGTTTTTGTGCCTTTACATTTTCTTGCTTACATAATATAAACATAAGCTTCTAAAACCATTTTATTCATTCTTCGAGGACTGGATGAATGTATACAAATATGTATTGATACCCACCCCTTAGTTTCTTCTCGCCAACTCCCCACTCTCTCCACAATGCAACCGTCTTCAAACTCCATGTCTTCTTTTTTAAACATCCTACTGATTTCAGTGAGTGATACTCACATGCACATAGGCATGGAGCTATCCACTGGAGTATGAACAACCTATTAGTGACTATGACCCAAAGAAAATGACTCTTCCTTCCTCAGCAGCCATCAACTGCCAATAGTAAGTCAGCTAGAAGGGGGGTATGTGTCTCATGAGCATGTTCTGCTGTTCTTCTCTAACTGTACTTTAATTGGTTTACATTACAGTAGGTTTCCATATTACACGTTCATGTGCCCTTCATTTTGGTAATCCATGTTTTCCCCCTGTTTCCCTCAATCCATTTGCATATTAAAACTTATGTTTTTAGATTAAATTGTGTCCCTTCTAAACTCCCATATTGATGCTGTATCTAACCAGGACTTCAAAATGTGACTGTGTTTGGAGACAGGTTCTTTAGAGCTGCACTTAACCTGGGGTGATATGGGTAAGACACATCTGGTATGATTGATGTCCTTGTGAGCATCAATATTAAGATAGATAAATATAGAGGAAAGGCTGCAGGAGGTCACAGAAGAAGACAACTGTCCACATGCCAAGGAAAGAGGACCCAGAAGAAACCAGCTCTGCCAATAACTGATATTGGACTCAATAACTGATTTTGTCTCTAAAGCTGTTGTTCAGGATGCACTGTGGTATTTTGGCATAAGATCCCCAGGAAAATAGCACATTCATTCAGAATAAAAGTAAACAAACATTGATTTTCATCTTGTTGCTTTTGCTTCTGAATTCTATTGACCTTGGGCACGGCATTGAATCTTTCCATCAGTAATGAGCTCTAGATTTTGTGTGTTTATATTTAAGCCACTCAACACTGTGCTTTCTCCTAACTGTACTAGTGTTTCTCTGAGAAAGCACACACCCTCCATTCACAGTCTTCTTATAGCCATGTCACTAATCTAATGCCCTAGCTCTAGACAAGGAATATTACTCAGATCTGCCCCTAAGCAAGACCCCTGTCATTGTCTCACTGTGATTGGTTCATAAATGAGCACAGGACAGTGAGATTGCATTTCTGGACTTAATTAGAAACCACTGAGCAATCAGACTCTCCCAGAAGCTGATAATGCCTGAGGGTGAGGGTGAATGTCACAGCTGGCTGAAGCCCCCCAGTTGACGATCAGGCTGAAAATGAAGATGGTAAGGACACAGATGGAGAGGAACCTAGTACTGAGGATGCTGTGTGAGTCTTGTCTGAAGCCAGCACTTCCTGGGAACACTGACATTTTAAATAAGCCAACATAGCCCTCCCCTTGGTTTTGCTGTCAAGGCAGTTCGACTTGCATGTCTATCACTCTGCTAAGAACCCTGTGTAGTAGAATGGCTTAAAACTTTGTCTCTTCCTGTGCAAAATGAACATATCTTTAATGGTAGAAGCTATTTTTTCCCAATTGAGTACTATATAGAGCACCAATTCTTCTGTGGTGCATGTGTGTATAAGGCAGCAGGCATAAGAGTAAGAAATAAATCTGGGTTCCTCTAATCCCTAAATCCTTTGTGGAAACCACTAGTCAAATGTTGTAAGGATTCCTGGCAATATAAGAATCACTGCGTTTACACACTTTTGAACACTTGTGGGTCTGAATGGAGAGCAAGGAGGGAGGGAAAAATGTACCAACTGGTAAAAAAAACCTAGATTCTAAAGGTCACACTCAGAGGTCACACACCGAAAGAGGTCATGGACTTTCCCCTCCAAGTATAGGTGAAACTGCCAATGAGCAGAGGTAAAAGCTGTTTATAAAGAGATTTACCATCAGGGTACTTGATGTGATTTCTTTCTGGCTTTGGCAGGCTCCAGGCAGATAAGCCTCTGCTGCACTGGGTTCGAAATACATATCTACCACAGTCTGGGTCAGATTGAAATAACAAAATTCAGAGAGAAATCTCATTGGAACCACTAAAACATTCGTCAAATGGATAAAAAGCCCTGACTTAAGGTGAGTTTTGCATAATTAGTGGCCATATTTTTTATGGGAAATGTTTCATTGAGACAGGTCTGGAATGTGTGCTGTCATGTATAATAATCCCCAGTGATTTTTTTTTTAAACCAAATGTGCAAGAGCCTGTGGGAGGATGCTTTTGCATTCCACCTTGTCTCAAATGTGTGCAGTGTGCAAACAGTCCTGAGGATCCTGACATTGAAGAACCACTTCCTATTGAATTCTGGCTCCCAGACAGGGAGCTTTCACTCTGGACAAATGCGCTCCAAGTGCATTTGCTGGTTTATATGTTGAGCCTTTTGGATTTTCCTGAACCTATGATCTTTAAATTCCTGTGTAGGTAACTCAGTTAGTTTACTTAATCATCTCCCTTAGTGTTGCATTGGCTTCTGAGAGTCACTTTATCGCTGATTTGTTCATCTTGTGTAGAATCTGAGGAAGACCCTTTTTACTTGACAACTGTTGATTGAGTGCACACTATGTATCAAGAACTGGAGAAGATGCTAGCCATACAATGAGAATAAAGACAATGAGGTTGAATGCCTGAAATTTATAGCCTGATAGGAGGATGTGGACTTGGGCAAGTACTAAGCCATCAGGACCTCACTACTTCTG
The DNA here is from genome assembly GCA_019843965.1 of Rhynchomys soricoides. Classification (NCBI taxonomy): domain Eukaryota; kingdom Metazoa; phylum Chordata; class Mammalia; order Rodentia; family Muridae; genus Rhynchomys; species Rhynchomys soricoides. Next base: position 900,670 of record JADRCH010000229.1, on the reverse strand, counting down.
GAGGAAAAGACTGGAATTGGGAGCATATTCTGGAACCTAAGATGCTCACATGGCCAGGGCTCTTTGTGCAAATGCTGAGGCTTCATAGAAAGAGGAACATAAAAACTTGGGACTGTGAAGCACAGCCATTTCTTTATTATATTCCACATACAAAGATAAAAATGTTTCTCATGTAGAAAACGTATGAAGAAACCATAATAAACCTCCATAATAATTTCCTAGAGCCAGACTTGGAGGAAGAAGCAAGATGACCTGAGGAGATCTACCCTGCAACCTTACCCTCATTCAAAACTGAGTTGTTTTATTCAGCATGGATATTTTGAGATTTTGTTAATTTTGTATACACTAATTTTGGAGTTCTAGACATACTGCATGAAGATACTGTTTTCTTGATCACCTAGTCAACTGAGCTGACATTGAACTCATCCTGCAAACTGGACAAGTCTTGAACTTGTGATTCTCTTGCTTCAGTCTTCTGAGTCCCTGAGATTATAGGCTTGTACACTCCAACCTTGCTCTTAGTTAATGAGAGTTTTGATGGCAACTTAAATTTTGAGGGGGTATGAGTACATCACCCCCCTCACCTAGTCTCAGTCCTGGCCTTACACTTTTGTGACAAGCCTCTTGTTAGGAGATGCACAAATGGATCATTTCATAGTTTAGTGCATATAAGCTAAATGCTGTTGTGGTAAATATTTGGCGTAGTATATCGGCATATGTACAAGTGCATGTGTATGTCTGTATCTGCTTGTGTTGTATTCATAATTACCATTTTTACCCAGTAGAATCCTCATCGATGTTCCATATCAATCATGCTGAAAATGTTTGAAAAACATTACATCTGTATTTAGCACACACAGACTCTGTTTCTTCCTCTTATTTCCTAAATAATATAGTAGAAGATAATTTACATAACATTTTGTAGGGAGCAAGTGACGTCCTGATTGAACGTGCATTGTTGACCATGGACACAGCTATGTCAAAGATCAGTGCCTCATCCCCAAGAAAGAAACAAAGCCTTCCTTTGGTGAGGCTCAGAGGAATGACAGTCTTTTTCTGTCCTGAGTGATAATATTGGTATTATGTGTAGAAAATGTCCATACTAGCTTTCTCCTCCTGGATGTTTATGGCTTTAAGAATGCTTCCCTACAAGGGCTACTTCAACCAGGATTAGCTAAACCTGTCTCTTTTGATCCAACTATATATCGCAAACAGTACCTCCTTGTTCAACTGTTTGCAACAATCTGCCTATATATAGTAAACACACTGACATTCCAGGGTGGAACAGTTTCTTCATCAGAGAAGCCAGACCACTTGATCTCAGCCTTTCTGTATATGTCATTTTGTTAGTGTCTATCATTTCTTTTATTCCTTCATAACCTGTAGTCAGCATTCTGGGACACAAGCCATGTAAGGACATGGAAGTATATGTCATTGTGTTAGTAATTATAAGTCATTTAGGATAATTTAAAATATATGGGAGAATGGTTAAGCTTATATGGAAGCACTACACTGTTTTATGTAAGGAATCAAAGCACCTACACACCTTGGAATCTGTGTGGCTCCAGAAAGCAAACTTCACACAGACACTGAAGGATAGTCAGTATGCAAGAATTACCTGTACATGTATATACTGATAATCTCATGAACCATTACAAAATATACCAAAAAGTTGGGAGTCTACACAGCACAGACGTCACATTGTTTCTGACACAACACCCCAGGGAGATTCCACAGCACTGTGCCACATACTGCTCTGGATTTTAGTTTTGCTCACATTTGTCCACAAGGAGCTGTGGAGGCTGGCATGTCCTTAGTCCTTAGCTTGAGCCTGTGTGCCTTGCCTGGAGACCACTGCCACCTTCTCTCTCTTAAACGTCATCTGTGATAACTTTTCACACCTCGGGTTCCTTGTTTCTAATCTGTTGGTTTCTTGCACTTCTCAACACCATGTTTCCTTTATCTTGTGTGTACATTTCCCAAGGTATTCCTCTACCATCTGGAACATGTTCTCGAAACCTAATTAAGTTGTAAAGTGTGTTTGGTTCGGATGACAAACTCATCTTCACTTCCTGTGATTTGGACTTTCTGACCTTTCCTCATAAAACACTCGTGTCCTATTTGGCCCCTTCTGCTCAGCTGCCATTAGTTTGTGTTGACAGTTTTATTGTTTCCTGGTGACCTCTGTCTATCCACAATTACTATTATGTTCCAACCTATTTATTTCAAAGCTAAGTGTGTAGGATAAAAATAAAGCAACAATCTACACAACAGGGAAAAGTAGCCTAATTCATAAAATAGAATTCATATTCATTCATGTAAATGAAAATAATATTTTAATTTATTTCATCAAATTAAAGAGTTGATATCTAAGACACATTCAGAGAACAGTTGATAATTATTAACTTGTTTAAATTATTTTCACAAGTAAACAAATACCTCACGCAAAAATCTTATAGAAACCTAAACCATCCAAATTAAGGGGATTGCCATGATTCCTAAATACATGCCTTTAGATTATTGCAAAATAAATGCTGATGATTCTTTATTTAAAATATCTAGAATTTTACATAAATTTATATTTATGAAACCTATGTTATATAGAATGGAATATGAGTGAAATGTTTTCAGTCATTAGCACAGATCATAGGCTTCAAGAAAAATAGGCCCAAAAATACATTATATGGCAGATTCACACTTCAAATGAAAGATGAGGGCTAAAGGCGATGATATCCACACAGTTACCCCTAACAATGACACAGTTCAGAATCATATTGGCTGTAATGACATATACCTGCAATTCCCAGAACTGGGATGGTTGAGGCACACTCTGAGCCCCAATGACCCTCTCTCAAATGAAATCAAATCCTAAAATAAAAAATTAGCATACTATAGCCACACAGCAATATTTAAGGAAATCAGTTTCCATTGGTTGCATTCTTTGTTATGAATTCAAGTATAACAGATTGTCACTTGATTTTCAATTTAAAAGGGGAACACAAGTATGAAAAGAGAGAAAATTTCATCAGGTTCCTCTGGAGCCTGTGCTGGTGGGTTTTATGTCAACTTGACATAGGTAAGAGTCATTTGATTATTAAGAACCTCAATTGAGAAAATGTCTCTCTAAGATTGGGCTGTAGAGCCTGTAGGGCATTTTCTTAATTTGTGATTGATGTGGAATGGCCCAGCACATTGTGTGTGGGGATATCCCTAGGCTGGTGGTCCTGGGTTCTATAAGAAAGAAGGCTGAAATGGGCATGGAGAGCAAGCCAGTTAGCAGCATTCTTCCATGGCTTCTACATCAATTCCTGTCCCCAGGTTCCTGCCCTGTTATAATTTCTGTGCTGACTTCCATTGCTTTTGGTCATGATGTTTCATAACAGCAACAGAAACCCAAACTAAGACAGAGGAGAAAACATTGGTGCTTTTCACATGCATGTATGTTATGTATCTACTGAGCACATGTTAGTCTCAGGGTAAATGTTTTATTGTTTTCCATATTTTTTTATAGATGGTGGGATTGCTATCTCTTGGGAGGATAGACATGAAGTTACAATGTGTCTATTTTGAGAAATATGCCCTTAAAAATCTATCTTTGGATTACTTGATAAGTCTTATGAGTCACATTGTCCCAGACATTATCCTGAGCTTCTTCAAAGGACTGATTGGAGGCCAAACTAACATTCTGCTGATGCTGTGGAATTCTGGGTAAGAAGCAGCGTGAGAGGCACCCAGTGTCGCTATCTTTGGCAATTGTGATCCTGAGGCATATTGAAGCAAACACATGATGCTCCCAACGACAAGACGATCCAGATAAATGTTAAAGTCTTGCAGCTTTCAAAGTTTCCAAAGCCAAAGAGAGTGTAAGAACGAAAGATACACTGAGCTCCTAAGTCAGCTCATATGTACTCTCGGTGTCTCTTCTTATGGCTCCTGGCTACCAGCAACAAATCATACAGCCAGCCACCTGAGCTGCCCCATCTGCACATGGGATATTCATCCATGCATATGGATTCAGGTTTTTGAATTTGAGACTTTCTTCTTATGTAACTTGCTTTCTTTTAACTAACATGGTGGTGGATAATGAAATGTGTATTCTTACATTGTCAGTTGCAACAGAAAAACATGATACAAAAAGTATTTATATGAATCTTGATTCATACAAATGAATTAAAATGTTTTAAGTAATTCTGCTAAGTGGACTTTCATATTACAGATCAAGAACCACTGCCGTTGGTATCAAATTAACACAGAAACTGCTGTTCAAATGAAATTTATTTCTAGCTGGTATGTAAAAATGTGAAAATTGTACACATTAAAGGTGACAACAACATGATTTTGATGTGTATGTACATTGTGTAATAATGAAACACATGTATAAATATGTCAGTCTCCACAGATGTTGATCATTTCTTCATGTCCAAAGCTTTTCAAGTTATGTCCTTTTGAGTCCTTGGACTATAAAATGCGTCACTGTCATTCGTAACTGTGCTACTGTGCAACAGTTCACCAGGATTCCTTACCCCACATAACTATAACTGAGTTTCCAATGTTCAACCCTTCCTAAATTTTTTCCCTCAGCTCCCTGGCTCTTGTAGCCAGTTCTACTCTCAGTTTTTTATCTGCTTAAGATCAACTCTTTTATATTCTGCACATGCAAAATTACATAGTCCTTGTTTTCCTGTGCATGGCTTATCTCACTTACTGCAACCATCTCCAGTCCCACTGCTGTTCCAAATCAAAGCTCTCTCTCTCTCTCTCTGTCTATGTGTGTCTGTCTCTGTCTCTCTGTCTCTCTCTCTGTGTCTCTCTGTGTCTCTCTCTCTCTCTATCTCTCTCTCTCTCTGTTATTGATAGAAATAGCTTTTCCCCCACCCTAGAAATAGCTTTTATTTGACTTTTTCAGACTCCAAAGTCTGTTAGTAAAAATAAAAATTGATGGTCGACCCAAGTGATTGGGGCAGGAGCCTTTCAATTACTTATATTGTAAAAATTATGGTATAAATTGTCTCATAATATACATAATTTAAGCTAAGAATTGAGTATGAGCTTATATTTCATCATCACCTAAGGTCTATACAACTTCTCCACCCCAACCAACACAGGTTCTTTGCAAAGAGTCTAAGTTGGTCTTGAAGTATTGAGCCTCTTCTCTCAGCCATGGTGCTGGGATTACAAGTGTGTGTCCATCTGAACAAGTTAATTTTATTTAAGTATATCTTTCTAAGAATAGTCTTAATGTAGAATTCTGAGGAGTCCAGTAGAAAGAGTGGACCACAGATATGTAAGCAAATTTTCTAAGCCTGGGCTTTATGCCATACCAGTCTCAGTTACAGGACCTCATATCACACAATCTCATCTTGTTTTCAGTTAAAGTTGGCCACTAAATTCTTTGGGTCATGAGATTTGGATTGGGCTTGTGAAGAAGGGCAAAACTTCCCCACATCAGTTATGGCATGGGTGATGGGCATTGTGAAAAAGCAGAAACAAGTTCTGTTGTGCCATCAAAAATTCATTTGTCCCATTTTCATCCTAGCCAGCCTCCTTCTATACCACAGTCAGCTTGTGTTATTAGCACCATGGTTACTTAGAGCATCACACTGGTATAGTATGATTCCTACCTTGTGTAGGTTGCTTTATTCTTTGTGAGTTCATATTGCATCAACCCTGTTGATTTAGAGGGCTGTGTTTCCTTGCTGACCTCTGTCCCCTCCGACTCTAACATACTTCCTGCTTCCCCTTTCCAGGGATCCCTGAGCTCTGAGGTAAGGGACTTAATGGAGACATCCCATTTAGGGGTGACTGTTCCAAGGTGTCTCACTCTCTGTAATGTCTGGCTGTGGGTGTATGCATTTGTTCCCATCTGCTGTAAGAGATTCTGGCTGAGCAAGTCACTGATCTATGAGTATAGCAGAATGTAACTGATGTTTCTATAATGAAAGATCAGGACACAGGTGTGCCCAAAGAGGATTTCGTATAGAAACACCAAGGAGAGACTCAGATGAAGTTGATTTTGCCAGAGCCTTAGTCTCAGATTTCTAATGTCCAGAATTGCAAGAAAATGAATGTCTGTTACTGAATCCTCTAGGCCTTGCACTTTGTTAGACCAGCCCAACCAAGAGACTATGGTCCATATATATAGTGTAGATGGTGCCATCTACACTATAGACATAGCTCTCTTAAAAGACGGTTAAGCTATCTCTGCAGTGAGCATTCTTTTGCACTTGGGGCCCTCAACTATTTAGCAGAACTAGTTTCTACTCCACCACACAGTCTAACCTGTGTTTAGGACCAAGGTCTATTGAGAGCCATTGCAGCACTAGCATGCCTTGAGTAAATTGCTTTCTGTGGGGTCATCATCAGAACAGAGCACAGAATATTTTAAAAAGGTCTTAAGAAGCACAGTTGTATGCTTGCTGAAAAGGACACCATACAGAACTTTTGAAGGGAAGACGGAAAGAGACATTTCTAACAAGTACTGCAGTTAGTCAAACTTTGCATTTTCTCCATCTGGAGAGTTGGGCTGTAATTCTTAAACTTAATTTAAAAATGACCTCCCCCAGGATGCAAGCTGAAACTCTTGCTGAAAGCATGTTGGGAAAGTGTGATAGGGTCTCTGTTTGGTCTCCAGCTTGACAGAGCCAAAGCAGTGAGTGGTAATTGCAGATCAAAGGCCAAGAGTCTCCTTTGCTTTCCTTCTTAGTGTGGCTCTTGTCTCTAGAAGGAGGTGTGGTAAGTGGGAGCTGTTCCTGATTTTAGTTGTGGGAATTAACTGGTTCAGCTCCCCCCACTTTATTCTCTCCCTGGCCTCTCTCCTGTCCTTTTGAGAAGGCTCTGTCTGTTACTATATGCTGAATATATACATAGGCCCTCTATGATTGGGCCTCTGTAAGGCTGGTCAGCTTACAAATCTGATGCCCAAAGGCAACGGGGTACATTAAAGGAGACTCAGAAGGGCCACTGATTATCATTCTCTGTTTAGTCACACATCTTGATCTCTTGGACAGAATGGCCCTGTGCTGTTGTGCAATGCTTCATGGTTCTCTTAGTCTTCAGTCCTGTAGACATTGTTGGGGCTTTTGCTTCTGTAGCATAAACCACTTTTGCTGAACAAAAGCCTAAGACAGTGGGGGAGGGGTTTCATTAGCTAAAAACAGCATACATGAGATTCCCTCCCTCCTTCCCTCTCTCCCTCTCTCCCTCTCTCCCTCTCTCCCTCTCTCCCTCCTTCCTTCCTTCTTTCTTTTCTTTTTCTGGTTACCTACCTGTAGGTAGGTACCTATCTTTCTGTGTCTCAAGACAGAATCTGGACCTTTGAGCAGGCAGCAGATGCCCCTACCCCTCCTAGCCAGGGAAGGAGAGCTGCTTACTGCTTTCATTTCTTAACACTACTCTTCCTACTGTCTGCTTCCATTATGAGTGAAAGCTAATGCAATGTTGGAGAAAACCAGCAGTTGAGACTGACAGTCTTGCATTTCTGACAAAACTCAAGCTTGAGTAAGCTACTAAATGGTTAAAATGTGTGACTCTCATTTCTTCTGCTGATCCTGATGCCCTCCAAATTAGAATGAAGGAGTTTTTGTTTTTATTAATCTCTATATTATTCTGCAATTGAGAGAGAAGCTTCCCACCATTGCAGCAGCAGGTAGAAATGGGATTTTTGTAGCACCAAGAACTCAATGGACATTGGTCCACTAGGATTGGCTGTTGACGAACTAAAGGAGAAAATAAAAGCATCCAGGAGCTCCTTTGTCTCTCAAAATATGGGCATGACTCTTAAGCTTACAGCTTTCTGCTAAAGCTCCTACTTTGTATGTCAGATGCTGAATATGACATCAGTCTTCATTTTCATTCTTTTTTTTCTCCAACACATCTCTTTAAGCAGATGGATGCTCTGAGACATGTGCTTGGGAATGCAAAACAAATAAAGCACATTAATAATTTAAGATACCATCTCCACAATAGTCTGCTATATTATAAATGATAGTAAAGACAGATATCGGAAATAGAAGAAAGAACATGGCTTTGAAGGGGAGACAGAGAGTAAATAGCAAATTCTAAGTCCTCAAGGCATTTATTTATTTATTTATTTATTTATTTATTTATTTATTCATTCAGTCCTTTCTCTGTGTGTGTGGTGGTACTGTTGGGAGAGAAGAGGTAGTCTGGGGTACGTGTTTCAAAGCTCCCTAGTTCAGGGCATGTGTTGATGCATAGAAATCAGTTTGGCAACTAGTTGAGCTAGTTGTCTTTATCTTGTAATGGATTTAAGAGATAAGTTCAGGTCTTTCTATGATGATTGAACAACAGCAAGTAATTCAAAACTCCTGCCTTGATTTTTTTCCCTTTGCTTTTATGAAGTTGGTAAAACCATTCTCTATCATTTTGCTGACCTCACACAAATAGGGTAGAGAAACAACAAACAAACAAACAAACAAACAAACGGAGGAGAGTAACACTCTCTTAGAATGAGGTGTCAATGCTACGTTATTGCATCATTTCTTGTTCCCCATCAAGAGCAAGCAACGATTTTTCTGTGTCTCCAAAATGGGAGGCATGTCCCTGCTGGGAGGCAGCTACCATCTGAAGGCTACACACCTGGCATTTCAGGATTTCTCCTTTCTTGTTTTTGTGGGAACTGAGATGAAAGTGGGACTCAGGATGGGCAGAGGATGACTCTGGTGTGGACATGGATGATTCCGTAGCAGGAGGCTATCGGGAACTTAGTGGTCACCAGCAGAGAGAAGGATATCAAAGCAGAATTTTTCCATCATGAAGTTTGTTATGCAGGCTTGTTAGGCAAACACACACACACACACACACACACACACACACACAGAGAGAGAGAGAGAGAGAGAGAGAGAGAATCCTTGAAAAATTTGGAAACTTTATAATAGATTTAATGTGCACCCCTTCTTTGCTTTGCTTTCCAAAGAAATCCCTGTTTAGATGAAAGGTTGCCAACGGCTTATATCCCACCTTTCCCATGGGTGTAAGGTGTGCCTTCATTCCTTTGCTACCCACACAATGAGGGGGCATACACCTCAGGTTTCCGTTCTCCTTATCCAGATCCTCTCTTTCTCTTATTCTTTTTGTAGAACAGGGACACCACCACTCTTTATTTTTGTGAGGAAGACTGCAAGTCTGTTCAGGTGGCATGCTTTACAAATGAGAAGTGTTTTTTAAAGATGCCTTTCTTGATGAATCCATTAGTGGTATTGGTTTAAAAGCGAAGAGATGGCAGGGTGGAGCCTGCTTGCCTCCTCAGCACCTCTGCTCCTAATGTACACATACTGTTGATACTCCAGTTCATGGAAAAAAAAGAACATGAAAATATTTCATTGAAAGATGACAGCTTTAACGAACTTTAAAGGTTAACCCTGGCGCTACTTAGCATATCTATTCATGTCTCCATCAGTCTATTGAATTACTCAGCTGAACAGGCACACAAAAGCAAAACTTGAAAAAAAAATACCCAGAAAGCCAACATTAATAATTCATAAATACTGGAGGCTTGTGACTGACAATTCCCCCCACGGTGTTGAAGTCTCTTAAGAAGCAAATACTGATCAGTTCTAAGTTTCTTTAGGAGCTCACTGAACAGCCCTGTCCTGGGATGTTAATGTCTCTGTAAGCAGTTAGTACCCTAGACATACTGTAGCTTTTCATGCCCCCAAGCACATGTTCTGTTCCTTTGGATTAGGATAAAGTTGGGCTTTTCATAAGATGTTTAACTGACAGTTGCTGTATTTGAATTTTACAAGCATCTACAGACCATAGAGAACTCCCAGTGCAGCCATAATCCCTTGTTGCAAAGGAAATCAGCATTTCTGAACAGATTCCAGATACCAATTATGGCATTAATGAGGATATACAATCACATCTGCTCCTGCAGGATTAAGGCGATGTTGCTTCTGACAGGGCTGTACTGCTGCAGAATTCACCATCCTTCTTTCTCCACGTATATCAAATTGTATTCATTAGGCCCTCCTATCAAACATAGAAGCTATCAGCATCTTTCAGTAGTAACCATTTTCACAGGGGAAAAGAAGGGACATGTGCCACTGCCTGACAATGAGCTGACCTTAAGCTCCTGTGTAGGGAGAAGGGAAATTCAGTCTTGATGTTGGAAGCTGTTGGTCAAGCATTCCGGGGAGGACTGAGGCCATGGCAGCTCATCAGTTCTACTGGAAGCAATTAGCTTTCTCACCTGGATTTGCTTAGAGTCCAATTTTTAGGCTGTGGGCTCAAGGCCAATGTTCCAGTACCTATCAAGGTTAAGTTTCCTTTTATGTTTTCCATTTCAGAGTTTTTAACTGATAGAGCTTTTCTAGAGAGAGAGTAGGGTGGCTTATACATGAGAGGCTTTCTCGGGTTGGGAAAGAGTTTTTTTTTTTCCCTGACATGAGCATTTCTGTTACTCCCGTAAGCCAACTTTTAAATGTGAAGCTGTGCTGATGTTCCAGTGTTAAAAATCCGTGCTTGGCTTCCCACACTGCACTACAGAAAGCTGGCTTATGTTCAGGACACTTAAAGAAAAAGCTCAATCCCCGTCCTTTTTCACGATGAGCATTTTCCTCAAGTTGCAATTATGGAAACAATCAGAAATTATTACATTAGCCCAGGTTTTTCTCCTTGTAAGTCTTAACCTCACAAACTGTTTTGAAAGCATTTTGGCTTTGAGAAGATGTGAGCTGTTCAGTAGATATTCAGCAATAGGTGTGTGATCAGCTTAGGACTTTATTTCTTTATTAAGCACTGAGTGTGGCCTTGGCCATCTATTCTGGACCTTTGCTTGGTGAAGCACTCACTTGGCACAGTGGATGTGGAGCAGCATGTCACTGCTGCTCTGTTTCACTTTGTTATCAGTATTTACTCAATGGGTTTCACATGTGGATCAAATGAGGCGATGTAGATGATAACCAACAGACTTAGAAGCAAATATTATGTTTTCCATCTTGGAATAAAACAATCTTTTTAAAAAAATCACAATTTATTCAAATTTCAGTCTAATTTAGAAACGGAAGTTGAGTCTTTTGACTTCCTCCTCTGTTCCACTCCTGTGATACAGACACAGATCACTTGCATTCAGTTCTCTATGAGAAGTCCAAACCAGGCAGTGATCAGCTCCTCAGCTACCCAACTCTGATCTCAGTCAAAGCTGAGGATGCAGGCTAGTAGCAGAGGAGTACTTAGCATGTCCAATGACCAGGATTTAACTACATGCTAAAATCATAAATAAAAAAATTAAAGAAGAAAGAATTTTCAAGATTCCTGGCATAATATTTAAATATTTAGTGGCTTTTAAATACCATTTATTCATTTGTTATATGTAATTATTGTAAATTTAGAGATTAACAACCAATACATGTGCTAAATGTTATACAAATATTGACATTTTATTTCTCAGACCTGTTCTGTAAAATCAGTACTATTAATATGTGCATTTTTAACTTGAGGAAACAGAGGCACAGAAAGGCCAGCAAGCAGTATAGAAATCACCCATGAAAGCGGTGGTTACATTTCTTGCACTTAGAACCAGGTACATGTCACAATATTGGAAATGTAAATTTTGCTCCCTGACCATTCCAATGAAATAAAACTGCATTTGTGATAAAAGAGGGCTCTGTTTCAAAGTGTTGGTGGTGCTAACTTTCATTGCTGTTCACCTTCAAAGGTGGCTGGGAAAACCTCTCAAGGGATTCTGTTGTGTTCATTCTGGTCTATACCAGTGTATTTTACCTTTGTCGTGTGCTTTTTAATGTTTTATGTGGTAAGTAAAAGTCACCCCAAACGGAAGTCACCCCAAACGGAAGTCACCCCAAATGGAAAGTCAGGGTTGTTCTAAGGAAATGGTGCAGTGGATGAGCTTTGTGCATATGAGGGGGGTCTATTTGATGGGGGTCTATTTGAGGGGGGTCTATTTGAAGGGGGTCTATTTGATGGGGGTCTATTTGATGGGGGTCTATTTGAGGGGGGTCTATTTGATGGGGGTCTATTTGATGGGGGTCTATTTGATGAGGGTCTATTTGAGGGGGGTCTATTTGATTGGGGTCTATTTGATGGGGGTCTATTTGATGAGGGTCTATTTGAGGGAGGTCTATTTGAGGGAGGTCTATTTGAGGGGGGTCTATTTGAGGGGGGTCTATTTGATGAGGGTCTGTTTGATGGGGGTCTATTTGATGGGGGTCTATTTGGGGGGGTCTATTTGAGGGGGGTCTATTTGATTGGGGTCTATTTGATGGGAGTCTATTTGATGGGGGTCTATTTGATGGGGGTCTATTTGATGGGGGCCTATTTGAGGAGGGGTCTTTTTGATGGGGGTCTATTTGATTGGGGTCTATTTGAGGGGGGTCTATTTGAAGGCTGAGAGCATGCAGCTTTATTTCAAATCCAAATTTAATTACCATGGATTTGGTTATAATATTTCTTCACTTACCTGTACGGAATTTTATCTTTCATTAGACACCCTATGGACATGTTTTCTTGGATCACTAGTCACTTTCTGTGAGTTACGGAGGCACATAAGACAAATGGCTCCGTCATTATTACTCAACTTGATAATGCAGATAATTTCAAAATGGGTCTTTGAAATTCAGAATTCTCTCCTGCTCAACACACATGCATTAGAAAGAATATCTATCTGTCCTCCCCCCCTTTTGGGATTTGAGGCAGCTTATAACACAGCATACCAAAATGAAAGTGACAAAAAGGAAATAAAATATCTGGAGCAAATAAAAATGATAGCATAATTATATACATTGCAGGTGCCAACTCCGTTGCTGTAGCTGACTTTCCCATTCTGCTTCTCATTTCAATAGTTCCTTGAGGGCACTGAGTGATGTAATAGAAACTGACGTCAATCACATTTTATGAGTGACAGAGCATTAGACTTTATATGGCTTGACTATATGATGACATTTGACAAAGCTAATAGTGAACATTCTTCTCCCAGGTTTGGCCCTAATGGTACCTAAAATAGGAACCTTTAAGGTAGTCTGTCTAGCTGCTTCAAGAACCAAATGCCTATAGGAATTAGATAGTATAGAAATATTTGTGAAATATTTTCTCTATATTTTAGTTATTTGCAAGAATTCTATTAACTTTTCCCCACAAACTTTCAAAGTGCAAAAAAGGAGAAAGACAACATAAATATTTGTGAAAATCTTTCTCTCTATTTCTTTGGGTATTTAGATGCCCACTCCTTCAGCACCAATTAGTCCATTCCACCTTAGAAAATGATCAAAGTATCAAAAACAATGCTTGCGAAAGTGTTTAAATTTGTGTTTTACATGAGCAATGGAACAAGGCTGCAAGTACAGTCTACAGCAAGAGAGGACATGGTGCAAACTGATGGTTACTTTTAACCTTAAAGTCATCTTGAGAGCCCTATAACCAAGGCTGTAGGCTTTTAAGGGCTGTGATGAGGGGAAGCAGAGATGAACCAAGTGACCCAAGGAGAAGGAACTAGTGGAGGAGTGGCTGACTCCGTTGTAATGTCCGTAGTCATTTGGCACCTGGAAAAAGGCATTTGGTTCTTCAGAGACTTATCCATTGTCTTGAACTTACCGGGTTTGGAATAACACAGGGGAAACAACCTTGTGTCTGTTTTGCATGTTTGTAAGGATGTTTCCAGAGAGGCTTAATTGTGAGAGAAACATCAGCCTGTAGGCTGGGACCCAGAACTGAACAGAAATGGAAAAATAAGAAGGTATGAAAACCAGCCTCTGTCCTGACTACAGACAAGGTGGCACCAGGGGTTCATGCTCCCCCAACCTCTGCCATGTCCTTCTGACATGATGGACCACATCTGTCCTGAAACTGCAAATCAAAATAAACACCTCTTTCTAACTGATTGTGTCAGCTCTACTAGTATATGTACAGTTGAACGAACATGGCTTCTCTCTACATGAGTGAACTTTAAATATTAGTGTCATCTTTTCACACACAAGACTTAGAGCAGCCTGATCAGATCAAGTTTTAGAAAACACATGTGGAACCAATGAAATTTAGTGTCTTCAGAAATAACAAAACCAGGCTAGCAAGTACTGCAGTTATTGAAGTTATTTGAGAGTAAACATTCCAAATTATTTTGAAACAAATAACAGAAGTGTAATCTTGGAAGAAAGAAATAATGAGATCTAAGCAGAATTAAAAAAAAGGAAACAGAGCCAAACAACATTCCAGTGACTGAAAGATGAATTCTCCAGGTCCAAAATCAAAGTGGGCAATTTAGTAGTATATTAGACACAATGGCATAAACATTAGGACACTGGACGATATGAAGAAGTTTCCAAGAGCATAAACCAGAAATATTCAAAGATGGGAACTATTAAGAGGGGGGTTCCAGCTAAGAACAGAGGGAGACATTCTTACCTATACCCAGTTGGAGTGGGAGATCCCTGGAATGGACAGAATTGTGGAGACATTCAGAGAGGAAACAGCAGGCATGCTGCAGCTCAAGTGAGAGAAAACCACCATCAAACGTGGGACTGTAGCAAATGACTGAGAACCAGCCCACATGTTCACTTTTGAAATAGTGATATTGTGTGCACTGTGTGGAGATAAGTCTTCTAGAACGTCACTAAGAGACACTTTACTCTTTTTAAAGAAAGACTCTGCCCAAGGGCAAGAAGCATGGGGAGGTGAAGGCAGACAGAAAGAAGTAGAGAGGACAGACTGTGACAGATCTGCTGCCCCAATTTGTTCTCACATGGTGACTTTGCTGGAGGGAGGCAACTGTCTCTTGTCAAGGGAACTTGGAACTAAGCAGAGCAAGCAGTGGAGAGAACTGTACAAAGATAAGTAAAAAGCCAACCAAACGTGGTCAGAAAATCCTGTACATAAGACAAACCCAAGTTCAGAAAGAGCCAGTGCAACCTGGGTCAGGAGATAAAAAGACAGCTGCATGGCTGGAGCATGAACCTCTCACAATGAAGCGGCTTAATGACTTCTTTATTTCTCTTTCCTTTCCGATGGGTCAGATCAAGCCAGGGGCCTCTCACATACATCTGAGCTAGATTCCTGTCCTCCAAAGATTTCTCCACACACAGGTCTTTATAATCTTGCCTTCGCACTAATCTATTGTGTAATAGACAATGACACAAATGCCACTGAGGAGGAGCACAGTCATGAAAGGCAAGGCTGTTTGGCTTTCTTTTTACTTTCATAAACTTAAAAAATTCTATTTGATTTTATTGTCAAAATAATATTCAATATAGTATTTAAGTAACAGTGAATTTTAAGCTCAATTTGGACACTCTAAGGCCATTTTAACATTCCACTTTGGATTTGAATGTATCTTCTGAAGTGTAGCAATAAGCAAAATAGTTAGCAAGAGCACTGATGTGACTGTGAGCCTCGACTCTGATTCTGTTTTTAAATTGTTCGTATGAGCTTAGGGAAAGGAAAAAACTCAACAAAGTCCAAACTGGCTCCAAGAATGGCTTTCCTTCTTAGCCAGCGTTACATTTTTCACAGGATGGGGCAAAAGCTTTAGTGGCTGCGTGCTGTTCTTGGGTAATACTTTTTAGTAATGCAAGAGCTTAGTTGGCTGGGTAACTTGATTACTCTGGAGGCCATGCTATTAGCATAGTGCGAAGGAATCAAAGGAAAAAAATAATTTACATTAAGGCTACAGACATGCCATACAATACAATTACTTCAGGTTTTATATCCAAAAAGCTATTAAACTTTTTTCTCATTATTTAAGCGCTGTGGTATTCTGGTAAGGGGTTTTATGAGAGGTAAGGAATGGATGTGAGCCCAGAAAAACCCCAAGAAATTGTTCTATGAATGAAAAATGCCTGATGTTGGGAATAAGTACATATAGACATATAGATTTTTTTCTTCTTAGTGTTTTCAATGACTTGTGCTTATTCCTAAAAAATAAATGCACTCTTTTTATCCTAGTTTTCTTGTGGAACTGATCATCTCAGCTTTTATTATAAAAATGCTGTATGCAAAAAGAATACAATCCACACAAAGCAAAGGGGAAAACAGTGTCTTCAAATCATTATATGATCTTCCACTCAGTGCTACATTCAGTGCTTTACAGGAGAAATTAAGAGCATCCTGGAATTCATATTAGTCAGGACAGCTTTGGTTATGCTGTAGTAACAAATGAATCCCTGCATTTCATTGGTTTACGGGGGAAAAGGCTTAAATTTCATCTATTGCAGATGTTCTACAGCAGGAGCATCACTGCCAACACTCAACTCCAGGCTGAAGAAGCAAACATCAGGTGTGTGTATCATCTCTCAAACTAGATTTCTCAGGCTTTAATAGAAAAGGAACACAGGGTACTCAAACTATCTCTAACATGCTTATACCAAAATGTGGATGTCTGTCATTGTCTATCAATTAATAATCATGTTTCTCAACCCAGATGTCTCTCAACAGAGGAATGGATACAGAAAATGTGGTACATTTACACAATGGAATACTACTCAGCTATTAAAAACAATGACCTCATGAAATTTGCAGACAAATGAATGGAACTTGAAAATATCATCCTGAGTGAGGTAACGCAGTCACAAAAGAATGAACATGGTATATACTCACTGATAAGTGGTTATTAGCCCAAAAGTTCGAAATACCCAAGAGTCACTTCACAGCAACAGTAGGGCTGAGTGTTAGGACCCAGATGGAGGACTTGGAGAAGGGACTGAAGGAGCTGAGGGAGTTTGCAGCCCCGGGGGGAGGGGGGGAGAGCAACAGTGGCAACTGGCCTGACCCCTCAATACTCCTGGAGACTGATCCACCAACCAAAGAATACACATGGAGGGACCCATCGTGCTGGCCACATATGCAGCAGAGGAGGATCTTGTTAGCCATCAGGGGGAGGAGAGGCCCTTGGGCCTGAAGGTGTTAGATCCCCCAGTATAGGGGAATGACAAGGAGGGAAGACGAGAATGGATGGGTGGGTGGGTGGAGGAATACCCCCATAGTGGCAGGGGGAGAGGGAGGGAATGGGGAGGTTCTAAAGGGGGGATCTAGAAAGGGGAAAACATTTGAAATGTAAATAAAGTATGAAAAAAAAATAAATCAGAAAAAAAATCATGTTTCCACCTGCAAGCAAGAGGAATGAATACTAGATCAGAGAATATGGTCCCATGAGCAACAGTTTATTGGCATATAGTGGCTGCAATGTGCAGATGAGGCATCTAAAGTTGATTTGTAAACCCCATATATATCTCAGATGCTTCATCCTGTGCCATTTGGCTGTTATTTCATTGTTGACTTGGTTCTAATTGGTAAATAACCAACTAGAAAAAATTTCAAGTTAAGCAATTGGCATGGAGATAAATCCTCATCTCAAGGATCAGACTGAACTGACCATACAGCTTCTCCATCAGATGATATCAACCTGAGGTCCTATCAAGAAATCCTTCAATAGTTCACTTCTCCTTACAAGAGTCTGATGTGTTCTTGATAGAGATAACTGGATCAGTCTGAATAGAATCTTGAAGTTCAAGATTGAGACATGTGGTTTGAGTTTCTTGAGCAGTGTACAGGACCTTAGAGTAATCTAGGCTCATATATGCAGAAAATTTGTTATTTGCAAACACAATAGCCTAAAAGTTCCTTACATGGCTATAGTAGGTGGTCAGCAAATGATCCTAACTTCCTTTGCAAAGGAAATCAAAGCTAAAAGCTATCATTTACTAAGTGAATGATATATGGTGAAATTCAACAGCAATGATATCCTTCTTTCTTTTATACTCATTGGATCAGATTTGCAATGATGAAGATTGAAAAACTTTAATTCAAACACAGGGCTTCCTTTTAAGCTCTGCAGTGGCAATGCAATAATGACAGAAAAACCAAAATTACTGTTGGTCTTCTCATGATGCAGTGCAGCAATATAAGAAATAACAATAAGAAAATATCAGTGAGATGTGCGATGGAGGTAATTAAAGGAAGGTGATGATATCTATGGGGAGCTACTTCAGATATAGGACAACATCCCGGGCTCTAGGCAACGTAAATAACACTAGGTATGGGGCTGTGTGAAGACCACAGGAAACTTCAGCTTTGTAATCCGAGAAGCAGTCTCTCTGTCTTATCTGGGAAAAGCTTGAGCTCAAAGTGAAATTCAAGGTTGGTGCTGAGAGGACAGCAATTTGGCTGCAGTGATAAAGATAATATTTAAGCTGAGTCTTAAGTAACAAGAAGGATCCATTTCCAAGGATCCAGGTCGAAGCACTATCCAGAACAAAATGACAGAAACTGGAGAGTATGTGCATGCTCCCCCTCCAAGTGCGAAAGAGTGCTAAACAAAATGGGTTAAATATCCAAAAATTGAGACAACTGAAGACTGTGTCTTGTGAGACCCTACAGATAATGGACAGTCCTATGCTGGCCTTTGTGCTTGGACAGCAAGTGTCTGAGTCTTTTGTGCTGACAAGAAATGGAAAGAACTGCTTAGGAAGAGGGACTTGGTGATATCTAGGATCTGAGATCCCCCTTTGCAGGGGCAGTGGAACAAATGATAGAGCAGGGAGAGCCCCTACTAAGAAATGGTTTCACAACATATTGCATAGCTTAGGGAACACAGGAAGCCCAATGAAAATGACATCTAACGATGGTTATCTTAGGATTATGCAGTCCAGGAATCGGACCGTAGGTCCATTTCTTTATGAAGTAAGGAATTACAAAATGAAGTCTATAGTCACAACACAACGTCAAGGTACAACATCCAATCAAGATCTATTAAAAGTAATCAGCTGACCCTAGCTGAGACTCCTAACAGTAGGGAATATGGAGCATGAAGTGCCACCTCCTATAGCCAGAGAAGGACTTCCAGTGAAGGGAGGGGGACATGAATCCACCCATAAAATCTTTGTTCCAAAATTTTCCCTGACTACAAGATATTCAGGGATAAAGATGAAGTGGAGATTGAGTAAATGGCCAACCAATGACTGGCCCAACGTGAGATCCAACTCATGGGTAGATCCACCCCTAACACTATTAATGACACTCTGCTATGCTTCTGCAAGAAAGGAGCCTAGCATAGCTGTCTCCTGATAGCCTTCATCCATCAGCTGATGGAAAGAGATGCAGAGACTCACAGCCAAACAATAGGTAGAGCTCAGTGAGATTTGTGGAAGAGTAGGAGGAATGATTGAGAGAGCCAGAAGGATCAAGGCACCATAAGAAGACCTACAGAGTCAACTAACCTGGACTCATGGGGGCTCACAGATACTGAACTACTGACCAAAAGCGCATTCATGGACTAGACCTAGGCCCCTACACCCATGTATCAGATATACAGCTTGGCCTTCAGGTGGGTCCCCCAACAATTGGAGCAGGGATTGTCTCTGACTTGGACTCTGCCTTTGGATACCTTTCCCCTAACTGGGATGCATTGTTTGGCCTTAGCGGGGAAAGATGCATTTAGTCCTGATGAGACTTGATTAGCCAGGTTGATACCTAGGGAGAGAGGCTTCTTCTTTTCTGAGGAGAACAGGAAGGGGAATGAGAGAAGGGAGTGGGAAGTGGGACTGGGAGGAGAGGAGGAGGGAAGGGGCTGCAATTGGGATGTAAAGTGAATAATTAAATAAATTAATGAAAAAATAAGAAAATATGCAAGAGGGAGAGATAGAATCTAAGAAAATTGCAAATCAGTATCAGTAATACTGATGAAAGCTCCCTAGCAGGGCAGCCATGGGGTAGGTCCCTTCTCAGTGGTCACTGACATCTGTTTTAGTTTTGGTTTTGTATTTTACCAATAATATGTGTGTGTGTGTGTGTGTGTGTGTGTGTGTATGAGTGTGTGTGTAAGCAACACTGTACTTTTCATGGAGAGATAGATTCTTATGTGGGGCATTTATGCCCAGGGGACATCCGTCCAACCTTATGGAAACCCTGGACTTTCATATTCTACTAGGAAGGGTATGACATGGTTCAGATCTCCCTTCTCAGAACAGGGTGCATATTGCTGGTTACTGCATTGCAGTGAAAGCAGGAATCTGAGCTCTGACTGCATATACTAGCGGTAGGAGATTGAGGATTCTCACATGGGAAAGCCTGACAAAGGGGTTAGCTTAGGACAAGAACCCAATTGTATACCATGTTGGACGATAGCTCCGGGGGCTTCTACCCAGACTATCTGGCTATTAAAACCATTTCCAATTCTCTTTTAGGAGCTATTTCAACATTCATACAATGTCAAAAAGAAGGGGCTTTGTAAGAGTGTCAACTGACAAAGCCAAACAAACAAAAATCTGAGAAACAAACATGGGACCTTTATCCATTTCCCTCAGAAATAGAAGCGTAGACACTAGGGTAAAACTCTAAAATGGCAAAAGAGCTAGTGAGATGTGGGTCACTCAGTGTTAGGTCTCCGTATTGTCCTTAAATCCCCAGTAAAAGCCACAGTTACATTGACTAGCCCTTGCTTGAATGTATTTAGATAGCGAATGATACTGATTTTCCACTGGAAATTTGTACAGTAATCTCATTCCTCTCGGGCACATGCTCCACTGAAGCAACCAGGTTGCTTATAATTTTTCTTAGGCATAGACTTAGACTTAAAAGCCATGGTTTTACCTTATTTCAATACTCCTAAAAAATCCCACTGGCCAAGTTCATCAAGGCATGTTGGTTTGTGCCTTAAGGTGCCCTCTGTGGGCTAAGAATACAGTGTTACTGCCTTTTTTGCTGCCCTTCCATCCTCTAAAACAGACTAGAGAGCTGGTCAACCAGTTGTAGGACTGACTCCTCCATCAGCTCTCCTACCTTGTTGTTTCAGTGCTGTGTGTGCCCCATGCTTGTGGAAATCACCTCCTAAAATAAACTACTTGCACAAGAATTCCAGCCTCATGTTTTCTTTCGGGGAAGATTCAACTGATGACAAACCCAGAGCTTGGCGTTCTGACCAGTGCTAGGACCAGTACCTGTGCAGTTCTAATCTTACTGATAAATTGCTCCACAAGTCAGTATTTCACCTTTATTATCCTAATGTAAATCATAAGAAACAAGACCCAGGGAAAGAGTAGACAGCAGAACTTGGCATCCACGAAAACCTCACTTCCTTTCATCCCCTTTACCAGCCTGATAAATTTTGAACCTTCTGGCATCCCATAAGGAAAATATTTAATCTTTCTGTCACCCTACTTTCTAAAAATTGCTTCTCCCATGCATTTTCTTCCTCATTATAATATATAATAATACGGTGCTGTTTTTATCAAATTCCCCTCATCTGAGAACTTCTGTAGAAGTACATATTGCCACTGATGGTAATAACAGGCCACCAGCCTTTCCAACATCTTAATGTGTTTCACATTTCCCAAAGAATGGCTTGATTGATATATTTTCTCCAAGCTCTGGAGACTTTTTTGCTTCTGTATGGAAGGCTGAGGCTTTAAGCCTAAGGTTTGCTTCATGGCGAGCAATGGTGCAAGTAGAAGAATACCTGACATATTTAGATTGCAAAGCTGCTAGCCTTTTACCATGGCTCAAAGTTTTGGTCCTACATGCAGTCTCAAAATATCCCACTTTCCTTCACCACACAGTTGATTTCTTCTTCTGAGGTCCCCCAGACAACGGTCTATGTATCTCGGGGGAAGTTGAATTCATGTCCTGTGGTTCTGGCTCTTCTTTTCTTCTCCATTTTCTGCTTCCTTTCTATATTACCCCTCCCCTATTTCTGCATGGGATTCAAGCTTTGTTTTAATGTTTGTCTCTGGATTCATTTGATTGCCATAGAACTGATCTTTAAAAAGCTTCAAGTCACATGTACTTGTGATGGGCTTGTGGAGACCTGTGCTTTCTGGGACTTGTCTCTCCGTCTCTTCTTCCCCCTGTTCCTGCATTGCCCTCCTATATTTCTACCTGCTGCCATTTCTGCTCACCCATCTGTTTGTGACAATGACCTCATGTCTATATTTTATGACTTTCCAGCCCACCTTCCTACAGTTAAATGAATCATGTTCTGTGTTCTGCTTCCCACTTTCTGTGGGAGAGAACAGAATTTATCCTTATGGCTCCAAGCTGCCATCCCTTCTACTTTGATGGGGGAGGTAGTAGTGATATTTATTTAAAAGAAGTCAACAGGCTTAGAAGGTTCTCTCTGTGGCAGGAAAACTGACATCTACATTGGCTATATTGTTTAGATTTTATATATACATTTTCTTTTGTTTTTAACGGCAGGGTTTTGCTATCATACCAACTCACATGCTGACATTAAAGCATATGCTACCACACCCAGCTTTATGGATTGTTTATGTATATTCAAGGCCAACAGATTGCACAAATTGTTTAACATTATTTCAGTTAATCCTTCTAGTTACCATGAGCTGTAGGTGTAGTTGTCTCTGGTTTATAGATAGAGAATCTGTGGGTTGGGAGCTCTGCTAAGGTAAGGGAAGCAAATAGTGTTGGATCTCACAGTGGCTCAGTTGTCTAGTCTGTGGGCTTAGCCAGTTTCTGCGCACAAAGTGAAGTTGGATGGCTCATTAGGAAACCATTTTCAATACAAGAACCATCCCAGGATGTTACTGCGTTCTCATGAAAGAATTAAGTGCATGGCATGAACAATCTTTTCTTCTTTTCTTTCTTTCTTTCTTTCTTTCTTTCTTTCTTTCTTTCTTTCTTT
>JADRCH010000229.1:817856-878060 GCA_019843965.1 Rhynchomys soricoides | reverse complement strand
TTTCTTTCTTTCTTTCTTTCTTTCTTTCTTTCTTTCTTTCTTTCTTTCTTTCTTTCTTCTTAATACATATCAGGCCAGCTCAGCCCACTGAAGGTGAAGCCTGCTTGCTGATACATTACGATATTTCAAGATGAGCAAGAAAACCCTGTCCATCCCAGAGCAGAGCTCCCTGGGGACAAGGCTCAAAAAGCAATGAAAAGGGAGTAAGTGAATCACGAATGCTTCAAAGCGAGGCTGAGCACTAGAGCCAGGCATTTACAGTGAAGGGCAGAGCTGCCAGAGAGAACTCAGCGAGCATTAGAAAAATGATTACATGCCAGCCTGAAATGAGGCTCTGAGGAGCAAGAGACATCCTCCCACAGAAGGATTTGTGGAATTCTCCCAATTTTCACAGACCTGCCTGTGGAGTTAGTTCGCTCATTCGCTGAGAATTATTGGTTACCTCTGTGATCAGGGACTGTCCCTCAGTCCCTGGTCCAAGTGTTGGAGTGTGATGTTTTCCTTTCAGTTACTCTGTGCAGTATTGCCTCTTACTCCTGCTCTCTCTCCTTCTGTCTGCCTACCTTACCATTTCATTTCTTCTATAGTTATGTTTTGTTATTCCTTACTCTGACATATCTATAATATGTGCTTTACTTCCTTTTAGGATACTGGGGGGTGGGGGGTGTATTTAGGATACTGGAGGGTTGGGAGTGTATTTAGGAAGTGTTTGTTAGTGATGGTGACTTTATCTGTCTACCTACAGAGATTTTTGCAAACTTCTACTGTTTCTTTAGGATCTAGTGTCTTAACCCAAATGATGTTGATGGAGGCGTCCTGGCTCTGTTCGCCAGCACCTGTGTATTCCAAGTTTCCATATGAGAGAGGGTGAGCTTGAAGCACACAGTAAGATCATACAAGAAAAGAGAAAGTTCTCTAGAAAGAAAGTTTACAAATATCATGTAGGAAAATACCAAGGAAGTTGTAGAGAAAACCAATTTAGCTAGCATCTACTACAGCTTAGGGGCCTGACAGATCACTTGCCTGTGCATGCCTCCTGGTTTTTAAAATAATTCTGTACTTTGGCTTTTTTTTCTTGACTGAAGACATACATGTAAGGGAACATATGGTTGCCTGGACCCCGAAACACATCTGCTCCTAAGGATCTATATTCTTCTCTAATGATTTATTTTATTGTTTATAATTATGTGTATATATGTGGGTCATGGGTAAATGTGAATGTGGGTACCCGCATAGTTCAGACGAGAGTGCTGGATTCCCTGGAGCTGGAGATGTGGACAATTGTGAGTGCTGCCTGATATGAATGCTGGTATCAGAATTTGAGCCTTCTTCAAGAGTAGGAAGTGTTCTTAACCACTGAGCCATCTCTCTAGCCTAGGATTCACATTCATAACCTCTACAATTACTAAGAAACTCAGGAAAGTTACACAGGTAGTTTAACAATATATAATAGAAGAGACCAAGATGCATCGAGACAACTTCATTTTTAACACACATTTTATTTAATTTGGAGGATATATGTGCTTGGCCATCTTCTACTTAGAGCTTTAATCCTATTTGCCAAAACATAAAATTATTAATAATTTTTTACACTGTTTAGCATTATGGCCTTAGTATTACTGGTCTCAATTCATTATCTTGGGAGTATAGTAGGGATTCTGAATGTCATACCTTATAGTATAGTAAAAACTGAAAAAAATGAAATCAAAGGATATTTCTATGTAGAATAAAGAATGTTTTATAATCTTCATATCAACAAGCTTGCATTGCTAGAGCAGCAATTAGTAGATAACTGTACATATACACAAGTTAAAATAAAAGACAACGAGAAGATGTTGTTCTGTTGTAAACCCAAGAAAACCAAGCTCAGTGAGGATCCACTGCAGTTTGTATAACTACCGTAAGTGGGCACTTTTCAGTGTAGCTGGTACAGAGGCTCAGCAGAGGGTCAGAGGACCCATCTTCTTTCTTCCTGTGCCAGTGTCCCAAGGAACAACTTCATTCTAAGGGTGATTTTCTTTGGGGCCTTAAGACCACAATGATACTAGTTTTCACCAAAGGGCAGTCAGAGTCTATGTAGCAAACAACTTCTAAAATTAGAGGAGGGACTTTCTCATAGTCCCTTTTCCTGGACTGCAGCTGTGTCCTTGCCCACTCCCATCACTGTCATGGGAGCACTCTGAAGGTCTGGATGGTTGGTTCTCAGCATTCACTGCTCCTTTCCATTCCTTAGGGAGCCTTTGAAAAGTACAGCTCCTTAGTCAGAAGCTTAGGGTGTGAAGCCTGGCTAGCAGGAGGGCTTACCTTGATGAGTTAGCTTGTGTAGTAGAGGCTTAGAGTAACTGGAATTCTTCTCTTGAACTGGAATGAGAGTAGAATGCATTGTGTTAAAGCGGCATGGGGTCAGAAGAAAATTGGGGATTTATTAGGCCAGGGATAGATATTAGGCAAGCATTACAAAGTATTCACTCTAAAAGAGGCTTCTGTTTGTTGTTTGCTCTGCTGTTTTTTTTTTTTTTTTTAACAAGTTATAAGTGTGTGTTCTTTTAATAGATCTGCCCAAGGAGGAAGGTGTGGCCAACCCCAATGGGTCAGAGTTTTGCAGCCCCCTTTGCTTGCTGTTGAATGTCCATACAAATTGACCAATGAGTGTATTGTCCTAGTTTATAAACATTTTAATATTCCCCATACCACAGAGTAGAAGGACCTCACAGTGTGTTGCCCAGATTGTAGCACCTTTGAAAGGAAATAGACGTGACATATTTCTAAAGATATTATTCTAGGCTTTAGAAGAAAAGCTATACTACTGTGAACTCACTAACATGCCTTGCTCTGTTTAAAGATGGGATAGCATTTAAGCCAGAGAGATTGGCTCTATAAAGTATTAGGATGGAACTGATGTACCTAAGACAGATTAACAAGAGCAAACAACACAAATATCCTTAAAGTTTTATAGGACATGGGAGTCTTCATAAATGAAGACTGGAAACTATTTTCCTAGGCAGCCATGCAGGCGTTTCAATGACGGAGAAAGAACATAACCTCTTGGCAATAAAATGACATTTTTTGGGGGAAGGGGGTGGAGGGGGAAACATCTTGTTATGTCTTCCTCCAGTAGCAGTCTCTAGATTCTGTGTGTTGTAGACTCATGAGATAGTAGCAGTGGAAAAAAAAATGCTATATGCCTGGGTACTTTTTATTGAATTTTATTTTTATTTAGCAAACTATTTTAGCCTTAAGAATAAAATTTCATGTAAAACCCCTATCTTCTATTAATTTATGTTTTGGTGTTATCTTTTATTTTTCTAGGATTATCTTGCAATTTTATAGAATTTTGTCCTTTCCTGCCTCTTCTCTTAGCTTCCTGCAATCTTACCTGCTCTCCCCTAATTTGGGAAGGAATTCCAGGACTTTTCTATTGTGGAATTAACTTCAGTTTTTAAGAGAACTCACTCGTTAGCTGGATGGTTAACTCACACAGCTTCGTCTTAGCTGTGTCTGGTGAAGAAACCCATCCTTTTCACTCCGATGAAATCATATAATACAGGCATTCTAAAGTACTGTTCCCTGCAGTAAATTTATTATTTTACAGGAAGACCTTTGCTCTGAATTCTTAGGGCCATCCCTCCTTTCCTTTGAACTGCTTTATCTTTTTTATAAGCCTTGCTCAGTTTTGCAGAGCCACAGCTAAGCTTGTCAGAGATGGGGAATGGAGAGAAGCTCCACTAGACATGGGTGTGAAGCATTGTTTGAAACGTTTATGCTCAGATGAAGGGTAAACGGTAGTTCTTGGCTTCATTTTGCTAATTCACAAGCCCTCCACCTATGGGGCTTGGGATAGCACAGAAGCTAGAGCAGGAGCTAGAAATCCAAGTCAGAGGCAGTTACACCTGGGAACTTTGCCCAGAATTTCTGTTTTTGCATTTGGCGTGTGTTTAGGATTTTTCTGGGGCAGAGTTCCTGCCATTACCTGGCAGAGTCAGGCTCTTCAAGATTTGATGGCATCATTACCCTTTCTCCTTACCAAATGCGGTGGTTGTCAGGATCAATTTTAACCAATCAGCGTGCCAATACACAGGCCTCAGGCTTGGTGCCTGGCCACAGTGTGATAACTGCTATAGGTGTCACTGGGGGCAGGGACTGGGGAAGCTTCAGGTTTCTCCTTCTTGGTCCCTTCTCTTTCCATGATCCTCTGCCTCCTATGAGTCTCTCTTTTTCCTTAGAATTATTAGTTTACTGAGATAGGTTGAAGTAAGCACCTAGTTCTAAAAAAAACCACAAAGGAGACCATATGAAGAAGGTGCGATGGTGTCAGAGGTCATCGGCATGGGAGTACTCTTTGGAGTTGGCTAGATTTACTCCAGACATTTTCCTGCATATCCTCAGGTGTGCGATCTTAGAATCCCCGAGGTAGAAACCTGCAACGTTATAGAGCATCTGAAATCACTGGACCACTGCTTGGCCCTGGATCCCAGTTTCATGAGTCTAAGAACAAAGCCTGAAAAGGAAGTGCCAACGTGCCTTTCTATAATTTTTTGAGCACTTATTTTATGCAAATTGCTCTGTATGACTGTGCTGCTGCGTAGGATATAAAAGAGTACAAGGGAGGAATGAACTACCTAATTAGGCAGAAAGACTTTCACAAAAATAGTTAACATTTATCCAGCGCTCAGCACACCCTAGGTACTTCCTTTAGCACTTTATGAGCGTTAGTTGGGATGATCTTTACAATAACCCTAGGATTGGGAAACTATTATTTTCATTCGTCTATCAATGGAGAAACAGAGGCTTAAAGGAGGTTAGGGAACTTGTCAGCACCACACAGGGAGCCAGTGGCAGCAGGGCAAAACCTGCATATGTGAGGTTTATCATTAGCTCCATTTTAAATAAACTCCATCACCTCCAACAGGAGAAATGGATCATTTGTCTCTGGTTGGGCCACGTGAGGGTTCAGTATTTTTAAGGCTGTGTGTATAGAGGGGCAATACTTTACCCCAAGGCTCTTGGGGTTGGAGGTTGGGCCTTCAAGTACTGTGAGTTCAAAAGGGCACTATATCACAGGCAAGGCTCTGGGGTTAGCTACTGGACTACCAGGGAGGCGGCACAACCACTTACACTGGAATTAGACAATTCTCCATGATGCTATATCCAGGTGGCCACCTGGTCCCCAGTGCTGCTGGGTTTCAAGCATCTGCTTCCTCCTTCTCTTCAGCTTGCTATTTGCAGCCAGAGTTGATGAAGGCTCTACTCACCTGTGTTTGCAGGAAGACTGAGAGCTCCCTTGTCTGCTTTTAAACCATTTGCCTATGACAGCATATGAATAACAAGATAGGAAGTGTCTCTGATGGAGTTTCTGAGGCCCCGTGCAGCTTCAGCATCATTTTATTGCATTTCCCTTTCTCTCTAGGATAGTAATGATTGCCTACTGGCTCTGATCTTTTCCAAGAAACATAAATGGGTCACTTACTAGCTTTTGGGATAATTTATCCAAGTGGATTTGCAAACATTTTGCACAGACCTAATGTAAACAGATCATAAAAATCGTGGCATAAACACAGCAGTCACATTCAAGGGAACATCAGAGAAAAAAGCTGATTCAACATCAGTTTACCTTTTGTGTTGGTATTAGAATTTAATATGATGTCATTTTCGTGACTGGAAAATTTACCAAGTTATTAACTCTTCAAGTTCCTTTGGTAGCACTATACAGAGAAATGTAGAACAGTTGCCTGCTCATAAATAATGTGTTATTTAGACTGAATTTATGATAATATGGACATCAATAATAAATAAAACCAGAATAGATGATGCCCCTCTGAGGGTGATATGCAGAATACAGTTTTTAGGAGCACAGATCCTCAGGCTGGTGCCTGATTTCATAGTCCCAGCTTGCAGGTATCTACATGTGCCAAGGTAAAGAACTTTGAACTTCAGGTTTCTCTCTGTTGTGTGGAAATATGAACCCTCCTCAAGAATCTTGTGATTATTAAATGACTATACACAGAGCACGATATGAAGTCATCCATGTTGTTTGTAATGCAGTATGCTCTTATTATATCTGAAGAAGGAAATTAGTAACAACAGAGTCACAGTGAATTTGTTACCAGCTTGTCAGTTATAACAGCTCAGTACTGGGATCAAATGTATTATTGTATACAAGATTCTGTGTGTTGAACTTGTGTTTTTCTAGTGTTAATTACAAAATAGGCAAATGGGATGTCTCTGAAATTTGGATGGGTTTCATTGAGGAAGGCCTTATGTGGTGTATGTTATGCACCAAGCTCTTGCCAAAGGACTACACAGATATTAATGCACTTAATTGTATAATTAAATGGAGGAGCTAGAGGGTCTTATGTCCATTTTCCATATGAGAATATTGGCACACAGAGGATGAAATAATGACCCCAAGTTGTGTGCTAATCAGTGGCTGAAGGGAACTTAAGACAGGGTTTGTGGGCATCTCTGTCAGTGTTGGTTGACCTTGGGATGTTGTGTCTGTCTTATATTTGAATATTGGACCAAGAATCTTTTGCCAAGATACTTACTTTATTAGGATTCTTTAGAGAAGTGATTTTAACCTGTGAGTTGTGACACCTTTGTGGGGGTTGAATGACTGTTGCACAGGGGTCACCTAACACTCAGAAAACACACATATTTATATTATGATTCATGACAGTAGCAAAGTTACAGTTATGAAGTACCAACAAAAATAATTTTATGGTTGTAGTCACCACAGCATGAGGAACTGTATTAAAGGGTTGCAGTACTTGGACTATCGAGAACCACTGCTTTAGAGTAAGGGTTAGCAAGCTGCATATTCATAAGAGGGGGTTTGCTATGGTTTGTTTTAAAGGATCTGGAAGCTTTAAGTTCCCCATTAGGTCATCTGCATGTGAGAGACCCAGAAAACAGGTAGCATGGCTCAGTCCAGCAACCTGGAAACCTCAAACTATAAATGTCAAATGAATAGCCCTTCCTACAAGACCCAAGCACACCCTCCTCTCAGGATTGTCTGTTGGTTAGAGTGCAAAGGATGAAGAACACAGAGTGTGAGTTTTGTGGCACCAGCAAGAGATGCAACCATCATAGACAAGAAGAACTGTGGAGAGATTTTCCTTTTTCTAACTGTCTTTTCCATTCGGGTTCTCACTGGATGGGTTACACTCTCAAGAGGAAAGTGTTCTTCCCTCATTGCACACTCAGAGGTAATAGTTTTCAAGCTTTCTAGGCATCCATGAATTGGGTTAAGCTGCTATATGAAATTAACCTAAAATTTCATAGGCTCGACCACAGAAAAATAAAAGGGATAGCACCTTACTGAGTTACTGTTAACCTACCCACACTAGATCTTACATTTAAGGCAAATATCAGATGATGTCATCAAGGAGACCCTAGGAATGAGGGCCAAGTGAGATGTGCAATAGATTTTGTTTTTCCTAAACAATGTTTGTCTTCCCAATGGCCAACTCTTCTTAACAAACAATGGATTCTGCAGTTAGGAAGTTGGAATGCACCTTTACACACTGTTTCTTAAATAGAAAATGACATGGGTTTTTAATTTGACATCTTAGAGGAGATTCCAGTTCTATAGGTCTTGGTGTGGTGTTTTGAAGCTTCCATTGGAAGCTTCCTGTTTCTGGACTCTAGGGCCTTGGAGGTTTCCTGTCAATTCTCTTTGTCTTACAATGATGATGACAATGGCAACTACAAAGACAATAACAACAAAAACGAAGTCCACAAGTGTTTAGCAGCTTGCCCATGAGCCAGTGCTTATATTGCCATATGTCAAAAAGAACTTTACAAAGATACAGCTTTTACATGACTCACAAGGGTCTTCTAATTACTTTCTTGACATCAATATGAATCTTTATCCTTCTGCCTTCAGTAAGACAAGACAAAGCACAGGGAGCAAAAACACTGACTACTAACCTGTTGTTTTATTCCTGAAATAGAGCACATTCAGTTCCTCCTTTCTGTGCCACCTTAGCATTAAGTCACCATCCAGCTAAGTGCCATGAGACAGATGACTGCGACAATCCATTCTTTCAGGATTAAGGTTTGAGTCACGGACCTGGGTAGAAGCATATTAGCCTGAAATTTATAAAGGTGTTTTCTTTCATTGTTGATAACTTAATTACCAAATCAGTAAATAGAGTCCAACATCCATGGTCAAACAGTCACACCTAGAGGGCTGATTAAGAGGCTATCTAATGTTTCATGTTCCTTTGAGGAAACTCATATATTTATGCCTGACTCCTGTCTAGGGTGGGCTTACTGTGCTAGCTTGCTTACCTACTAGTACCTCCCCTGACTTCACAGATGATTAAAGGGTCACCAAGATGCTTGCCTTGGCAGAGCTTTGGTCTGTTACTCTGAGCAGTAGAAGTTGTAATAGTAACTGATGTGCATCTGCTATGGATAGCGGCTCACCATAACTCCTGTGCATGTCTGCTAGTCTGATGCTTTATTGCTTACTGTCCTTGTCTGTTTGGAGGGAAGAGAACTAAAACCCTGGGAGCTGAATGTTCTAAAAGACAAAATGGAATAGAAAATGGCAATACAGATTCAAACTCAGATCTGACAGGAACTTCCTAATATACAGATTAAAAAATTCTTTGTGGCCTGAAAACCTCTGAAGAGTTTTGTTGTTTTTACCCATCATTAGTTTTCTTATTGAAGCTCAAATTCTTTATAAAAGAGGGGAACAGAAAGAAGACTTTTGTTGTTTCTTACTTCCTACCTCTGCCCCTTGAGAACTTCACCCTCAGATTGTCCTCAGAAGACCTGCAACTTATCCCCAGTTTGCCTGCCTGGGTCTCACCCTTTCCCTTATATTTTTGAGACCTCATTTTCTTTCACCTGTGTTTCATTTAAAACAATATTGGCTTGCAATTATTTTCCAGAGGGAGTGTTCTTTCAGCTGTAGGCTTTTGAAAGCATTAGAGTACAGTTACAGAAATAGTACAAGTTTCTACTTGGTGGAATATTGTTGCAGATGGGCTTTAAGATTTTCCTGTACTTCTTGCTTAGCCATCATAAGAGAAGCTTCTTCCTGTAGTAGATGGGAACAAATACAGAGATCCATAGTAAGATATTATTCAATGAGAGACCTGGGAACACTCAGCCCCAAATGGGGTATCTTCATCAAATCCCTCCCTTGAGAACTTAGGAAATCCTGTAGAAGAGGAGGCGGAAAGATTGTAAAAGCTAGAGGGGATAGAAGACACCAGGAGTTCAACACCCACCCAATCAACATGGTCAAAGCTGATATGAATTCACAGCACTGAGGCAGGATGTGCAGAGTCAGGTTAGGTCTGCAATAGGGTCTTTGTGTATATATTATGGCTTCTAGATAAGTGGGTTTTTTGTTTTTGGTGTGTTTGTTTTTTTATGGGATTACTGAGTGTATAAAAGAATGAGTCTCTGCTTCTTGTGTCTTCTCTTGGGCTTTTTCCCTTTTGTTTGTTTTGTCCAATTCCAATGTGTTAGTTTCATTGTATCATATAATATAAAATAATATAATACAATATAATATAATATTATTTCTTAGGAGCCTGTTTATTTTTTCCTAATGGAAGATAGAAAGGCAGTTGTTCCAAATGTGAGGGAGGTGGTAAGAAACTGGGAGTAGTGGAGGAAAGGGGAAGCATAATCAGAATATATTCTGTGAGGAAAAGAAAATCTATTTTAAATAAAAGGAAAATAAGATTTTTATGTGCTAGATCATGCTGTAAGATGAGGTTACCTACCTACCTTCCCATATCATGCTTCCTTAGTCTCAGAGTCATTGTTACTTTTGGACAGATATAAGTTCATGGCATTGCTAAGTGTGTGTGTGTGTGTGTGTTTAACTCTTATGGAGAAATGTTATTCTACACAAAAGTTAAGATCATACAAGCTGAACCTCGTAGTAGGAATGGTTTTCATTTAGGCTACCTTTCTGCAGCTTTTTAAGCCTGTATCTTGCCAGAAATGCAAGTGCTAGTAGATAAACAAGTTTCTTCTTAGTTTTTAAGATACTTTCTTGACTTCCTATTCCCACATTTCTATAAACATTAGCCCTACTGTTTGAAAATTTGTACACTGTAGTGGAAAGGACCATAGCCCTCAGGGCCAAATGCCCAGACTAGAGACTGTCTTAACTGATGACACAGGTATGGGGAAAATGTAGTTCCATGAATCTCAGTATTGGTATTCGTAAAATGGGACTTCATCGGGCAACCCATTCTTCACCAGCATTCTGGAAACAGGCTTTGATTTCCACTGTGGTCCCAGAGGGAATGCTGTTAGAGTGCAACAGAATGAACATGTTGTCTTCCTCAACCTTCACTCAATCCTCCTTAGGGATGGAAGAGCAACTTAACCTCTTGGTGATTGTAGGGATGGACCTGATCCAATTTTGCACCAGCTCACCAGATTTATTGAGAAAGGAGTACTCTACTCTCACTGGCTCAGGGAGAGGCCCAAGGTTTTCTTCCATGGCACCCATGTCTTGGAGTGATGGAGTAGGAACCTTCCTGTGACTGCATGTGGAATCTGTTTGACCCCACTGAAGCCTTGACATTTTGGTCCATGTTAGACGTCAGCTTATTTTAATATCTGTTTTCATAATTTGTTGACTTCCTTTAAATAACCTTTAGGATTTTTGTTTTGTTTTATGTCTGTGGTTTTGATATAACTTAGCAAAAGCTGGACAATATCTAAGGGAGGAAAAACCATGGAGATCTTCCCAGACTGGAGGAAATGAGGAGTGTCCACAGCTTACAGTGCCTTAGGACTGGAAGTATCAGGAAATCCACCTGTATTCTCCCCTGATCTGCAAAAAATCTAGGGTCTTGAGCATACTTGAAAAATATTCTCCCATTGAACTACATCTCCAGAATCACCTAATTTACTGTCCTTTTCCTTCCTTCTCCCTCTTTCATTTCCCCTCTTTGTCATTAGGAGAAAGTAACCAGTGTAATACTCAGCAAACACCTGAGGCAGGCAGCTTATTTTCTTCTTCGTCCTGATGTAATCTACTAGGTGCTGAGGAGTCTGTGTGATGTCAGGAGACTTAAAGGAACATAAGGCTTCC
This sequence comes from Rhynchomys soricoides, assembly GCA_019843965.1. NCBI lineage: Eukaryota > Metazoa > Chordata > Mammalia > Rodentia > Muridae > Rhynchomys > Rhynchomys soricoides. The sequence continues at coordinate 866,983 of JADRCH010000229.1, read as the reverse complement.
TACTTGCTTATCACAGCCAGATGTACAGAAAGATCGTTGTGTGCATGGGACCTTGAACTTGAGACTTTTGAGAGAATGCTAGAGTTCCAGGCCAAAGTATCCAAGCAGGAAAATAAAGAGGACAAAATTCCTGTAACACCCTTCCTCGTCCTTCTTTCTCAGATTACCCTGTCCAGAGAATGAAGAGAGAATAACATGTGGAGACTGGTAATGAATCCTGAAAATGTCTGTCACCAATCAGCAAACAGCCCCCACCATGACTTGGTACATGGATGCCCCTGTGACTAATTTGCCACATCTTTTTGTAATAACAAGGGATTTTTTAAAGGTGTTTATCCCATCCACAGCTTTTTAAAGCAGCGAGTTCATTTAAATAATTACCTAGTCATTTAGTTAATGCATTCTTTTTTAAACTTGACTAACTACAGCATATGTGGTTTTGATGGAAAAAGAGCCCCCTTTATGTAATAGCACTGTTTTTTCCCCCACAAAATAAATGCAACACAATTATTTTACTGCAGAGAAATTAGCTCATTTGCAAATGCCACCTCAGAACACAAGAAGAATGGCATTTATTGAAGCACTAATAACGGCACCATGTTAGAATAATTTTATGCTGACGGGTCCACAATCACTCAACATTTTAAGAGCTGTCATCACACCAGCATGAGCTGCATGCAAAAGTACAAATTTATGCTGTGACATCATGGCACTGAGTGTAATTGGAATAAAATCACTGGCTTCTCTTTGGCATTTGCTCATATTTCTGAGCCCTTCCTTGCCCACCCAGAGTGGATTCTTGGTACTGAACCAGCAGTCACACATTCTTTGAATGTAGCATGGACCAGGCTCATGGAGGTGGGTCCTTCACATACTTCAGGAGGACACTTTCCAGTGGGTGTTCAATGACCTGTGCTGTGACTGAACAGAGGGCTACAGAGCTGCAAGAATCACAAATCAGCCAAAGACACGCTTTAGATATGGATAATTAAACAATAGTCACTATACAATGGCTGAAGACCTCACATCAATTTTAGCAAGTTAATAAATTCCCAGTCATGGCCTATAGTTAAGTGCTGAGCTTGAGAAAATCAGAACATCCACGTTGATCTTTTAGAGTTTCTTTAACATTTTACTCTCATTGGTGATGGGGGGGTGGGTTTGAGGGGTGGGGATGGAGTGGTGCTTTCTGAGAGAAACGACACCTGATGAGAGGTGACAGTGATCATGGAGAAAGGGCATAAATGCCCCTGTCATATTTAGACATGGTATAATGCTTAAAATCTCACATTTCTTGCCACTTTGAAGATAATCAGATGTGCACTGCCCTGAGGAAGGAGGTGTTGATGTACATCTTTTCAAATCTAGGCTGAACTCTTTAATTGGGAACCGTGTTTGGGCACACAGGTGTGGCTGTCTGTCAAAGATTTGAGGGGAGGTGTGTGGGCACATTTCTGCAAAACACATCTCAGTGTTTCCCTCCATAATGTTGATGATGTAGAATGCAGGAGACTGTCTGCAACCCCCATGACTTGTGAGTGGCTGTCTTACTAAGCTAGCGGAGATAGTTAACTTAGATATAGGGAGGAAATATAATTAGGGCCAGATACTTGGTAAACATAACACATTTGTGTTAAGGGATGACAGAGTATAGAGGGTGTTTACTTTGGAGGATACAGTTCCTGATAATGTGCTCTCAATGATGTCCAAATCCTAATAAGCAGCTCTTGTGAATATGTTACCTTATATAGCAAGTGGGACCTTGTAAATGTAATTAGGAGTTCTGGAGTGGGCAGATTATCTGAGTGGTCCATATCATCTAATGCAATATAAGAGTTCTTAGAACAAAAGAGGAAGAATGAAGACTCAGTCAGAAACAGAGGACAGAAGCAGAGCATAAGTGGCAGCTGCCTTTGGAGATGGAAGGGACCATGAATCAAAGAATGGAGGCACTGTCCAGGATCTTGATATGGCCAGCAAACAGACACCTCCCATGCTACCAAAGGTAAGGATCTTTGCTCATGTCCTGATTTGAGCTCCAAGAGACTCCCCAGATTTCTGGGATCCAGAATTAAAAAGTAATGAATATGTATGGTTATATGACACAAATATGTGGTAATTTGTTGAAGCAGCAATAGAAAACTAATGTAATAGTTTTTTTTTTTAAATTAACTAGTATGTTAACTGGATTGAACAAGTTTTTGGTGTTTGATGAGTTTATGTTTCTATAGAAACTGAAAAACAATACCTAGAATTATATATTTCTTATGCTGATTCATGAAGTCAAAGAAATCCTTTTCATCAGAAAAAGGTGTTTAAAGGAGACAAACATAGCCCTCAGGGAGAAATGAAGGGCTCAGATTGTGGACCAGGAGTGTGGGAGTATCTTCTGTTGGTTCAGGTCAGTTCCTAACTGGTGGATTTCAGTTACCTTGCTTGTGGTTGGCTTTCTTGATAGCCAGCCTTATATATTAGACATTAATACATTGTAGTTCCTTTACTGATATTTATTGTGCTGTAGCTATTTAAGAACATGGATGCAGAGCCTTAGGCATGCTATCAAGAGGCCCTTTTGGTGCAAGTGGGCCAGGATGGTCTTGCTCTAGCAGGTAGAGTATGACCAGAAGTATCAATTGCCTTCAAACAGCAGGTAGTGCCTTGTGGAGGGAGGATCACGACTAATCAATGAAGTGGAAATATCTGGTTTTGGAGACTCAGTTGTGGTATGTGATGTTTTTCTGGAAGCTGTCCAATGAGAGGATGTGTTGCTAAAGCAGACATGTGAGAGGATGTTTTACTGGGACAGGCACTTGAGAGGACTGTGGTGTTTGGAAAGAGTATAAGTAGAACCAAACAGATAGTGTATGATGTTCTTGCACTGGTTTGGTCGCAAGGCTTTAGTGGTCTTCACTGATCTTCTCTTGTGGTGACATCATAGAGAAAAATGCACCGAAGAACTCCTCATGGTATCCCAGATGCTTCTTGCTGCTTCTGTAGACTCTTGCCAGTTCTGTGAAAGCTTGTGGTTTCTTCTGGATCGAGCTGCTGCTATTGATTCGTGTTTGGTGTTTTCTCACTAGACTGGACTGCTAGTACTGATTTGTGTGTGATGTTTTGGAGCTCAGTGCTAATATCCTGACAACAAAGATTGGAATGGCCCCAGAGAGCTACTTCTAAATAGGTCCATATCCCCCTTGTCCTATTAGCCATCTTGCTTGCCAATTTTGGTCAGTGGGCTAGAAGGGAGGTTGACGCATTTAGAAACCCTTATTAAAGTAGGTTTTGAAAAAACTAAGCCTACAAATCAAGATGAAGAATTGTGAAGCCCAGTCCCAATGGATAATTTGTAAAACATTTCTGAAACTAAGGATCAGGGAACAGTTTGGAGGAAGAGGCAGAAAGATTATAAGAGCCAAAGGATCAGGGGTGTGCTGTGAGACTGTTTCCTATAATGTCAGAAGCAATATGCGTAAAGTCTCACCAACACAACTAGACAGCTAAATGTAAGCTGAACAAGGACAATAGCAATAGACATGCCAAAGTGACTAAGAAAATCTCACAAAGCCTCAACCCTACACAAAGAGCGATGAGCAACTAAGAATGCTGAATGGGAGAACTAGTGTTCTCCAGGGAAGAGCATACTAATTGGTTATCTAGCATCAAATTTAGAAATATGTATGTATACACATATATGTATGTAACAACAATTAATAAAAAAGAGGCCATGAATTTGAAAGAGAGGAAAGAGGAAATGAAAAGCAGGAAATTATATAATTATAATCTCCAAAAGAAAGGAGAGAAAAAAAAGAAGGAAGGAAGAAAGAAAAAAAACAAAGGAAGGAAGGAAGGCAGGCAGGCAGGCAGGCAGTGGTTGCAGAGTTGTAGGCATGCCACCAAGAGGTGCTTTTGGTGCATGTGGGCAGCTAGTTCTGCTCTAACTGACAGAGATATCCAGAAGGATCAGTTGTCTTGTAAGAGCAGGTCAGTGCCTCGAGCTACTGGGTACAAAGGAACTTTCCCTTAGGTTCTTATGGGCTATAAAATCTGTACAAACTCCCTCAGAAAGCTCCATCTCAGACCAGCCTTTTGGGCATTCTGCCTTAGGCCCCAGTCATGTTAGTGAAGAAGCCTTCATATGATTCCAAGCTCTTTTGGTCACCTACAGTCATTCAAGTCTTGTTAAGCTAAGCCAGGCTACAGAAATCAGAGAGTACAGTAATCATCTCCTATGCCTTACTTATAGCCTTGGCTTCGAGAATCCAGGAGCACAACAAGATGTTTGTTTATGTTGCCACAAGTAGTGAACTGTTAAATTGCAACAAAATATTGCTGCCTGGGATCAGGAGCTATTGTCAGGTACAACACAATGAGGAAGAGTGTGGTGTTGAGACCATAGCCACTCAGGTCACTGAGTGGAAAAGACAAATTCATCAGTCTAGTGTTACAGTCGCATTCTCTTGGTATGTAAGGGCTTTAACATAAATTATATGCCTAATTAATACAGCCTCTTCCTCTCAGTCTTCTTCTGAGTTAGAAAAGCAGTTATAGCTTTAAGATCATTGTCGAGAATACCTTTTGAAATTTCCATGTATATTTTTGTCTCACCAAAGACAATTATTGAAAAATACATGTTTGAATGGGAAAACTAACAGGAATGTAAGGAATCAACATGTTTATTTATATGATTAACAAGTCCAGAGCTTCCTATACCTCATATAGTAACTGCCTTATTTGTGTGTTGTCATATCCCTCTTTGAGATACTTGTTTGTTAGATGTGCAAGGGAACTGCATCCAGGTTATATAGATAGGGCTATGGTATTAGTGTTACAGACAGCCCAGGCTTATTCCTTCATCTTGTGTGTCTTGGTATAATCTCCCAAGTCAGCTTCTTGGAGGATTTCTGGTGGGCAAAGCAATGGACATCTATCCAGACTTCAAAGTTAGGCAGATTTGAGGTAGACCTTGAAATGTCTAATCGGGTGTTTACACGGACTCCCCTGCATCTCATTTTCAACTTAAACACACATGTTCACCATTTCTGAAACAAGTGCATACATGTGCTTGAATATTCATTGAGAAATAAGATCACTTCACCACAATTAGTTGTTAAAGGCTGAGGATAAAGTAATCCAAAGAAATCAATATTGCTGAACATATACACAGAAGGTGTATCTAACTGGATGTTTCGATAAGTTTACAGTATTTCACAAAATGGACAGGGTGTCTGCCTTTCTCTGCTGAATGCCTGTCTGAAATAATGCAGTGGGAGAGGAAATGAGGTCAAGTTTCAACTGTGGTTGTCAGATCTCCAAGAACACCATTTACCCTTCTTTGCCTCAGATTAATTTGAGAAATTAGAGATTATAAAAAGCTGTCAACTTCTGATATCACCATAAATTGAATGTGACAGGAAGTGGATCCTAAGTGAAGCATTTCTTAAGGATGTTTTGATAACAACAACAACAACAACAAAAACAAAGCCATTTTCTTTTGGTGGCCATTGCAAATGTGCAGTGCTTCTAGTGTGGTGAATTCTCACCCCAGCTTTTCATGTTTCTATGACTGACACTGATTCTTCATGGGTGAGTTTTCTTCCCTCCCCAAATGTATTTTCTTTGTCAAATGATGATGAAGTCTTTAAAATAATCTTTTCTGCAAAGTAAAGTTCTTTTTGTGTCTGTCCAAGTCACTTGTAAGACCCAAGTTTCTGGATAAGACTGTATTTGGGAAACTTGATTAGGGTCCACCCTTCGTATCTGAAGTTTATATAATCCAGTGACTTGCTTTGAGAAAAGTAATATCAGGCAGGTGATATGGGTAAGAGAGCTGATTGCCAATGCTGAGGACCTAAGTTTTGTTCCTGGACCAACATGATAGAAGGAGAGAACCTATTCCTACAAGTTGTCCTTTGGTCTCTACATTGATGTGCTAGTATGCAGCCTTATACAAAATAAATACATAAATGTAAAATAATAATAGCTGTCATATGAAACTCTAGATAGAGGTCAGTAAGAAGATGAAATTTTCATTTGTGAGAGAGAAGATCCAAAACAAATTATCAGAGGCTGAGAGCTGCTGGGTCTTCTGATGTCATTTTAAGTAACTGCATAGAAATGACTTGGCAGAATTGTTTGCTCTTACAGCCTGGCTTTTCGCACCTTCTAGAAAATTCTCCAACTTTCTGTGACTATCAGCAATCTCAGGTTTGAAAATAAGCCTCCTTGAGCTTATATCCAGTGAGTGTGTAAATTTTGCTGGCAGATAAAGGTAATCACTGAGACACATAGTCACATCCCTCACACAGAGGCCTGCTGCAAATAGGTCCAAAGGCTTGTCCTCTCCACAATCATTCATTATCCAGGCACAGGAGCCAGAGAGGGGAAAGTAAAGCTTCCCAGGTATGATTCTGTGATTCTGTAATTCTGTATGGATGAACCTTGAAAATAATTGTAATAGACATTTAGAATTGTTCAGACCTTAAACACAATTGTTTTACAATGCTGTGAACTTCATCAAGAGAGAAATGTCAGCATTGGAGAGATGGCTCAGAGGTTAAGAGCACTTGCTGTTCTCTCAGAGAACCTGGATTCAGTTTGCAGCACCCACATTGTGGGTCACAACTGCCTTTACCTCTAGTTCCAGGAGATCTGGTACTTTTACTAGCTTTGGATGGCACCATGCTTGCACTTGTAGATACATACATGCAAGCAAAACATTCATACACATTAGGCATAGAGATGTCATTGACACAAACAATTGGCATTTTAATAAAGTAGTAAATTCTGACTCACAAGTAAATATGCTGCTGGAACTTCTTAAATTAAGAACTCAAGGCTTTGGTGTGACCTCAGCAGGTAGAACACTCTCCAGGCCTCTTAAAGCTTGGGTTCAAACCTTAGCATGGGATAGGATTTCAATCAACTCTATCTTATTTAATTGAAATAGAGGTCTTCTCTTGCTTTCATGTTAACTAAGAGTAATAGAGGCAGTAAACACTTTTGAGGATATTTGGTTATTTTAAAGAAGCATCAATTAAATACATATAATTTCATGAGGTTTTAAGACAGATTGCAAAGGTGTTTCATGCATTGGTTAAAACTGGTATGCCAAATTAGTAGAGATCTAGTCTCTTAACTTATATATTAAAACTTAAAATTTAATTAATTAAAATTAATTTTGGGTACTATTTGAATGGCAAATTAAGTGAGGGGTAGGTATCATTTGGGATGGTCAAATTTCAGCTCTAGTGTTCACAATGGAGCTCCAAGTCATAATGAAAGCACAGTAGGAGCTAAGGAGAGGCTGCAAGTGTGGAATGTCAGCTCTTTAATGGAGCACGCAGAGAAAGGGCTCACAAATGACACTGTTTTCACAGATGTTTCTTTAGTAATTTTTCCACAAGCCAAACTCATCTGTATTTTAACCCTTCCGTTGCATTTTGCCTTTGTTTAAAATTTGAAAAGCAATTTATCATATTTGATGCATCAGTCAGTGTCCCAGTGTGAAACAGAATCCACTCAAATGTTTAAACAAGGACATTAAGAAAATGAGAATGATTTCAGAGGCATAGAGATGTCACTGGAGGAGGTTGTGGGCTGGAGACACAGTTCCATGCTACCTCTTACAGCAGCTGTGAGAGGGTCTCTCAGACACAGCAGGTGAAGCTAGATTCTTGACATCACCGCAGAAAAGAATTTTAGGCCAAGTCCACGTGAACTGAAATTTACTAGGACAAATTGAACATAGATTTAAACATGTGTTAACAGAGAGTGTGGTTTTTCAAGGGAGGTTTTTTCTCCACTGTTGTCTTACTAGTAGATAGACAGATATGTTTGGTAGTTATATAGATTCAGATCAATAGGTTGCTAAGAAGTTCCCATCCCCATCTTCTGATAAATGTGAACATGGCATGGCTCTAGAAGAGCTTTCATTTGATAAGATAAAATCATTGTTGACAAGGGTTGTACAGGGCTACTAGGTCGGATATTTTAGTTTAAATGGGGTTTCCAGTAAGTTTTCTAGAAAGCTGTAGATTTACAGCAGGGAAAGCATTATTAATTGGATATTTGATTATTTGCTGCTTATTTGAAATCTCTAAATAAAAGGACTATTGTTTCAGCCTTTATAGCAAATATTGCTAATTATTCTGGGATTCTAGGCTTGGGTAGTGAGAGGCTTCAACCAGACTGCAGGGTGAGGGACTCCTTTCCCTTCCCATATCCCCATAACTGCTTGCTCTTCTGTTTTCCCACAGAAAGCCCTTAAAATGTAGCATCACATGTCTAATCATCATCATGTTGGGGCACCCTGAGAAAATTCCTTAGTTATAAAAGACAGTGGATGCAAGCAGTATTTCTAGACTTTCATGACACATGCCAACATAAAGGGTGAGCAAAGTAAACAATCTCTGTCAATTACTGTGCATGTAAACCTCAGCGCTTGTTTAAGAATGGTGTGCTTACAACTTGGGGATAAATACAAACATTGACAGAGCTGAACATTAAGCAAAACAGGGCCAATCTGAAAAAATATTTTAGAATCACAACTCATAACTTCTGGGCCTTCTGTGAGGACATAGGTAGCAGCCCATATAACTCAAGATGAATTTTCAGTAGCTTTGTAGAGAATGTGGCTTGACTCTTTATGTATACCCACTGTTTGCCAGCTGTGTGGGAGGCCTGTGAGCTGAACTCAGCTAATTCTTTCATGGGAATTTTCATGGATCAACAGTGGTATATGAGGTTTGCTATAGTGTAGCTATTTCTTCTAGGCCTGACATGACCACCTGTCATCATCGAACAGAGATTGGTGGTATCATATAGAATACCCAGAATTCCACTCATGATAAGGAAATAAAACAATACAGTGCTAGTCTACAGTAAAGGCAGTGGAGCTATTCATTACTATGGTGAGTCCTTGGAAGTATAGGAGATGGAAACAGACTACACCTGCTTTGGACTTATCCATGCTCTCAAAGTAACACTGTAAGTTTTGGGTTTCCAAAGTGAACTTGGATGGGTCCTTTCTTTGTCATTGATGATATATATATATATATTGTTGTTGTTGTGTTGTGAAAGATCTAAATGAGAAAATGTGAGGTCCAGAGAGTAAAAATGGCCCCTTTGTCCTTATGTCAGCCAACAGTTGACATAAGGACATAAAGGTTTTTTTTTTTTTCCAAATGTGTTGAGTACACATAAAACTCCAGGTCTTCCCCCCCCTTTTTCCTTTTTTCTCTGCTCTCTCCTTTTGTCCTTCTTTTTCTTAAAAATTGAACACAACACAACAAACATTTCTTTGCAATGCTTAACATTTTTCTTTATTAATATTTCTTTTGAAATATTTCTTTCTTTTTAGTATGCTTATAAATCAGCTTTATTCTCTAGTTTATATGGTATGAATATATCAAAGTTGATACAGCTAGTCTTTGGTAAACATGCTCTGTGGGGATTTCCAAACTTTTTCCTCTATTAAAAATTACCACAAGAAAACCTTGCTCTATATTTAATATATGTATGTACAAGAATACCAGCGCAAGCATTTCTTGCAGGTCTCCAAGTTTAAATGACAGGTCAAAGATCATGTGTTTCTCTAATTATGATGTGCAATTGGTGAAGTACCTTACGAAAAGGTTATGTTAATTTATGTTCCAGCCACCCTTTATGAGAGTTCCTGTTTTCTGAAGCTCTCTCCAACATTAGAGTATTAACAGCCATTTACCTCTTCACCATATGATAAATAAAAATGATAGCTCCTTGATATTGTGATTTGCATTTTTTAAGTGAGGTTCAAATTTTCTTCCTGAGTTTATTGGCCATCAACTGTGACAAGGTGCTAATCGCTAATTGACGATAGGTATTCTCATCTATTTCCTGCCATCAGCCCACACTATGTCTTTGGCAGTGTAGGTGCATGTGTGCGGGGGTGGGGTGGTGTGCCTTCCTCATGACACTTTACTGCCATCTACCAGAAGAAACTGTCATTATGAAAAAGTAAATCTCTGAAAACTATGGGATTAACAGTGCTCTATAGAGCTGTGCAGTGCTTGACCCATACATCTGTACTGCAGGCTTAGTTTCTGAGTCTCAGCCAAGATAGTGGCTGTTGCCTCTGTAGCTTTCATTCATTGTAATAGGGTCCTTTTATGCAGCTCCATTGTCCTATTTCCTAACTCCCCTGTGCTGTCTTGGTCCTCTCTTTCTGGTTCATTTCCTCTGTTTCTGAATCTGACTTGTTCTGTGTACATTTTCCTATAAAGCCTGAGATGCCAAGGCAACTTCAACAGCACTCCTAAGCATCCATGCATCCATGAAACTTTCTTTGAGCACTGAGTCATTTCATTACTTACTGTTTTGTGAGAATATTATAATGCTTATAGGCTGTGCTCTCTCTCTCTCTCTCTCTCTCTCTCTCTCTCTCTCTCTCTCTCTCGGTGTGTGTGTGTGTGTGTGTGTGTGTGTATATAAAATCTACTGTGCTTATGAGGTAGATTCAGGGCATTTTTCTTAGCTCTTTAGATGTGTGAATTTATATCTAAACTCAATTACCAAATGAGTTAGCTACTAATTAAGACTTCTATAACCATTGCCTAATTAGCAGTGATTTCAGAGGTATTGGATAAAGGTTGGAGATTAATGAAGAAAGAGCTGACAAATATACACTTCAGTTTTAGGGAAAATTCAGGGTTGTCTTTTAATAAGGGAGGACAGTGGGTTTACTTAAGCAGAAACATAATGGAGTTGTTTAATACCATTGGGCAAAGTCTACAATTCATTCCACAAGAGGCTTGTAGAAATTTGAGCCTTTTAGCTTCAGAACAAACTGAGAAAGGTCACAAAAAACCTTTCATCATGATGGAGGTCCCTGTTGACCCCTCTTTAAAAGTGTACAAAGTTCATGGTTCCCCAGATCCACTGAGCAAATGTTACAGGCCTTTACTAGAACCCAGAACAATGATAAGTCAATCATGGGACTCTGTGAAAACACTCTAGATGTAAGTGTGTGCATTAGTGCAGTGGGGCCTGGAAGAAGCATGAAGAGCTTATTATATGTAGTAGAATGTACTGGAATTTCAAAATCACAGTGAACATCTATTTCCAAGATGTAGAAATTGACACAGTAGGGTGTGTAAGGCAACCAGCTCACAGCCACATGGTGACCTACGCTATGCCCGGAAGAATGACTTTTACTGAACACACATCTCCATGAATTTCAGCGTCAAGGGTCTTTAGCACTAGCATTTGAACCACTTTAATACCCAGGCAGGGTGTTCTCTAAAGTTTCTCTCCTATTAGACCCTGAATGGCCTTGCTGTTAGTTTCTTTTCTAAACCTGGCAATTTTTTCTAGTTGGTACCGTCACTGACTCAGAGACTGTGAGAATGGTCTGTATGGGATATCTTTGCTGGGCAGGCAACAGTCCTGTGCCCACCCAGGAAGATTTATAGTGTAATGTATGCTTTGAGTACAGCTTTTACAAGGAAGATGGCCTGCAGCCAACATCCCAACCCAAACAATTGTCAGATGACTAGGGAAAGAAAAATAAACACTGTACAAGCGGGGACTCAATAGCTATTTCAGGGCTGAAGAAGGCTTCTTTTATAGCTGTTTCAACTGTGTGCTTGAACTAGAGGGATCTGCCCACTCCTGACCCCAAACACCTGGGCTTCAATACTGAAGGGTTCAGTCAACCCAATGCTCCTGGCATGTGTCACCAAGACCTTGGCACCAGCAGCAGTGGGGGCAGCATCCCAACCTCTTTGATAGTTCTTAGCATGTGGCTGCTGCCACAACCCATTCTAGTCAGGCTGTATCCACACAGCTCTGTCCTTGTAATTTTCTCCATATACAGAATTGTCTTTTGAAATCACAGGGTCTTTTCTATGATACATTTCTTTCCTTGACCAAGTTCTCTGCTTCCACTCACACAGCTAAAATCCCTATTTTTCTTAGATTGAAAACCCTAAAAACACAACTTGGGTTTCCTCAGCCTTGGTAGTGGAGATTTGGTTCTGGTGGCCTCTTTCACACTGTCCTCTGTTTTTTTGTGTGCTTATAGGGATAGAGATATTGTCATGGACACATTTTGCATTCTCCATCTAGCTCCATCAGTATGGAAACACTGTTTTGGCAAATGGTCTCACAACCTTACAATTTAGATTATCTAGATAACCATTTTGTTCTCAAAATTCTGCTTTCTTTCATCTGTTTCTATTTCTCCATTTTTTCTTTTGCTTTTTTTTTTTCTTGTTTTCCACATGTTTTCCTTTGTGTCTTAGAGGACTGCAAGTCTAACAGCAGAAATAAACCTCTCAAATATGTATTTTCCTTTTTGCTGTCTTCTATATGAATAGACTTTTCTCATGAAGAAGGCTTTGGAACTTTTTTGTCTATGAGAGATGACATATCTATTTCAAAGTGTTCAGGCTTTCCGGTGAGTATGTTTTCTGCTCAGTGTGAAGCAGCTGGGCATGGTGAAATGTAGAATCTGTTGAACTAGAATGCCAATCCAAAAGCCTATCATATCAGTCTCTCAACAGAAGTCTGAGACATCAGATGCCAATGAGTAACTGTGCATCTTATCTCTTTTATCTATTGCATTCGGGTGATTAGCCTGATGTTTGTCCTAGAATAAATGAGCTAAGCCCACATTGCTCCTTACTGCAGAGAGAACATTACTGATCAGGTCAACATGCCTATGGTGCTGTTTGTCAATACATGCTTCCCCTTCAACTTTCACCAACCCCACCTTACATTTTCTAAAGACATTCTTTTGTCTTTCTAATCCACATGCTTCTGTTGTCTCCAAACATTTCCTGTCTTTGTAGAAAATCTAGTCATTCACTGGTCAACACCTTGATGAAGATTCTATCCTGACTTTCAAATTCAGCTTTAAACTTCTTTGCTTTATGCTTTCGTAAGATTTTAGGCCAACCTTTATCTAGGATGAATGTAGCCTGGCTTTGAAATATCTCTTAAAGGCTAAGTGTTGAGCTGCAGCCTGTGGGGGAAGTGCTGGAGTCTTTGAGAGGTTGGAGGAAGTCAGATGACCTTAAAAAGGACATTGGGATACTTGTTTGTCAATTCTCTCTTAACTGCCCTGGGCTACTAGAAGGTGAGGAGCTATTTTTGTCATGTATTCCTACCTTAAAATGCTGCCTCACTACAGCTGCAAAAGCAAAAGCCAAACATCCCCAAATCATGAACTGTAATAAATATTTTTTAATATTTACTTTATTTACATTACAAATGTTTTCCCCTTTCCAGATCTTCCCTTGGGAAACTCCCTAAATAGTCCTTTTTAAAAAAAATTAAATGACTTATCTCAGGTATTTGTTGTAGTATAGAAAACTGACTCACAGCCACATATAGCTTGCTTTCCTATGGAAAGCCTATTTTCCTATGGATCCATTATTACTTTACAGAGATCATGTCAATTGTAAAGGGGGGCGGTTCTGATGCTAAGGTCCTGTTTCCCAATTGGTTCTCGATTTATCAGTAAAGAAAGCTGGGAGCTAATTGTTGGGCAGAAGGTACGGGTGGGACTTCTGGGTCCCAAGAGGAAAAGGAGAGGGGAGTTTTCACCATGCTTTAGAATGAGAGGAAGCCAGTAGCCATGTGAAGTCTCAGGAAGAGCTGGGGCCTATAACCACTGTTACAGGTAAATGGTCTTGGATGTTTGGCAGGGGCTAGGTGGGACTAAGCACTGAAGTTTAGGGCAGGTGGGAGGAGCAGAGACAAAAATATTAATGAGGGCATGCTTTTCCAGACAAGAGACAGTAATGCCCAGCAATTGTGTCTGAAGGCAAGTTGAAAAGGAACAAACTGTGTGTGTATCTTTTATCCATGGATTCAAGGGAAGCTGGGTGGGGGCTGGTAGTGCAGTCACATCCCAGAGCTAAAGACAGTTGCTTAAAACTACACACAACCCAATTGTAACAATTACATTTCTGCTTTCCACTGGATTTTGCAGTGTTTATACCTCTTTGGACCAAAGATCTCTGTTTTACCATCTAATGACTCTAGTTTTCTTTTTATATTAATAATTACTAATGGAAGAGAAAGTAAGGGAGTTTTCTCTCATCCACATGAATAGAGGGGTCTAAGATATACAGATGTTTACAAGAAGTTTAGAGTGACCTCAGTTTTGGGATTTTTACCAGTTGTATCTATCCCTTTCCTCATTGTTGTGACAAAATATGAAACAAAACCATGTAAGGTTTCTCTGGGAAGATATAGTTTATGGAGACAGAGAAGATAGACATGGGGGAGAGAGCCCTGGGCAGTTGGGCACACTCATGCAGTCATGAAGCAAGAGCAGACAGAAGGTGGAGCTAGGTTATAAAACTTCAGGGTCCATTCCCACGACCCACCTCCTTCCCACGACCCACCTCCTTCCCACGACCCACCTCCTTCCCACGACCCACCTCCTTCCCACAACCCACCTCCTTCAGGTCTCAAAACTGTCCAAGACAGCACCACCCACTTGGGAACCAAGTGTTTGAACACCTGAGCTCATGGAGAGCATTTCACATCCAAGCACCAGAACTTTCTGCTTGTTTCTACTTTCTTCTTTTCTTTTGTTTTCTTTTCTGTTCTATTCTTTTCTTGTTTGTTTCTTTCAGTTGTTTTTGTTTTGCTTTGTTTTTTAAATTATTCCTCCTCTCTTTTCTTTACTGAATTATCTTCCAGTCTGTTTCTTTCTGGTATTCACAGGTTGCTGATGGAGAACAGATTATGTAACCGTGTGTCTTGCATGAAGAAAGACGTTTAGTGACAATCCCGTCAGGACCTCTGCCTTTGCATATCTAAGTAGATATGCAGCACATGCTTGTTGCATTTTTGATCCCTGAATCACGACTTTTCTATAGGGAAATAATAGCTTGGGTTTCATTCAGTGAACTGCCCAGTCCAAAATCTTCACAGCAAGACTATGGAGCCTATGGTGAGACAAACGCCATGTGGAGTCATTGTCATATGGAGTCATTGTCATACCCTACTACTGCCTTTCTCCATAGTAAAACCTAACACTCAAGGCTGGCCATGACTGACTGTGCCTTAATCAAAGCCAGTGAGACCCTACTGTGGGGCTTTTATTGAAAGGGAAGTGAATTTGTCTTTTCCAGCCTGCCTGCCTGCCTGTCTGCCTGCCTGCTTTCCCTCCTTTCTTTCTCTCCTTCCTTTCTTCCCTCCCTCTTTTCCTTCTTCCCCTCCCCTCTTCCTCCTCTCCTCTTTTTCTTCCTCTTCCTCTTCTTCCTTTTTCTCCCCCTCCCCTCTGTAAAATTGCAATGCAGAGGATGAAAGCCTAGAGATACTTGGCCCATCTTGTAGACCACCCTCAGGGAATGGAGTCATGACACAAGGAAACAGAATCAACTCAGAGAATGGTTGTCTTCTAAGAAAGTCCATAACCCTGGGATTCAATTTCTCCTAGGTCTTAACATACTATAGTCAATAAATTCTGCTTCTCTCTCTCTCTCTCTCTCTTTCTCTCTCTCTCCCCTTTCCCTCTCTCCTTCCCTCTCTCCCTTTCCCTCTCCCCCTCCTTCCCTTCTTCTCTCTCTCTTTCTCTCTCTCTCTCTCTCACACACACAAATATACCTACCCGTTTTTATTTAAGTGTTGTTTTGTCTGTTTATTTTGTAACTGAAAGAATTTGGTAAATTAATACGAGGCTACTAAAGCCCATAGAAATTGACTGTTGCTCTTGGAAACACAACCTGACTGACAGAGAGGAAAGATAGCTCTCTACTTCTTACACAGTATAGTCGTGTATTGCTCCTCATGTCCATCGTTATCAGGTAATAGTTCAAGAATTGGAACTTTGCAAAGTTCATAAAGATACTTAGGAATCAAAAGCCTAGAATTATTTCTTTCACATGAACTTTTTCCTCAGTTTTTCTGCTGTGGAGATGTTGATAAGAAGAGGTAAAATCCACACAGGTCTTTGGACATTTTGCTCCTGGCCTTTTTGGTACACTTTTCTCAAAATGAGAGCTGCTTATTTCCATCTCTTTAGTGAGACTTTGATATGCTGTTGAACTTCAGGGGTCTGTTGGGTGACTACGTTTTTTTTTTGCATCTCAAGATCAAACACTTGTAAATGGTGATTTATTTTTCTTCCCATTGGGAAGAACAGTAGCAAATAAAAATTGTAGCAATAATAGTAACATTGCTACTATGTATGTTAATAGTAGCAAATCAGTTCGGTGAAAAAGAGGTACCAACTGAGCTGTACAATTGATGTTGACTTTCTGAATCTGTTATGGAAAACAAGAGCAGAAAGTAGTTTTCAATGGCTCCTCATACCCACAGTTGGCAAAGTTTTCATTTTACCTTGTAAGGCTTATGATCATTGAATCTTTCCTGATATTTGCAGGACTGTTCAGGGCAGTGAGGTATGCTGTTCCCAAGTAAAGAAGTAGACATTTACTTAATCATGATGTGGCTTTCCATTGTCCAACCACAGAAACTTGATTTTGCTGTTTTATTGGGTAACATTCAAGATTTTTGTGAATGGTATAAATTCATAGAAAATGTTTAAGACAGAATTAAATTTATTAATGTACATTGAGAATCTCAATGGTTAATAATTCTATTAGTCTCCATCAGTCAATAATATTTTCAGTAGCTCTGCTGATCAATTTCAGAACATTACAGGAGTTTCTACCAAATTTAGTGGTAAAGGGAAAAGAACTTGAGTGTTTGAAAATGATACTATTGCTGATGCCAAGACGTGCTTGCTGACAGGAGCCTAATATAGCTGTCTCCCGAGAGGTTTTGCTAGAGCCTGACCAATACAGATTCTTTCAGCCAACCTTTGGACTGAGCATGAGGACCTCAATGGAGGAGTTAGAGGAAGGACTGAAGGAGCTGAAGGGGTTTGCAACCCCACAGGAAGAACACCAGTATCAACCAACCAGATTCCCCCCACCCTGAGCTCCCAAGGAGGGACCCATGACTCCAGCTGCATATGTAGCAGAGAATTGTCTTATCTGGCATCAATGGGAGGGGAGGCCCTTGGTCCTGTAAAGGCTAAATGCCCCAGCCTAGGGGAATGCTAGGGCCATGAGGCAGGAGTGGGTGGGTGGGTGGGGGAGCACCCTAATAGAAGCAGAGGGAGGGGGATGGGATAGGGAGTTTGCAGAGGGGAAACCAGGAAGGGGAATAACATTTGAAATGTAAATAAATAAAATAATCAATAAAAAAAAATAAGAAAATGAGAGCACCAGAGGAATGCATGGAAAAGCCAACTGTGTTTGAATTTGTTTTCATAATTCAGAGCATTTTCTGTAAGTGAAAGCAATCCAGCTATGGTCTTCTGTCCTAATGTACACCAACGTTTTTATGAAATTGAGAATTTTTTTTTTTTTTTTTTTTGGTTCATGCAAAATTGAAGGCTTCCACAAGAATTGTAGATTCTCTGGGAGGCTTACATTTTTTTTTTCTACCCAAATCTCTTCCACTGTCTTACTACTTTTAATGAATAATTTTTTTCTGAGATGTTCTCTCTGGTCCATACTAACCTGCAAGAGGAATAAAAAGTCTTTTCTTTTCTTGATTTCTACTAGTGCTGCCTGTACAAAGCACTTCTTGGCTGTTGAAATTTTGAGTGATGCAAAGATATAGTTTGGGGTTAGATGGGTGGACAGGGTATACAGAACTTCATAATGCAGCACTATAAAGCAATGAATTTGGAGTGGAAGAATGGGCATTTCTATTGTAAAAGGCTGGGAAGATAAACAGTGAATTAATTCTTTACTTAGATGTCTCCTTGCTTAGAATCAGATTCCCTGTTCAGCATGCTGCTCCTTCTTAATATGTTCCTTGTAGCTCACCCATGAGACAGTAAGGACACTGTGAATCTCGGAAACCTATGGGTCTCTTCTGTTCCCTGTCTCTTTGTCTAGATCAAAGTCAAAGTGGGTTAATACGGTATTCTTTCAAACAAAGAGAGCTCTTCAGAGACAACTACAGTCTTTTCAAGTAATGAATGGAACTCATGAAAGAAACCTCATGTAACCTCTAGCTAGTTGCTGTGGCTTCCAGCTAGAAGTAATATGGTACCATGGCCAATTGTGTGTGACTTAAATTTCAGTGAGCAGTTGCTTTTCCCACTGCACTGAGTACTAGATGCCTGTTTTACATTCTGCCTTAGGTGCCTGCCTTAGGTGCTTACTTTAGGTGCTTGACTATCTTAGGTGCTTGCCTTAGATGTCTACTTTTGATGCCTACTTTAGGTACCTGCCTGTCTTAGGGGCCTGTCATGGGTGCCTTCCTTGGGTGCCTGCCTTAGATGCCTGTCTTAGGCCTTATATGCCTACTTTACAGTCATCCTTAGGTGTGTGCCTCTCTTAGGTACCTGGCTTGGGTGCCTGCCTTACATGCATGCCTATGTACTTATTTTAGATGTCTTCCTTAGGAGCCTGCCTACCCTAGATGCCTGTCTTAGGTGTCTGCCTTAGATGCTTGCCTTGCATACCTGATTTAGGTATCTTCCTTGGTTGCCTATTTTTGGTGCATGCCTTAGGTGAAACCTTTAGGTTCCCAATGTAAGGTGCCTTAGGTTCCTACCATAAGATGCCTTCCTAGGTCTCCAAATTCTATGCTACTTATAGTCAGATTATATGACTAAACCAGGATACAGTTAGCCTACTTTGTGGAAGTTAGAATATAATTAGAATATTTTTAATATCCTGTATGATTACTTAAGGAATTTATTTCTCAGGAAAATTTTAGGGTTTGTGTGTGTGTGTGTTGAAACTTTACAGTTCTAATTAGAATTTTCTTAATTGTGCTAATGTGATGTTATTCTTGATATTTCATTTGAAAACCAATTGTGAATAAAATGTATCTTGTGTCTGATCACTTCATTGACCTTGTTAATTCCAAGAAATATACAACATATTTCACCTATATCCTGTATAGATAACTTGTTTGTAACATCTACAGAATTGCTCTTTCTGTTTGCTTCCTGAATTATGAAAAAACTACTGGAAACATATGCTTCTAGCTTTCTGTTTTTTTTAAAAAATTAAAGCACAAGTGCTTTAATGCTCCCAAAACAGTTGAACAATTAAATTGTTAAATATTTTCTCTTTTCTTTATTATTACATTATGAATATTTGAGAATTCCCAGTCTTATGCTCCAATTCTTGGGAAAATCCCAAGAATCCCTATTTAATCATATTAATTAAAGCCATTGTACTCACAATTTTAGTTTGTAACTTAATTGGTAAGTGAACTTATTTTTCATGTTTCATTTTTCTGTTTTAGCCTTAGGGTTTTGGGCTAAAAAAAAAAAACAAACCCAAAAACAAACAAACAACAAAACCAAACCCCCAAAGTAACCCTGAGTAGTTTCCATAGCGTAGGAAGGAAAGGGTGATCTGTGTGATACAAATCAATGTTAGTTTTCAAGAATTCTTTTCTTTTCTTTTTTTCCTTTCCAGGTGCTGTGATTGAATTCATCATCTTCAGCACATTGGTAAGCACAATATTACTGACCCACATCACTAGCCTCCATTTTAACTATTTTTAGAAATAAATTTTAGATAAACCTTTTACATTTTACCTTTGGTAATAAGTCTTCACTT
The DNA here is from genome assembly GCA_019843965.1 of Rhynchomys soricoides. Taxonomy (NCBI): domain Eukaryota; kingdom Metazoa; phylum Chordata; class Mammalia; order Rodentia; family Muridae; genus Rhynchomys; species Rhynchomys soricoides. Next base: position 847,388 of record JADRCH010000229.1, on the reverse strand, counting down.
ATTTTACTTTTTAATTGTATTATTCTAGGTAAGTCTATATACTCGTTTTACATTAATCAAAGTATTCAACCAAGATGGTCTCACTCTCAGAATCAAAAAGCATTTTCTGTTTTCTTAACTTTTATTTTGATATCCATCATACAGACATATGCTGTATTTATTACTTTCCATGTTTCACTCGCATTTTATTTATTTGTATTTCTAAGTTTTTATTTCTTTTAAATACTTGAATTTATTTATTTTAGAAAATATTTTACCACTTAAAAAGTTTACATTTACTTATTTTCTCTCTCTCTCTCTCTCTCTCTCTCTCTCTCTCTCTCTCTCTCTGTATGCCACAATGTATGGACAGTGGTCACATTACAGTTTGCATGAGTCTGTACTCTCCTTACATCATGTGATTTCCAGGGATCAAACTTAACATGTCATCAGGCTTGGTGGCAAATGCCTGATCACTAAGTTATCTCACCCATACATACATGACCCCAAAAACTTGACCAGAGAACTCCTACAGCTGATAAACACCTTCAGGAAAGTGGCTGGGTACAAAATCAACTCCAAAATCAGAAGCCCTCCTTTATACAAACCATAACTATGGATGAGAAAGAAATTAAGGATACAACACCCTTCAAAATGGCCATAAATAATACAAAATATCTTGGTGTAACTCCAGTCAAGCAAGTGAAAGACCTTTATGACAAAAATTTTAAATTTCTGAAGAAAGAAATTGAAGAAGATATCAGAAGATGGAAAGATCACCCATGCTCATGGATTGGTAGGATTAACATAGTAAAACTGGCCACCTTACCAACAGCAATCTACAAATTCAATGCAAATTCCAATACAATTCTTTATAGACCTTGAAAGAACAATTCTCAACTTCATATGGAAAAAAAACCTAAAAAAGCAACCAAAAAATAAACAAAAATGCAGGATGGCAAGAACAATCCTGTGCATTAAAAAAAAACGTCTGCAAGTATCACCACCACTCATTTCAAGCTAGACTACAGAGCACTAGTAATACAACTGAATGTTATTGGCATAAAACAGTCAGATTGATCAATGCAATTGAATTGAAGACCCAGAAATAAACCCAAACATATAGGGACACTTGATTTTTGACAAAGTAGTCAAAACCATACAATGGAAAAATGAAAACACTTTCAATAAATGGTGCTGGTGTAACCTGATGTCTGTATGTAGAAGAATGCAAATAGATCCATGTTAATCACTCTGTACAAAACTCATGTCCAAGTGGATCAAAGACTTCAACATAAAACCAGATACACTAAATCTAATAGAATAAAAGTTGGGGAATAGCTTTCAACGAATTGGTACAAGAGACAACTTCCTGAATGGAATATCAACATCTCAGGCACTAAGAGCAAATAATAAAAGAGACCTCATGAACACCATCAATAGGACAAAATGTTAGACTACAGAATGTGAAAAGATTTTCAACAACCCTCTGTCTGACTGAGGGCTAATACCCAAAATATATTAAAAAAAACCTCAAGAAATAAAACACCAATAAGCCAAAATAACCCAATTAAAAATGGAGTGCAGAGCTAAACAGAGAATTCTCAACAGAGAAATTTCTAATGGTTGAGAAGCACTTTAGAAACATTTAATGTCCTTAGTCATCTGAGAAATATAAATAAAAATAATTTTGAGATTCCATCTTATAACTGTCAAAATGGCTAAGATAAAAAATGCAAGTGACAGCATATACTGGCAAGGTTGTGGAGCACAGGGAACATTCCGTCGTTGCTGGTGGGAGTGCCACCTTGTACGATCATTCTGGAAGTTGATCTGATGGTTTCTCAGAAAAATGGGAACAGTTCTACCTGAAGACTCAACTATATCACTCCTGGGCATATACCCAAAAGCTGCTCCACCACCCCATAAGGACACATGCTCCATTATGTTCATAGCAGCTTTATTCATAATTGTCAGAAACTGGAAACAATCTAGATGTCTGTCAATGGAAGGATAGAGAAAATGTGGCATATTTATACAATGGAATACTACTCAGCTATTAAAAGCAAGGACATCATATATTCAGGCAAACGGAAAAAAATAAAAATATCACCCTGAGTGAGATAATTCAGACTTATAAAGACACTCGTGGTATGTACTCACTTATAAGTGATATTAGCCGTGAAGTGCAGGCCAATGATGCTACAATCCACAGACTCCCTCAACCCCCCAAAAACCTAAGTAACAAGGAGGGCCCAAAGGAGGATGCTTGAATTTGACTTGGAAGGCAAAATAAAATAGACAACTGAAGTAGGTGGGGGGGGGGGAGCTAGGTGGGAGAGGCCGTGGAGAGAGAAACTAGTTGGAGATTAGGTGTGAGGAGAGCAGGAATCCAAGGTGAGAGGGTTGAGAAAGAGAAGGGAGATCAGTAGGGGGGGGGCATCTCTGGGACAAGATTGAAACCTGGGACAGGGGAGACTCCTGTGAGGATATGGCTGTGACCCTAGCTGAGACTTTTAGCAGAAGGGGATATGGAGCCTGAAGTGGTCACCTCCTGTAGCCAGGAAGGACTTCCAGTGGGAGGAGGGGGACACCAACCCACCCACAAAACCAAAATTTGCCCTGCCTACAAGATCTGCAGGGATAAAGATGAAACAGAGATCCAGGAAATAGCCCACCAACAACTGGCCTAACTTGAGACCCACCCCATGAAAGCGAGCTAACTCCTGACACTATTAATGATACTCTGCTAGGCTTTCAGACAGAAGCTTAGCACAACTGTCATCTGAGAGGCTTCATCCAAAAGATGATTGAAACAGATACAGACACCCAGAGCCAAACATTAGGCAGAGTCAGGAGGTCTTGTGGAAGAGTAGAGGGAAGGATAGAGGGAACTGAGGGCTGAAGGACACCTCAAGAAAACCTACAGAGACAACTTGGGCCAATGAGGACTCACAAAAACTGAACCATCAACCAAAGAGCTTGCGTGAACTGGACCTAGGGCTCATACACATTTGTACCAAATGTGCAGCTTGGTCTTTATGTGGATCCCCCAATAACTGGAGCAGGAACTGTCTCTGACTTGGACTCTGTTGCCTGCCTTTGGATTCCTTTCTTCTAGCTTGTCTACCTGTCTGGCTTCAGTGGGAGAGAATGCACTTAGTCCTAATGTGACTTGACGTTCCAGGGTGAGTTGGTATCCAGGGGTGGGTTATCTCCTCTGAGAAGAAATGGGAGAAGCAGGGTGGGACGGTGGTACTTCACGGAGAAGAGGGAGGGGGCTGCAACTGGGATGTAAAGTGAATAAATTAGTGAAGTAAACAGATTACTTGTTTCACCTTCATTCTTAAGTGTTAAAAAATGCTAAACATCTTCTTAAATTTAGTACCATTTCAAGAAATTTATCCTTATCTATGATTAAAATGTCATAAATTTATTTTCAACTATAATTTTAATAGAATTAGATATGCAAATTTATATAGAGTTCCCCATTTTTGTTTTCTAACACCCTGTGTTTGTTCTCACAGTTCTCTTTGGGATCCATAAGCCCTTTTGAATTTTATCATTTAATACTCTAATGTCTTGTGTACAATAGAAAGAAATGTACATTCTAAAAATCCAAGGTGTTATGTGGTGAGAATTTTGATTTCTTTAAAAACTCAGGAATGTTACGTGGATATGGTTTTGTTTTAATACAATGTCTGGGATATAGGGCTGCTCCAGATTGTCCACAGCAGCTAACTATGATTTGTATTGTGCTCTGGCAGGGATGTTATTTTGCCAGCTGAAGACAGTTCATGCTTGGAATTTTGGTGACTCTTGAGAGGGTATAAAATTGCCAGAGCCTGGAGAGGCTGTGGTGGCTGCTTCTGTTGCTACACTTGCTGCTGTTGCTTTCTGTTTGCTATATTGCTGGTTATTGGTTGGAGGTATCCTGATGATGAAGACTGGACTTGCCCCTAATCAGCAAGATATAATCTTACAAGATCAGCACCCCCTTTCCTCTCTATTCTTTTTCTCTTACCTAGTGTTGAGGGATTGGAACGAATAAGAATAGAGTAGGAAGGTAAAGAAAGGAACCCAATAAAGTAGCCAAAGTACAATTACAGTTTTATATGTGTGTTCTATGTAAAGGGACTATTGCTTTCCTAAAGGTGGAAGAGTTATTTGATCCTAGGAGAAGTCAAAGCACTCAGTTGCTGCTTAAGACTGTATTATTCATATTATGGCTTCATTAAAATTTTTGTTTAAAGTTTAAAAGGCTTAAAAAGGCTCATTTAAATTTTCTAGCAACAGTTCATAGTCCAGCATATCTATTTATTTAATGGCTATGGTTGATGTTTTGGTAATGTTCTTCAGTGTTAACTATCTTTCTTCTCTAGATGCTTATAATACTTTATTTTTGTCTTTTAAAATTAAACTAAAAATGTAGCAAAATAATAGTGTTTCACAAATATCTCCTACCAGTAAGCCATTTGAAATTTTACATTGTTTTCTTCCAGCCATCATCTATTACAGTGAAGATTTAGTGTGCTAAGAGTAGTGTCAAAATTGGCTTTTTCCATATATTTGTATAAAACATTTAAGAAGTCACTTCAATTCTGTAAGACTGATGTTCTCACATCTTTGTATGGAAAATAATACTTATCTAATAAAAAATAAATGAAATATGTAACACTATTTTCTTAAATGTTTGCAAATTTTTAGCATTGTGGTCAAGTCCTTTGATTTGGCTGCTCAGTTGTTCTTCAGATATTATTTGGAGTCATTTTAGATATAAAGACAGGTCCATATTCACCTGCCGATGCATTAAGGCAGCTTTCTCAAAATTTTAAAAATTAATAAATTTTAGCAGAGTATTACCATATACTTTATTTAAATTTTATCAGTAATTACAACACTGTTCTGCTCACTTTCTGGGATTGAATACAATGAGTTTTTATACTTCTTTGGTCTCCAATAATTTGTGACAACATTTTGTGATCTTGCCACACTTAAGCTAGTAGTGTGACACAATCTTCTGTGTGACTTATGCTTCTATTTTAGCTGTTCACAGTATCCTCCAGGGACAAACATAGCAAGGAGATTTGATGTCTACTGTCTTGGTTCCTCATTGGTCAAGCTCCTTCAAAGATTTGCTCCTTTTTAAATTTGAAGGATGTTTCTTATGTTTGATATCAAAGTTGGTTTTCTGATTATCTTTGATGCTATTCTCTTTTTTACTAACACTGTTAATTTTAAAAATTTTTCCTGTGTAAATTTGCTTTGCAGGCAATACTGTGTGTGTGTGTGTGTCTTATGCAGCAAGCTTCATTTATTCTTTTATTTCATATCCAAAGTACTTTGGCCTTTAAGCACCTACATTCTTCAGAAACAGTATCAATCCCAAGAGCAATAACAGCTTTGAAGATGTTACTGTACATTCTTTTTTACTTTCTCTTATCGTTTTAAATAATGAAAGAAACTGTTTATTATTTCTTTCTTACACAACAATTTTCTCTTCCATATAATTTGTAAGTCACATTCCTTATCATGACATCCCAGCACTGTCTTTTTACCATATGCTAAAGAATGTATTTCATAGAGCATAATATCATAAGGAAAACACAGTAAACAAAGTACACAGAAGAGAAAACAGAGAAATCACTACCTCAGAGTGAAGAGATTGAGAAAGGAAGTCTTCAGATGGGAGGATATGCAAGTCAAATGGCTTCTCAATTAAACTGGGGAGTATTAAACATTTCTTTGCATTTCCTTCTGGTTAATATAGAAGATTCCTTATGGAGGTTTGCTTAGTAGGAACTTACTTTTCATCACATTTACCTCTCTCCTTTTTGCCTTTAAATGCTGGAAGTATGGTGCTTTATATGCTTTATTCAACAGTTGGATAGCTCTCAGGTTCCATGGGGTACCTGTCTTCCCTACTTATTCTGTGGTTTTGCTCAGTTCCTTTCTTACCTTTACAGGAGGAAATATCTGTAGAGTTCCAGCTACATCTCAAAGCTGTGAAAGCTTCCATCCACTGTTGCTTTGTTGACCTGACTGAAATGGTCTTTCAATTCATTGTCTGCTCAATTTCTTGAGGATTCTCACATATGGCTGCTGGGTAGGGAAGATGTAAAACAAATTTATAAAAGTACAAGGATGATAATCTCAATTCTTTCAAGTCTAGGAAGAGTCATAGACAGCTGTGGGAAAGGGAAGATACACCCATATATTAGGGGTGGGCAAAAATGCCTTACCATGATGGAGATGATAATGTGGAGAATTAATTACTTGCTGTCATTATTTTATACTCAGTGGCTCAGCAAATACTCATTCTAGATAATACTTATGCACATTCTTGCATGGCCTCAGGGGCTTAGACTGGAATGAGGTGCTGAGAAAAATGAAGAAATGATAAACACAGACAGACATAGAAACAGCTGGATCAAGCAGGCTGGGCTCTCTGATGGAGCAGCCTCAGCGTCCCAGATGCTCAGTATGTTTAGTATCTAGAGTTGAACAGAACAGAGAGTCAAAGTTACTGCATATAGTGTGAACAAGGAGGTGAAGCTATTGTATACAGCTAAACAAGGAAGAGGGGTTCATGGTGTGCAGGTAGATTAAGTTGACAGGTTTGGCTAATCTGGATAGGAGCAGTCCTTCTAAGGAAGCAGTCTTCCAGACAAAGCATCTCAGGAAAGAAAGCTATGTGGGCATTTTCTAAGAACACTGATGACATTCATACTAGTACCCCTGAGGAAGGCTTTGCCATTTCTCTGGGTCTCACCTTAGTGGGAAAGCTTTGCCAACTCCCCATAGATTTGAGGCTAGGGTCATTGACAAAACCATGCCTATGTCAAGAGCATATCCACGGAAGCAGGACTTTTCTCACTCCTCAGATCTTCCATCTCTTTTATGTCCAGTATGGAACCTAATGCCTAGCACAGGGGCAGTTCACTGAAGTACCTGATACTAGGCTGAAAAATACAAGAAGAAGACCATTGGATATGCTTGGCCCAGGGCGTTGCACTATTAGGATGTTGAATTAGGTGTGACCTTGTTGGAAGAAATATGTCACTGTAGGGGTGGGTTTTGAGACCCTCCTCCTAGTTGCCTGGAAGCCAGTTGTACTGGCTAGTTTTGTGTCAACTTGACACAAGCTGGAGTTATCACAGAGAGAGGAGTTTCAGTTGAGAAAATACCTCCATGAGATCCAGCTGTAAGGCTTTTCTCAATTAGTGATCAAGGGGGGAGGGCCCCTTGTGAGTGGTACCATCTGTGGGTTGGTATTCTTGGGCTCTATAAGAAAGTCAGCTGAGTAAGCCAGGAGAAGCAAGCAAGCCAGTAAGGAACACCCCTCCATGGCTTCTGCATCAGCTCCTGCTCCTTGACCTGCTTGAATTCCAGTCTTGACTTCCTTTCATGATGAACAGCAGCATGGAAGTGTAAGCTCAATAAACCTTTTCCTCCCCCAACTTGCTTCTTGGTCATGATGTTTGTGCAGGAATAGAAACCCTGACTAAGTCACCAGTCTTCTCCTGTTTGTCCTCAAAATAAGATCTAGAATTCTTAGCTCCTTCAGCACCATGCCTTCCTGGATGTTCCCATGATTTCTGCCATGATGATAATGGACTGAACCTCAGAGTCAGTAAGCCAGCCCCAATTAAACATTGTTCTTTATAAGAGTTGCCTTGGTCATGCTGTCTCTTTACAATGGAAACCCTAATGTAGACAGAAGTTGGTACCAGGAATAGGGTATGCTGTGATAGGCCTGACCATGTTTTTGTTTGGAGGAATATGTATTTTTGGACTTTGAATTTGAAAAACAGTTGAATGCTTTAAGTGAGGCTTAATGAGCCATCCTAGTAGGAATGTGGAAGACACTGGTGCTGAGGGTGATTTGAACTCTGAGGGCCTGGCTCAAGAGAATTTAGAGAAGAATGTTAGTATGTGGCCTAGAGACTATTTTGTGATATTTTGGTGAAGAATGTGGCTGCTTTTTGCCCTTGTCTGAAGAGTCTGCCAGAGGCTAAAGTGAAGAGATTTAGATTAATTGCAATAGCAAAGGAAATCTCAAAACAGCCTGATATAAATTCTGTTGTGTGGTTACTAAAGTTCACTCTTATGAAGAGTGTTTTGATAAAAGAAACAAACTTAGAAAGGAATATTACAAAATGTATGGTTTAAGTATTAAAGGAGCACCAGGAAGTGGAATGGACCTGAATCCTATGTTCAAGGAGATAAACACATTAAGGGAGTGGTAGTCTCAGGGCAAGATCTCATCCAGCAAAGTTTATTATTTGTGTTTGCAGTTCATCAAGGAATAGTTATGTCATGTTAGGTGTTATTACCTGGTTATTGTTTTCATTTGGACTTTTAATGTGGAATGAACTACAATCTAGAAATGAGGGGCATATCTGTGATGCAAGTCATGGGGATAGATGACACTGGCTTTTGATCTAGATCTTGAGGCATAATGGCCATGAAAACCTTACACCCAGATGTGGTGGTACATACATTTAATTCTAGGAGACAGAGGCAAATAGATCTCTGAGTTCAAGGCCAGCTGGGTACAGAGCAAGTTCCAAGCAGAGAAAAGGTCAGGTACAGGCATGGTGGTATACACATTTTAATCCCAGAACTAAAGAGGCAGAGCCATTCAGATGTCTGAATTCAAGGTCGATCTAAAGAGCAAGTTCTAGGAGAGTCAAGCTTAGACAGAGAAGGAACTGGAAAATAAAAAGCTGGTGATAATATAATAGAACAAGGTGGGCATGTCCCAACTCCAGCAAGCAGCAGAATTTGTCAGTTCTAGCCATGTGGCTGTGGCTTTAGAGTCAAGAGTAGAAGGAACTACTGGGACAATTGATGTTGGTTAGCTGGAGCTAAGAAATTACCAGGGATTGAGAAGAGACTGGCATCACTGAGGTGAAATCTTCTGGGAAGTGTTTTCTGAGAGCACAAAGAAACTGTGTTCCAGAGATAGCCAAGGTTGTATTTCATGCTGCAGCTGTACTCGGTAATGTGTAAGAATCACCTAGGTGGTACTGGCTTGGATGGCATAAAGGGGTCGTGGAGAACAGCTGAGGCTTGGCACTATGAGAGTCCAGGAAAGGCCATTGGTGAATGTGCAGTCTCAGTTGCAATTGATGGCTCAGGACTGAAGAGGTCATGCAAAGAAGTTGAGGCTTGGCACCATGAAGGGAGCCAGGAGAGGCTATTGGTGAAGCCTAGTTACAATGGAAACCCCAGCATGTTGGAGATGCCAGTACCATGGGATGACCACCAAGAACTGCAGCAGCAGTGGAGTGGAGTCAACCAGACCCAGGAGTGCTATAGAGGGCAGAGTTGGAAATGTGACCCAAGCCCTTTGGAGGAACCCAGAAGATCATGTGTGAATCCCAGACATTGGAACAAGAAGCTGTAGAATTTGCCTAAGAAATCCCAAGATGTTCAAGATGTCAGAACTGTGGCATACCAAGAGCTGAGGAAAGCTGCTAACTGGGAATAGAACCAGTTAAAGTGAAAGAATCGTGTTATAGTCAACAAAGCAGAATGGAGTTAGAGATCTGCAGAGTGCTTTGACATCCGACATGGAGATGCATAGTTTGAAGTTTGCCTAGATGGCTTTTGGTCTTGCTTTGGTCCACTGTTTCCTCACTATGACGTTTTGTAATGGTAATGGATATCCTGTGATGATGGAGGTATGTGACCTGCTTTTTGATTTTGAGTTTTTCGGGGATTATAGTGAAGTGATTAGATGGATCTTAGAAGAGACTTTGATCTTTGGACTTTTAACATTGTTGAGACTCTTATAGACTATGGGACTTTTGAAGTTGGACTAAATATATTTTGTATTATGCTATGGTATTATGTATGCCCCCCATAGACTCATATGTTTAAACAAGCTTATGGGAGTCAGGGATTAGAATGTGATGGTTTGAATATGTTTGACCCAGGGAGTGGCACTATTAGGAGGTGTGGCCTTGTTGGATTAGATGTGGCCTTGGTGGAGGAAGTATGTTATTGTGGGGGTGGGTTTTGAGACCCTCCTCCTAGCTGCCTGTGAGACAGTCTTTTCCTATTTGCCTTTGGAACAAGTTGTAGAACTCTCAGTTCCTCCAGCACTGTGCCTGCCTGTACACTGCTATGCTTCCTGCCATGATGATAATGGACTGAACCTCAGAATCACTGAGCCAGCTGTAATCAAATGTTGTCCCTTATAAGAGTTGCCTTGGTCATGCTGTCTCTTTACAGCAATGAGAACCATAACTAAGACAACCATAATAGCTGCTATATCTAACAAAACCAAAACAAATGTCGTAGTAAGTTTAAGGGATGAATCCTTGAAGCTGGGCAAGGATCATTTTTGTAACGTTAACAGCAGAAACAATGTGATCATAAGCCCTTTGATTTCCTAGGATGTGCCAGTGTAATTGGGCATGTCAATGCTCTCATTCTTGTGGAGCCACTTAGGAGATGCACACCAGCTAATTCCCTGTTATCTTGTCTAAATCACTTGAGTGTGTAACCTGCCTCAAACAGTTGAAGGAAACCAATTAGGACCAGAAGTGATTAGAGTAGTATCTCCCAAAACAGAAAAACTCATTACTATAAACAGGTAGAAGGTTGTGATTAAACCACTAGATGAAATGGCACTGATCTTACCTGAATGAACCCAGTTATCAGTCACATAGCATTTAATGACACCAAAATTCCTCCTATAGCTCTGTCTAGGGCACCTTAGTTACACCTCAGCTGCTCTTGGTTCTCATACATAATAGGCAGCACTGTTTGCCCTGAGTAGCTACTGAAGCTGCTGCTGCCTAGATGATTGTGTGCCCAACAGCCACCACAGAGAGACAACACATATCAGGAGACTTTGTACCTACCTCCCATCTCCATGCTGAGATTTTCATCTAGCTTGATCTTGTGCAGGTCTTATGTATAATGTCCTAAGTTCTTTAAGTTCATATGTGTAGATGCCTTGCTATGACCGGAAGACACTGTTTCCTTATAGGTCAGTTAGTGATGTTAGCTTTTATCATTTTTCTGTCTCTAGTAAACATAAAACCTTGGAAGAAAAGGGTGTGATGTAGTCCCATTTAGGATTGTGCATTCCACAGTCTCTTATTCTCTATATCTTTGTCAATTAGAAGTTTCTTGGTTAGGGTTGATATACTCATCTGTAGGTATAATGATAAGTCATTAGGAGTCAGCTTCCAGAATAATAGTAATACGTTTTTTCTAATGCCTATGACCTGTCTAGTCATAGGTTGTTGGCCTAATAATGGTTCCAGACTTGGGTAAGACTTAAATCCAATGATGATGGTGATGATGATGATGATGATGACGACGACGACGACTATGACAATGACGATGTTTTGGCCACTACTGTGCTACTGTCATGTCTTTACAACACAGTCATTATTGTACCTCAAATATTTCTTGGCTGGTAAGACTGGTAATTACTTTTATCCTTCAATAATTTACATAGGACTTTACAGGACTATGAAATCTAGCCTGTAGGGATAAAGCTTCTAGGTCAGTACCAGCTTGAATTCTTGATATTTTATGGTTCAAGTATTTGTGCCTTTAGCAGTAGGGACTTAATACCAATTTCTGGAGGTTAATCAAAAGCATTGGTAATGCCTATAATGTTTAGAGGCTCTAAAATCCTTACTGGCCAACCAATCAAGAAGAGGTAACACATTCATAGTACTGTTTTTGTTTGTTTGTTTGTTTCTTGATTTGTCAGCTCATGGTATACTAGTGGCACTGTCTCTGTAACATATGTAATGGCATTTTAACTCCCCCCCGTGTGTGTGTGTGTATGTGTGTGTGTGTGTGCGCGCGTGTGCATGTGTATGTGTGTGTGCATGTGTGTGTATGTATGTGTGTATGCATGTATGTGTGTGTGCGTGTGTGTGTGTGTACGTATGTGTGCGTGTGTGTGTGTGTGTGTGCGTGTGCATGTGCATGTGTGTGTGTTAGGAAGCTTCCACAGTAACACATTCACATGTCTTTTTTAAAGGTTTCACTATTAGGTTATCCCTCCCCTTATTTCTGATTCTCATCTTTACCCTGCTTCCATCTCCTACTTCTTTTAACTGCTCTTGTTCCATTATTGCCCTACTCTTTCTAGCACAGTGTTCCATCTCCCCCCACTTGAAAGCTCCTCTACAGCAACTCCTTACTAATTTCCTGACTTCCGTGAGTACTCCAAATGAACCACACATGGCTGAAGATTTAATACTAACATCCATATAGAAAATTTGTTACCTGTCTTTCTGAGTCTGGATTACTTCATCAAAATGATTGAGTCCAGCTCCATCCATTTACTTGTGATTCTTGTAATTTAATTTTTTAACAGCCAAATAATACTTCTTTATGTAAATATACTACATTTTAATTATCTAGTCATCACTTATGGACATATAGTCTTTTTTTTTTCCTGGATATCATGACTAGAGCAGCAATGAGCATGGGTGGTCAGATATCATTATTTTAGGATACAGTGTTTTTTGAGCATATGCCCAAGAGTGGTATAGCTGGATCATATAGTACAGCTTGTTTTCATTTTTTGAGGAACATTTACACTGATTTCCATACTGGCTACATTAGTTTGTTTTCTCATCAGCAGTACATATGTGTTTCCCTCTCCTTCCCCACATCATTTCTACCCCATGTTTGTCTTTTTTAAAACTTTAGTCACTCTGACTGAGGTAAGGTAAAATATTAAAGTAGTTTTAATTTACATTTCTCTGATTGATAAGGATAGCAATTTTTTCAATGAGTTTTGTTTTGTTTGTTTTTTGGTACTGTACATGTTACAAATATTAGTTCCCAGTCAGCTGTCCAAGAACCCCTTTTCCCGTTCTGTAGGCCACCTCTTTACTTTAAATGATGGGTTCTTTGCTACTAAAAGCCTTTTATGAGTTCATGCACACTTCATGAGTGTGGTGGCTAGTCTTATGCCATTGTGACACACAAACCAGTTATCTGAACGGAGTAAACCTTACTTGAGAAAATGTCTCCATAAGATCTTTCTGTAAGGCATTTTATTAATTAGTTACTGATGTAAGAGGGCCAGTTCATTATAGGTGGTGCCATCTCTAGACCTGGGGTCTACAAGAAAGCAGGGGAGCAAGCCAGTGATCAACACTCCTCCATGGGCTCTCGCCTTCAGGTTTCTGACCAGTTTGAGTTCCTGTCCTAACTTCCTTCCATGATGAACAGAGATATGGAAGTGTAAGTCAAACCTTTTCTTTGCCAACTTGCTTTTTGGTTATGATGTTTCACCGCAGCAATAGAAACCCTAACTAAGACAATAAGGTATCATTTATTAATTGTTATCTTAATTTTGCTATTGGGGTCCTGCAGAATGTCCTTTCCTGTGCCAATGAGTTAAAGCCTATTCCCTGTTTTCTCCTTTCTGAGATTCAGGGCAGCAGGCCTTATGTTAAGGTCTTTGATCTATCTGGAGGTGAAAGATAAGGGTCTGGTTTCATTTCTGTATATCTAGCTAACCTGTTTGAGCAACACTATTTACTGAAAATGCTGTCTTTTCTCTAATGTATATTGTTGGCCTCTTTGTCAACTATGAGGGACCATGGGAATGTTGACTTATATGTAGATTCTCAATTCTGTTCCATTGATCAATGAGTATATTTCATGCCATTTTGATCCTATTTTTTTTTACTATTGCTCTGTAACATAACTTGAAATATGGATGATTATATATCTAGCTGTCATTTTATTATTCAAGATCATTTTGACTATCCTAACTCATTTGTACTTCCTTAGAATTTAGTATTTTTTCATTTTCTTTGAAGAATTGAACTGAAATTCTGATGAGTAATGCACTATATTTATAGAATGATTTTTGTAGAATGTCACTATATTATCCTTCTATTCACTAGTATGGGAGGTATTTTCATCTTCTGGTATCTTCCTCAATCTCTTTTTTCCCCCAGTTTCTTCATATTTTCATTGTACAAGTTGTTCACTTTTGGATTAGATTTATTCTGGGTTATTTTTTTTAGGCTATTGGGAATGTTATTGTCTCCTTGATTTTGTTCTCTGTATGTTTGTCATTTGTATACTTGAAGGCTACTCATTTTTGTGTGGCAATTTTGTATCCTGATACTTGTTAAATATGTTTATAAGTTGTAGAACCCATTTTTTTCCTGTATGATCTATTGTTCAGAGTGACATACTGAAGTAACCCACTACTGTTATGCTTTTGTCATCCTGTGATTTTAAAGCTAACACTGTTTCTTTTATGAAATTAGATGTCCCTGTGTTTGGTGTACATGTTTAGGCTCTAATATCTTTGTAAACATTTTTTTGATACTTTATTTACATTTCAAATGTTTTCCCCTTTCCAGATATCTCCTTTAGAAACCCTCTATCCCATCTCTCCTTCCCCTGCCTCTATGTGGGTACTCCCCAACCCACCCACCCACTCCTGTCTTCCCTCCCTGGCATTCTAATATCTTGTTGGGTGGGTTTCTCCTTTAAAGATATGTTTCTCCTTATCTCTTGACTATTTTTGAAGTCTATTTTGTCAGCTATTAGAATAGCTACATGTTTGTTTCTCAGCTCTATTTGTTTGTAATTCTTTTTTATGATTTTACCTTAAGATAGAGTATATCTATTATTGAAGTATGTTCAGCAAAGAAAGATCTTGTTTTCTAATTCAATCTCTTAGATTTTGTCTCTTAATTGAGGAATTGCAAATATTAATATAAGAACTATAATTAAACATTACTATTTCTCATGCAGTTTTGCTGCCTTTATTGTATGTTACTAGACATTATTAGATTTGATGTTCTGAAATTGTTTATTTTTTCTTTGTGCCTTGGTCATGTTTCACCTTCTCTTAAATTTCTAAGTATTCCTTATAGTATCTTCTGAAGACCTGGGTTAATGGTCATACATTCCTTAAATCTGTATTTATTATGGGAATTTTTCCTTTTTTCTTTGATTGTGACTGATAGTTTAGTTGGGTATAGTAGTTTGTGTTGGAATCTGTGGTCTTTTATAAGTTGTAGAATCCCTTCTGGCTTTTCATAGTCTCTATTGAAAAATCAGTTGTTATTCAGATAGGCCTGCCTTTATGTGTGATTTTATCTTTCTTTCAGCTTTCAATACCTTACTTTTTTTTTTTACAGTTAGTGCAGGCCAGGTTCAGGAAGACAAAAGGCAGTACAAAATTCTTGGCTGCTTGAGCCTAGGCTCTTTAGAGAGGGCTGAGCTGTAGGACAAGAAAGCATAGGTAGAGGGTGGAAACTTGAGTTTAGGGTTTTACAGCAGGGGTAGATAGAATTGTTGGTGTGATCTTAGGCTCCATACCTAGAGAAACATGGCTGAAGGCTGTGTTCCAAGGGCACAAGTAGGCATATAGTCCTCAGGATAGTTATGGGGGTGGGTGAAATCAACACAAGGCATTTAAGATCCTTACCTAGAAGGGCTCCACTGGATGGCACTCTCAGAGACTGCCATCTTAAAGATGGGACTAGAGGGTGCACATTGGGTAGAATTGGTGGTTTGAGTCTGGGATCCCTACCTGAAGTAGGGGGCAATAGAAGGGGATATAAGGCAGGTATGAGACATCAGATCCTTTCACAGATAACAAAGGTAGGTGAAGTCTCACCGTATAGCTCAGACTGAGCAGACTGATTTCAAGCTCATAATCCTCCTGCCTCATCCTCTTAAGTGTTGGTATAGAAGGCATAAATTGCCAAGCCTGATATGTTTTTATTTACAGTAACTTGAATTTGTTATATAATGTTGATGACCATCTGTGTTCCTTGGTCTATAAGGTTGTCATCAGGACTAAACAATCTATATCTGAAGTTTGCTTCATAGTAAGCACAGAACTAAATAAATAATATACATCTGCAGTTTACTTCATGGTGAGCATTAAGCAAATATAGCTATGATTATGACTATAATTTTCTTACTATTATTTATCAGGGGTTAAGGGAAACATTTATATGAACCATCTTTAGTGTTCAAAACTTTCAGATACAAAAAGCTAAATTACAATTATATGCATATATATATACATCTGCATAAATCAAATCTTTCTCATGACATTTTTTTCTAAGTAATCACTAACTCTATTGTCCAGTAGATCAGATCTTCTCTTCTAAAACTTGATATAGCTATAAACACCCATTAGAGATTCCTTACATGACTTTCACTTAGCATGAACTCATGACTCATCTGTACTGTTGGGTGTCTTAGTCAGGGTTTCCATTGTAGTGAAGACACACTATGACCAAGGCAACTCTTATAAAGGAAACTATTTAATTGGGGCTGGTTTACAATTTCAGAGATGTAGTTTATTATTATAATGGTGGGAAGCATGGCATGATCCAGGCAGACATGGTGCTGAAGAAGGAGCTGAAACTGCTACATTTTGATCTGTCAGCACTAAGGAAGAAACTGTGTTCCACACTGAATGGAGCTTGAACATAGGAGACCCCTAAGCTCATTCCCTAATGACACTCTTCCTCCAAGGCCACACCTACTCCAACAAGGCTACACCTCCTAATAGTGACACTCCCCATGGGCCAAGCATTCAAACACATAAGTCTATGGGGGCCATACCTATTCAAACCACCACATTGAATATATCAGAATTCTCTTCAACTGATGAATAATATGTCTTTCCATAGATTTTACACTGCTTGGTTATCTACTCAGTAGTTTATGGGATATTTCCAGTTTGCACATCTTAGGAATGAAGCAGATGTGAACATTCTCTCTACACACTTTTCTGTGGGCAGCAGAAGGCTTTTCCTCTTACGAGGTATACCACTGGTATAAACCATAACCTCTTCCTTCATGATCTCTCCATAAGCCCTACTATGGGGAGACCCTGTGACCTTACTTTTACCATGTGATTCTATTTCCATAGCCCTGTTTATCAGATAAAGTGGACATTAAGCCCTAAGAACATAGAATATTATTATTATTATTATTATTATTATTGTTTGAGGAGCTGAAGTTCTCTAGTTGTGATAGGCAGAAAAAGGCAGAGAAAGTCAGTCCATCAAAAACAGTTCAGAGAAACAGAAGCAAGGATGCACACAACCTGTCACAGCTTGTTTTTCACAACAGTAATTTTTAATGTTATTAAATATAAAGGGAATGTTTAGATTTCTAAGTTTTTTAGTAGTATTTTCCCCATTTGTTTGCTATCATTGAAAGATTTTCAAACAGAAATTTCTCATAACAACATCTGCTGCTTGCTCAGCCTATCCTGGATGGGCATAATGCAAGTCCTCACCACACCAGATGTGAAATGAAGTGGGACAGAGGACTGGAGACAATGGAAAAACCATATCTTGTCCCAGTCATGTACCTCAATTTGAAGGTGATCTGACGGAAATGCATAAAAATCAGTGCTTGGAAAAGGCCTGAAAAGAGCTACTATCCAAACATGGGTCTTTTCGTGGTTTGGGGGATGGCAGGAGAGATCCATTGAATTTTGGGGGAAATCTTGGAAAAATTCTGGTTGTTTTACAACCTGCTATACTGGTTGAGAGTCAGCGATTCCTCATGCATCTCAATACATTCTGGTTCATTGACCTTGGGGTAAGTTGGGCTATAGATGAAAGAACATGATACTTGGCCTCCAGAACCAGGGTCCACCCTGATTTCATTATCTGTTAGCTATGAACTTTGCGCCTGTCATTTAATCTTGCTGAAAGTCTATATTTCATGGACACAGCAGGAATATGAGTGTCTGTTTTATAGCCTTATTGGCTGATGACACAAGATAATGTTTGCAAAGTGGCTAGCAAATCACTGTGCTCAGTAGATACCTGTTCAACATGAATGCTTGGCAAACAGCGAAAACAAATGCTGCCGAAAATGTCAGTGGATGCTAGCAATGAGGCTGCAACTTAGAGGAATAATTAAAAAGAATTCCCCAGGGCAGTTTAATTTTTCTCAGTGCAAGGACAGGGTTGACCCAGGAGACCCCCTTTTAAATAGGAGATAACAGACAAGAGGGGCTGCCATCCATTATTTCTTTCTGTTTGGGCCCCAGGTCTTTTATGGATTGGAGCTGACACATGCTCAGGAAACCAAGGCAGATCAACTGCTTGCCTCCTAAAAAGCTGCTTGCGATTTTAGCTAGAGTAAGCTTAACATCAATGGCCCCTTTGTGGACTGTTCTGTTCTGTTTTTCTTAGGTGCAAAATGCCAAGCTGGTCAAGATCTAGAAACATGCTGTTCCATTGTAATGGGATATGCATTTAAATGAGAGCTGTGCAGGTTGGAAGAGACTGTGCTAGCATCAGATTCAGCAAGCAGTGTGAAAATCAGCATAGTCCTCTGGACTCACAGTGCCTGAAGCTCTTGGGGCTGGAGACACTTCTGGTGAAGAGCCAAGACTCCTAGTGTACATACCTCATATCTGCTTCACCACGGGCAGTAAACACATTGCAAAAAATAAATCTCCTGTGCTTTCCCTTCCTTTTGAACCTGTTGTTTTCTCACTTCGCACTTTCAGATAGATACCTTCCCAAACCTGGGTATAAACTCAGATTTCCCCCAGAATACCCGTTGCATTGCAGAGTTTTGTATCTTTACAAGAATTATATTATTATGCAAGTCAGAAATTAAAAACACTTGTGTTTTTTTCCTTTTCTTTTCTTTTTTTCTTTTTTTTGTGTGTGATTCTACTTCAAAAATACATCTAATATTGGGATTTTTAACAATGACTTCTGAAAAGCACAGTACCAGTAAGGCTCTGGGAATTGTGCTGATGTCTTGAGGGTGGAGGTTGGGATTCTGAGGGTGCTTCTGTTTAAAATGCTGTGAAGATCGTTTGGTGAAATTCAGAAAACTTTCTAAAGATTTTTCAACTTAGCTATTTGAATACCCACGAAAGATATTCTGTGGAAAGTGCACAAAATTCTTTAAACAAAGGCCCATTTCTTATTTTAATGCAAATTAGTACAATTTGGAGAGTCTGCATATATCTCTAAATATAATACCACATAAAGTCAGTGACACTTTTTTTTTCTTAATCCACTCACTTATACTAACCTCTGCTTCTGAAAAGCCCTATAGGAATGAATAGATCCTTTTCCTGAAAAAGGGAGGCTCAAAGGCTGCAAATATTTAAGGCAAAGATGAAAGTCTGAAAGCCTCCAGGAAACAGAATTTCCATGGAAACACTTCCCAAGCTTGAGACATGTCTCGAACTATAGCACAGAAGAATGAGTCTGTAAATGTTCACTTTTCCTCCTTCACTTCAATGAGATGGTAGCATTGAAAGTAACGCCTGCTGTACCAGTCAGTGCCATGTACATGGGGAGCATGGAAGTCATTTTGGAGCTGCTGGTAAATGCATCACTTACAGTAAAATGAAACTGCAATTTTAAGGCAAGAATCCCAGCTTTGGAAATCCCTGGATATCAGGTGTGGTGAACTGTCCCAAAACACTACTTAGAAAGTAATGGTGAAAGACAGAGAATGGGGATTTATTCAACCTGGCTACACTGGGAAGAGGAGCAAACAAAGGGGTTCAGTGACCCTCAAATTTGTCTTTGTGGCACTATCATGGACTTTAAACAGAGGAAGAGTTGGAAAGGGGGGCAGGACACATGCATAATGAAGTGTCCTGGTCAAGGTGTGGTCTTGCTCCAGGATGTATCCTTTCTATAATAGATAGCTACCTTCCCTTCGAGGGTCATCTCATGATGAAGTGATCAGTTTGTGAGGCGCTGCTGTTTCTGAAACTCAAAGAATCTGCAGATTTTGAAAAATGGCATAAGACCTTCAGACACCTTATTGAGGTCTGGAACAGAACACTGTAAAAGCCTGAAGCTTTGAAGGGTGATGTTATTGGTTAGCTATAGAATGTTTTGTGAAAACCACTCCTGCAATGATTAACATATCTTCCTCCAATTAACCAGATGACTCAAAATAAAGGAAATAGACACAAAATGAAGGCAGCAAAGCCAGACTTTTATGCTTTTAGCTAGCCTTGAGCAGTCACCTTTGTCTAAGGACATCTCCCTGTCTTAGTATCACTCCCTGGCTCCATGCATTTATTAGTTCTCAATTTATTCAACTACCTTGAGTGTTACACAAAAATCCACATATTTGACACTTGTGTAGTTTCTCCTCTGGTCCACTTGGTCCCTTCTAGAAGACAAACATGACTGCCTCTTTCCCCCTTTATGTTTTCTGAATTCTCACAGTGAAGACTAAAGGTGGGAAAAGAAGGAAAGGAAATCTTAAGGTGTAAGTTTCTTCTGTACCACTTTCAGCTTTACACTTCTAGCTGAAGAATTCAGCAGAGCATTGAGGATATACATTGAGGATACACAAGACCTGCTAACACACATGGCTTCACAGTCTGGAAGCCCTCCATGCTGCTGAACCTGGAAAGACTCCAAGGGCAACTCCCTCCTCAGCCCAGGTGCTACTGTCCTTTCCCTCAGACTGTAATTAGTGAGCAAACAGCCTACATTTTCAGACCCCGGCAAGATCTTGACTAGAATGCTAAACTTCTGACAGAGCAGTCAATTTTTAACGACCTGGGGAATATAGAGCAGGTTATGAGAGTGAAAATTGATTTATAAGGGAAAAAGTCCATTTTAGATGCTAAGAAATGTCATTATCAGTGAGGAGAGGAAGGAGAAGTAAGACTGGGACATGGCAGCCTCTTTATATAGAAGTTGCCACAAGGGTGACTGCAGCACATCCAGGTGGAAGTTTCCCTGCTGCCAGGCCTAAGCATCCACCTGCCAAGGCTGGCAAAATGTGAGTAGCTAAAAGCCAAGGCTGCTCAGGAAAATCTGCAAAGTATAACAATGAACCTTAAGTAAAATAAATTTCTGGGTGTGGAATGCCCTGAACAAGCACAGGGGTTTTCCTTGGTGCTGTGTGAATCTTGGAAAGCCCCGGGACACCAATGTTTGCTCAAATACCTACATAGTATTATGCTGTGGCTGTATAGTGCTGGACAAATACACAAGCAAGCTTGAAAGTAGAGGTGATAATGAATGGGTTTATAGTCACACACCCCATTTCCTCTCTGCATTCATAGAAGATAGTTTCAATGTATTCAGGATCATTTGTGGTCTCCAAAATGAATTAAGGAGTAGTGGTACAGATAATATGAACACCTTGGCCACCATTCAATGAGCAAGTGGCTCTGGGATATCTGTGGAAAATTTTAGGCTTTTCAGGATGTTTTGTAAATTTTCTTCTAATGGACTGAGGTAGGTAGCTTAAGTGTCATTCGGCACTAAGTTTTACTTGACTTAAGATAGCACCCTCCTATATGGTTGCCTGCTTAGACCATACCACTTTGATGTTCCTTAAGAGAGGAGATTTAGAAAATATCATGAGTAGGATATTTATACAAGGAAACCCTAACATTCAAAAAGGCCAGTGCTGATGATCTTGCTCCATTTGGAGAGGTCTAAGTTCCAGCACACTAACTTCTGATAAGTGGGCATGGCAGAACTGAACACAGTCTGGTCTCCGATGTAGACAGTCTATTGCAATGGTCTTGGGCTCATTGTAGGACTGTCAGTTTTTGTATTCTAGCCTCTTATTGTAGCCATCTATCAAATATTTGAATAGTGGATTCTGTTACTCCTAATTCCTTCACCTCAGATTTTATAAAGGGAGCATCTTCATAAATACCCACTGATTATCTGGTTTACCAAAGATGAAAGGTGTGAAAGGTGGCCCTCTCTCAAGAGCCATCTAGGAAAGGCTAAAGCAAACAAATAAGTTTTCTGGAGCTGACCCACCATTTTTGCATGGCCTGTGATGGATGAGCTTTGAGAGGCAAAGTCCCAAGACACTTCATCCCAGGATTGCTTCTTGCTGCTGATATGCCTTTTTCTATCATTATTACATTGTCTAGTGATTCCTAGGTATTAGCCCACCCTATTGGCAAGACTTCTGGAACAACATACAGGTGAACTTTCATGAATTAATGCTATTTAGATGATTTAATGATTTTAGAGAATTCCTGATTTGAGTCAAATAATTTTAGAAAGAATGTTTTAAGTGGTTGTTTTAGTTGTTTTGCCAGAAAGACATAAAAATGTTAGAATCAAGAATAGAATGCACGCTCTTTCCTCAAAGAACAGTAAATAAAGGCTGCATAATAAAGAATACAATGAGCTTTCACTATTACACTAAGGAGAGAAATAGGCTTGGGACAAATTTGTGATCAAGGAAAAACATTCATTCTAGGTCAGATCCAAGGATGAAGGCACAGGTGTGCAATATGATAAGGCAAGGTCATGTAAAACTGTTGCTTTGAACTTATAATGAACTTATAGAATGAAACCCTGCTTTGAACTTAATATCAACATCCTTTTATAACTCCCTTTTTATGTAATATTTTATCTATGAGGTCATTTTCTAAAGAACTTTTGTCTAAGAAGATATAAAAAATTCTCAAGAGAAGAAATAATGTGGTGGCTTGGGGGCTCTGCTCCATTCATCCAAATGTATGCACTTATATATCTGTTTGTCTGTATGTATGTTTACACATTCATGCATAGGTAGGTATATGGGTATGTATGTAACTATGTATGAATACTTGTGGACCTGATGAGACAGATGATCGGGCCCGACAAGAATGTGTGCATGTATATAAATGTGTAAGTTTGTGTACATCTGTGCATATTGCCTGCATAAAAGATTTTCTTTCTGTGTACATGATTTTCTTTTTCTCTGTCTTACAAAGAGCTAACAAAACTCTGAGTCTCTCAGTGATCAGTGGGGCTTGCTGGTACAAGAACAAAAAGCTTGAATAAGCTAATTTCTTTACTTAATCCACTCCCCTCCCCATTACTAAACAGCATATGTTAATCACCAGAAGCCAGCAGTTTCTGGCCACAAAATAGAAAAGACAAAAGAAAGGTAAATATTACAGAAAGTAAGCAAATAAAGTTTGCCACTGAAAACCACCAATACTACACCTCATTGCTGCCTTCAAGAGAGAATTGGTGCTGGGAAGGCTCCTGGCTCTCATCCCTTTGTGAGCAGGATTTGAGAGTCTGGGTAGATAAGTGAGAGATAAGCCATTGGGATACCCAGTGAATCTAAGAGCTGTTCAGCAGCTTTGATTAAAAAGAGGAATCTATGTGTAATTGATACCTGCTTGGGAAGAGAATCAGTTTTCTCCAGTGGACCATCATTAGGTCCATTAACTTCATTCCAAGGGCAGGCCCCATGCCCAAGAGTAGATGGCTAATACCAAAATGACTCAATGTTGTTTTGTGAGCTTTTTGTTTTGTTTTGGCCTCTTTGTCTTATGGTTTTTTGTTTGTTTGTTTTTGAGTTGGAGTGGGGGAGAAAGAGAACGTAAGTTGAATGGGTGGGAAGGGCAGGATCTTCAAGGAGTTGTAGGAGGAGAAATAATATGATAAAACATATTGTATGAAAATGTTTAAAGAAGATAATTTAAAGCAAACAACAAAGAAGGTCTTACATTGAAGAAGAGATGCAATCTTGCTGTGTATTATGTAGAAGATTCAAGTAGTCATTTGCGTGCAATGGATGCATGAGGCTTCCACACATGGGGTGCTCTGCAGATAGCAATATGACTGTGTTAGACTCAGGAGGTCATTGTAAAGGTTCAGGTAGTGGCTCCCGCTTATCTTTCACTTGCCACCAAATTGAACCTATCCGACAGCTGTGGGGTGTAGTTTCAGTTATGAAAACTTGGGACTTGAGATTGATTTCTTGAGAAACTGTGTGGGCATTTCTGATAAAGCAACATATGAGGCTCTATGTTCAGGTCACAGTCTTATTTTACATCGTCACAGAAGACACTTGTATCCTAAAAAGGAGAATGAGTCTCTAGAACCTTCAAGTTTCACTGTCTATTTTTTAGGGTTTTTGAGGAGTCCAGCCTGACTCAGACTGCTTTTAAAAGTTCAAACTGCCTTAGAAGACCAGAGCAAGGCTGTAGGGATGTGGGAAGAAAAGTTCTTGGGACACATATATAATGCAAGCACAGAAAGCATTTGCAGAAAGATACAGAAAACTGATGCGGAAAGATTGGGGTCTAGCCTCATAATGCTATGAGAAGCAAGGATGGAGAGAGTGTTCATCATTGCACTTTTAACCAAGGCAATTTTTAGTCTTTATAATCTAGTCTAAATATTACTTTTAGAGTCTTTATGCCACATATTATTAAAGATTAACACCTAACCACATCCAAAATGTAATATAGCTTTTCTGATAAAGTGACAAGATTTTGTAATTTATTTTCAAGATTATTTGACATTAACTAATTAATATAATTTATGATTGACTGTGACTTCTTTGAAATCATTGTTCTTTTGAAATTTTTGCTGCATGAGAAAATATATGCTACTGATTGGCTTCAAGTTGTAATGACCCTTCACAAATATTTAATGCAGGCATCAACAAATTTGAAGTGTATAATGTTTTTATAAGCATTAATTGTTAATTATTCATTTTGAATTTCAATATTCCTTTTGCATGTCAGAGGCGTTAATGTATTTTCAGGTCTCAAGAATATTCACAGGTCTGGGAGTATCACTCAGGGTCTCACCCCTGGTCTTACAGTACCTATTGGATGAAGCAGCTGTTTCTAGGTGCAGCCATCATTAAGAAGGCAGTTGCTAAGGTAGGCAGGCAGCTGGGTGTAATCTTTAAGAAGAGCTTTGGATGATGTAATAAATGACTGTTTTTTCACTTTTAGATTTCAAGTTGTGTATTTCCAAAGTTTACTTCATTTCATGCCTTGCTGAAGAGAAAGGAGCAGGGTTGGATAGAACTAGTGAAGGTTAAGGGATGGTAGGAAGGTCTTGTTGCTTGAGACTGCATAATAGACGTGTGTAACACCATGGAGAGAATTCTCTTATACTTCACCACAGAAAGAAGAGGTATTTCTCTGGATACTGATTTTGGAAACGTACTTGGAAATGACTTACAGACTCTAAGGGTTTGAGTGCCAGCCAGGACTCAGGTCTCAGAGATGAGGATTCTGTCTCAGCCAAGAGGGAAATGGCAAGTTTAAGTGGAACCATCTAAGCTCAGGGAGCAGGTGACTAGGCTTTAGAGGAGAGGGGAAGGACTTTGCTGTACTCTTTCTGTTTGTTTGGAGGAGAAGGACAAAGTAAAGGTGGTAAATAATATAGTCTTATAACAGGGATTATTTAGATCAGAGTGGGCCATCTAGAAAAGGAAAGCATGAAATACTTACGAATAACCTAAACTCAAGCTGTGAACCCCTGGTACACATTTGCAAAAATGAGATAACTCACTGATTACGAACACTTGCTGCTTTTGCAGAGGACTGGAGTTTGGTTCCCAGCACCCACACGGCAGTTCACAACTGATAGTCTCTTCTGACCTCTGTGCACACTTGTGCACTTAAATACACATAGATAGACATGAACATTAAATAAACAAATGAATATATAAATCAATAATCTAAACATGATTAAACATATGTTTTTTAATAAGATGAATAATGTGATATTATTTATAGTTTTGTCTAGGGAGCCTAAGACCATCTTTCCCTTTTCCTTTGATTCTGGCCATTTTATTGTAAAGTTGTCATTAACTTTCCACTCTCTAAGGATCTTGCTACACTCCTTTCCTCTTTTGCTGTTTTCTCATCTTCTGAATTTCCTTTCCTTTCCATGCTTTCCTCTGACCTAGTTTTCCTTTTGTTAATGGGTAAATTATCGGTGATTTTCCTGATCATTTTCAATCTTCTTATTTTATCAAACAAGTCAGTTAATATATGTTATCAATACTTCCTAGTGAATACAGTGTCTCACATCATATTAGGTTCTTGTTGTTGCTACAATAAATTGCTATAGATTCAGCACCTTTACAAATAATACAAACTTAATATCTTACCCTTCTGAGGATCTGAAGTCAAAATGAGTAGTTGCTTAAATCTGAGGTATTAGTAGGAATGTATTCCTTCTGTAGAGTGTCTCCTTGGGTTTCCTGAGGTCAAGCACATGTCTTAGTTTGTGACTCTTTACTTCAGAGTATGTAGGAGGCATGCCCCGACTTTTCCTTTTTCCTCTCTGACACTAATCCTTCCAGTTTCTTTATA
Source organism: Rhynchomys soricoides (assembly GCA_019843965.1). Taxonomy (NCBI): domain Eukaryota; kingdom Metazoa; phylum Chordata; class Mammalia; order Rodentia; family Muridae; genus Rhynchomys; species Rhynchomys soricoides. The sequence goes on along the minus strand of JADRCH010000229.1, from coordinate 821,314 downwards.
TAAAGACTTCTGGGATTAAATGGAGCCTACATCACTAATCTTGGATGATCTCCCCTTCTCAAAATCTGCAGCTTCAACTTATCTACCACGTCTTGATTGACAGCAAAGAAAGTACCAGGTTCTTTGAGTCAGAATGTGAACATTTTGGAAGGATATACTCATCATTCACCAACCCTCTATCCTCTGACACCATTGGATCAGTCTTCACATCTGATAACACCATTGCCCATTTCTAGTACATCTTGTATTTTCAATCCAAGTCAGGCACTTCTCTCAGATTTTAATACCAGAGATCTCTTCTCAAAGCTTCCCTTTCTCAAAACCATTCCACATTTCTCATTGAATACAGAAGAACCCCTGAAGACCTCAGGTTTTCATGATACCTTTCCTGCCTGCTTCTATTTTCAACTCCTGTATGAGTTTTAGTCATATGCATTTATAAGGACATCAGCTCAACTTACTACTTTTTCTAGATACCATGAACCTTTTCAAGTATTTCCTTCTCTGCTTCCTGTTCTTTCCATGTCTCATTCTCCTCCTTTCCCATATCATGTTTGCTACACCATCTCTTTCCACTATTTACATATTTTAAATCATGCCCTTTTTCAAGACCACCATGCATGTTGTGGAGACGCTTCCTCCAAAGTAAAGTCCCTCCTCTTGAAAGAAGGAGGGAAGAATAAGCGGTTCATTAAGCTTTGGAAGCCCAGACTGTCAGAGGATTCACAAGACTGTACAAGGATACGGTTATTATGAGTTGTCATCTCCACATGGGAGTGTGCTTTCTGGTGGTGTAGTTGTCTCTGAATTACCCATGCTCTTGTAAGTAACTCCTCACTCATAGCGCTGTTAGTAAGCCTGGCAAATAAACTGATTCACCAGACTTGGTTTGTTACCAATGTCCTCTCTGTGGTGGTCAGGCATTTGTTTATATCTCCCCTAGAATAGCCAAGTCTTACCATGCAATGAAGAAGCTCTGCTGGTCACGGATGGTTATAGTTTTATTCTATTACCTTGACAAAACACCATGACTAAAAGCAGTGTAGGGGAGGGAGGGGCTTATTGGGCTTATACTACCAAGTTAGAGTTCATTACTTAAAGAAAGTCAAGGGAAGAGCTCTTGCAAGGCAGTACTTGGAGAAGAAACCATGGAGAAACATTGCTTGTTGGCTCACTCTGGCTTGCTCAGAGGCCCATGCACAGCTAGCTTTCCTGTACAGCATAGGCTTATCTGCTTTGAGAAGGTACTACTTACGTTGTGCTGGGCTTTCAGCATCAGTTAATAAGAAAGACAATAGCCCAAAGATGAGTCTACAGGCCAATCTGATCTGGGTAATTCCTCAGTCAAGGGCTTTCTGACAGATGACCCCATGCTGTGTCAAATTCACAATTAAAGGTAACTGGGACAGGCACTATGACTTGATGATATTACAAGGCCTCATATCACTGTGTTTTGGGATGGAAACAGGGCTTGTTGCTATTTTAAGTCTTTGTAGCACTCACCATAGTGTGCTACTCGTTAGACATTCTCAGTAGATGTTTGTTTCATTAATGAGCTGAAAGTTTTTCTGTTAGAGAGTAGCCAAGTAATTTATGGAGATACCCTTTGAAAAATATCATTTAAGGGAGCATTAAGACTCAAATGTAAATGTTTTGAATATTTTGATGTGTTTTTATTTTGCTTGGAGGAAGATTCCCAACCACCCACCACCGCTCTGGACTACATTTTTTTTTTTTTTTTTAGTGAAGCTTACCATTGTGGGAAAGATTCCTTAGGTCATTCTCAATCCATTTGCCCCCAGTAGCGTTTCACTGCAGTTCTGGCATTTGTGTGCCTCCAATATGCTGCCAAATGGCCCTTGTCCTTCAACAGACACTTCTGCTCACCTCTGTGTGGTGAATTATTCCTCTCAACTCCTTATCCAGAATTTAATTCCCCCTTTCTGAGCTGTACTGAAGGTGAGGAAGGCCTGTCTGGTCTCCCAGGGGGCTGAGTGCCAGCAGAGTAATTAGCTAGGCCTCCTGCCAATTCAGAGCTGTGATCTGGACCTTCAAACTTCTGCTTCAATGTGGTGGCAGGAAAAGGTGTTTGGTAAAGGAGAACAAAATAGGATGTTCTTTCAGATGGCACAAACATTAGCCTAGAGAGAGTTAAGAACTGAATTACACAAACCGATATTGGAAAGAAAAACATTCACTGGCTCATTTGACTAATAAAACTCAAATACATGTCAGTATTTCCTCGAAATTTAAGCCTCTATTCAAAAAGGACAAGGGTGATCTGTACTGGACTATGAATGGCATTTCCCAGGCATAAGACTGCTCAATATGAGCAGAAATGCTTCCGAGGATGTCTGTGACCATAATGAAAGTGCTAGCAGGAAAAGCCAACTGTAATTTTTTCCATTTTTTTTTAAAAAAAAAATAAAAAAATCCAGGGAGAAGAAGAAACGTGGCATGACATATAAAGAGCACATTTGACCATAAGACACATTCTGGTTTTGTGGCCAGTCACTTAAATACAAAAGATTTCTGTGGGCGTGAAGTTTGAAAGGCTGACAAGAAATAAAGCAGGCTCAGGAAGCTGTCTGTCTGTGTGAAGTACTTTGCTGGCACCAGTGTGCAATGTGGCGACTGCATTTGGTATCCAACTGGGAACTATAGATTTTTACTAATACTCTGGGAGGAAGAGAATGGCAAATACCCTCTAGGAGATCTATGTGTTCAGAAGGCCGGCTGGACCGCCAGGGAAGCATGTGAAATCCCAGAGGATGTCACAGAACCTCCCTGATGCTTTTCCTTTATCCACTTTGGCTGTGGCTTTTAAACTTGAGAGTGAATCATAATGGAATTGCAAAGTGGGCTCATTATGTGAGATGATTGAAACAACTTATAATGTATGACAATAGAGATGTGGGGGGTGTCAGTGCTGGCTGGCAGCAGGCTTGGCCCATGCTCAGTTAATGAAGGCCGTGGTCTTTGTGGGTGGCTGGAGGGAGGATCCTGAGACAGACACTGTCTTAAAATACCTCTCCTGCTGGCCTGTCAGGATGCTTTTATCTCAGCCTTTAAATACCCACTAGTTAAGGCACAGAGGTCTTTAACAACCACAAAATGCCAGGGCTGCCGGAAGGAGTCACACATTCAAGTGCATCAGGAGCTGAGAGAATTCCCTTCAAACCTGTCTCCTTCCTATGTTCCCAGTCTGTGGGTGCCATGCACTTTGACAATTTCCCTATTCTTCCATGTTCTTTCTCTCACTCCTACACTGCAATCTAATTAGGGAGTCTTGCCACTTTCTCCTTTGGTTGACTTATCTCTGTCCCAGTGTAGAGCCCTGGTCATCTACCTATGTGAATGCACTGGTCTCAGGGTTAGCAGCTTCTTCTTCTTCTTCTTCTTCTTCTTCTTCTTCTTCTTCTTCTTCTTCTTCTTCTTCTTCTTCTTCTTCTTCTTCT
>JADRCH010000229.1:675536-817846 GCA_019843965.1 Rhynchomys soricoides | reverse complement strand
CTTCTTCTTCTTCTTCTTCTTCTTCTTCTTCTTCTTCTTCTTCTTCTCCTCCTCCTCCTCCTCCTCCTCCTCCTCCTCCTCCTCTTCCTCCTCCTCCTCTTCCTCCTCTTCCTCCTCTTCCTCCTCACCCTGTCTTCTAGAATATATCCCTCTCTTGTCTCTGTCAGCCTTTCTAAAACACAGGCCTGATCTTGTCACTCTCCTCAAAGCCTCACTATAATTCTTGAGCAGCAGAATTGTCAGTCTTGGAGTTTGATGGACTAGGCTCTTCACAGACTCACCACTCTTCACCTGTCTCTCTTGCTCCCTAGTTTCTTGTGTGGAAAATTCCTTTCCTCTCATTGTTAATGCAGATACTCTTAATTTTACCTTGTTTCCTATGTTGTTACCACTGAGCCTAGACTAATCTGCTTCCTCTCTGTTTGTAATATTTCTTCTTGTCCTCACAAACCCTGATCATAGTGATCATAGTGATGTGATCTGTGATTCTTGAATTGACTTCCTCTGCTCAAAATAATTTCTTTGCACCTTTATCAAAACACTTACCATACTGTTAGCATCCCCACCCCACTCCCACTACTTTCTGGAGGATATTAATAGCATAATTTTGAACTGTGGGTGTTTGGGGACAAGATAATATCGGGTACAGTCTATCTGAATTAAAAGTCTGACTGGCAAGAAATGGACCACTTGGGGGAATTAGTAGGTACAATCAATTGCCTACATCAGTAGAGTCACAATAACATCTAAAATAAAAGGGCCGAGTCTTTAGCTTTTTTGCTATTTCATCTCTTGCTGTTTTGTTAAAATGCTATTGAAATGTTTTTCACCGAAAGCTCATGTGATGTGTTACTTCACTCTGTAATTACAAAGCAAATGTGTGGGCTGTTCAGTGTATGTGAGGAATATGGTCGTCCTGATACTTTGGAGGAAGGCTTGTGTTAGGAGACAGTGTAGGCAGGTTCCTTGCTTCTCTGGAACTTACAATCTAGGTAGGGCAAGGCAGAAATCAACTATACAAACACTCAGTTACAATGATTTTGGGTTCCAGTAAACACTGTATAGGGAATTAAAATGGGCCTTAGAGCAGATAGCATACGGCTTCTTCCTGTTTAGTTACACAGTTTCTAAGATTCCCCAGATGCTTTGATTCAGAGAAAAAACAAATGACCGGAACAAAAATATCTTGTGAAAATAAGTCATGGTTGCCAAGGTAGGGGAAGATTGGGAGAGATTTTTACTCTCTCTCTCTCTCTCTCTCTCTCTGTGTGTGTGTGTGTATGTGTCACTGTAAGCAAAGTGTAGTTTGTTCAAAACTGGGGCAGGCAGCATGGCGTGAACGAATTTGGGAACAACAAGGAAGGCCCAATGTCTGAAAAGTGAGTGTAGGAACAAACCCCAAACACTGTGAGAGGAGCTGTAGACATGGGCCTGAGCCACTGAAGTGGGTAGAGATGGCTTTCTTGTCAACAGGGAAAGCTCTCTACAGGAGAGCATCATAGTGCCAAGGCTAGAGATCCAGACCCCATGGAAACAATATCCAGACCACTGTGTGATTCACATCCAGCAGCTCTCTCTCTGTCTCTGTCTCTGTCTCTGTCTCTGTCTCTCTCTCTTGTCCCATTTGTCTTGGTCTCTTACAGACCTTAAGAGTTCTGGGGGAAAATGTAAAACTGTTAACATCACCCCTCCCCACTCGTTTCATCTACAATTTTTATTGTATTTTTATATTCTGAGCTTATTCTCATTTGTCATCTGGTAGGCTGGATGCTTTAGAGAGCAGCCCTGGCTTTTCCCTGTGGTTTTGCAAATTCCTGGTTTGCCTACACCTACCCTCATTTGAGAAGCTTTAGGATGTAGGCTACACTGACTTATTTTAAATGTAACAGATTATTTCTAAGTGTGGATTGACCTTGCTTACTGGAGCTCAGATCTAGTGGGGATGAAACAGCTGTGGGAATCCACAGAGCGAGATGTTTTGACTGTGGGTGGTGTAAAGGGTGAGCAGAAGACCAAAATAATGCTTTGAAAGGGGGAAATGACAGGCTCCCAAAAGCAAATTTTACCCATGCCTTTATTTTTGTTATGTATTCTCGAGAGAGCTGTGTATTCTCATCAGAAGATAAGTTTTACAAGCTGGAGTTCACCTTACCCAGAATGATGCCAGGCATACAGGACGCTCAGGAGCCATCTATAGAACCAGTAAAGAGACTATTGAATGATTGAAACTAACAAGGCCGTTACACAGTGTCCAGACCTCAGACTCTTAGAAGAGGAAGAAAAAAAGAATTACAATGAGTAGAGATGTTACTTAGAAATGATTTTGGAATATTGTTATTGACATCTGGGCTAGGGTGTGAGAAAGAGGATGTGGGAAGGAGTTAGAAGGGGGAACTGATATTAAATTAGAGATTCATAGGTTAAAAAGAAAAGAAAATTAGAAAAAAGGGAAACAATGGGTTTAGTTTAAAAATAAGTACAAAATTGACGCAGATTGAGCATATTTAATCAGACTATAAAAGTGTTTCCTAATTACCGATGACAAAGAAACCCCTTGAAAGGAAGCTTTATGAAGCGCTGTTCAGTTGGGTTCAGAGCCTTGTGGGATCACTTGAGTGATAACTGTGTGGGTGTTACTCCCAGGAGATTATCATTTTCTTTCTGAATTCATTTCCTTCAGCAGAAATGAGAACCTGTCTCACTCATAGGGGGCTCTTATTTAATGCGTGGGAACCTTGTTCAGGGCTCAGGAAATCACAGGGCTCAGAGTCAGTACAACAAGGCACAGGGGGCCCATCCTGACTGCAGGGCAGAAAGGTCAGTCATCATCCAGGAGGGACCAGAAGATTCCTTGTCAAGAAAATGATGTGGTACATTGAACATTCGTTTCAACTGTTTGCCTTTATATGTCACTACTTAGATCAGTGCCCCCTTCTTCTTTGACTTATGGAAGACTGCTTTCTCTTTGCTAGAATTAGCCTTAGTGTTCTACACTATGTTCTTTATATTCAATTATAATGTGAATAATTTAAGCAATAATTAGCAAGCATGAATTATTACCATGCAGTTTATTCATGTGTTCATTCATTCCAGTACTTATTCATTCAAGAGTTATTGAACAGCTTTTAAACACGAGAAAGTATAAGTTAGTATTTGGGGACACTGAGGAATAAACATATGAGGTGCTTTTAGGAAGGATAGTGAGTGGTGGGGGACAAAAGTGGCCATTATGTCAGTTACTGAGCTGGGTCCTTAAACTGTGATGTCTAATTTCACAATGGCGTTTAAGACAGGAACTTGGAAGCAGCTGCTCAGAGGATAAACTAATGGGGCTTCCTCACAGTCACGTGGCTGCTTAGGAAATGATATAGCTGTGTTTATGTATATATAACACGGGTTGGTTTGGTTGCTCAATCACATTTCTGCTGTTACACACGGATCTTCTCATCAATGACAGCTGTGCTGTAAGTGCTTTTGGTCTAGAGGAACATTCCTCTTCATGTTTCTACCAGTGGATTTGTAGAGCACCATAAGAGTTCAATAAAGCTTTGTTGGAAGGAGTTTTTTTAGGCATGAATGAAATAGGAGACACCCTCTTTCCCCTCACCCTGTAGAACCTATCTTTCAAGATCATTCGGCTTTTGCCATGAGGATTCCTCTTTCTCACGTAGGGTGCCTATTACCTGTATCAGTCGGGGCTCAGGCAATGTGAGGTAGTGATTTAACACTGAGAAGCTCATGCATCCAGAAAGAGTGCTGTGGCAATATCAGAAGGAAGCTTGCTTGTGCTGACAAAGTATGGAGACACAGAAAGCATAAGCAAGCTGTGACAGCCTCAAAGTGACTTTTGAAAGACTGAGTCCTGCCTGCTGTGTCAGATGCACAGCTATAGGAAGAACAGCTCCTCTCTGGGGAAGGGCAGCTTTTGCTTTACAAACCCAGAACCTTGCTTTGTAAGTCTCTGACTCTGAATCTTGGTGGCATGGAACGCTGGGGAATGTGGTTCCTCTGTGAGGCCAGGCACTCTGGCACTTGGCTGAAGGATATGCCTGGCTCCTTTTCTTTCTGAGGAAATGCTCTTCATACAGCTCTGAGTTTGAGACCTCCCCTCATCCAGGCAGTACTTCTGTACATCACCTCATGTTATATCTTACTGCCCCTCGTCCTGTCAACACCAGAGATTTGACAAAGCAGGATCCGCATCTCACCTGAACAACAGAATTCTTCTTTTTTGTTTTCCTACAAAGATAAAATTACAAGATCTAAATCTGGGCATGACTTTCAAATAGAACCCTGCCTGGTGCTAAATAGCCTAGAAGAATGGTGTAGGGTTGGTTTTTTCTCCACAGCTGTGAGTTTGGTCATCCTTTTGCCAAGTAAGAAAAAAAATTAATGAATCCAAATAAGACATGCTCCTTTGTGGCTGTAAAAGTTACACTTTGCGAAAGCTCAGCTGGTCAAGAGCCACTTCAGAGTAGTGTTCCTGCTGGGGAACTCTGGATATCCCCTACTCGTAGAGAATTTCCTTCTTTTTGAGGGAAAACAAAGACATGTTACAAGCTGGAGAAAGAAGGGTCACTTGCTATTTGAAAGAGTGCATTCAAAAATGGAGGGCCAGCATGATCGGGAGACAGCGTGAGCTCTACTTGTTTATTTGTCCAGCTTTACACCATGTAAGTGATGTGGAATCCTTTCCGCCTCTAATAATAACCGTACATCGGCCCCGAGTTAGTGGAAAGCTGGAATGGTTGTTGTAGGTCAGACAAGTCCACAGCTGTGGTTGGGGTGGCAGGAGGTGAGGGGGTGGTTGGGAGGAAGGGCAGAGCAAGCCTGCCTTAAAATATTTTTGCCTAGTTAACAGATTTAATGCACGGTGTTTTGCCACAAAGCTCATCAACTGGAGAAAAAAAAAAATTAAAGGATCAGGAAAAACAACCATCTAATTCACATTCTGCCGATTCTAATTGTGCAAGCAGTACATTTTAGAAAGCTTTTGTGCTGGGGTCTTCATTTGTAGAGCACTTCCTTTGCTTATACAGTAGTCAACAGTGCTTAAATAGCGTAATTATTATGTGTTTTTAGTTTGCTTCAAATTTTGATTCAATCAGAATCCCTAAACCTGACAGCCTATAATCAAACAAAGGGAGCCCTGGAAGGGAGGGATTAACGGAGGGGAATTAAACTGTCGTTTTGAAACAGCTTAGACCAATATGAAAGCCCGTTTAGGAGTCTCTCCATAAATATCCCTTTTGTTTTGTCTAATTGCTGGTTTGAATGTATCAGACTCATCAATGAGATTAGGGTTAATAGATGTTTGGTCACGCAGAACATGCAGAGGAGGAATCTGATACACACACACACAAATTGCACTTAATGAGCTTAGCAAATGTTTGCCATATTTTTAATGAACCCTGGGGCTGTCATTTAGAAATGCTTAGCAACTGCTTTTCCATCCTTGAAAATAGAGCAACTAAAGGACATTAACACTATGCACACCGTAAATAAGAGGAGCTATTTAAAGACAGCAGCCCTGAGGAGTGGATGATGACATTTCTCTGACCCAGAGCCAGTGATACTTAACACTCTGGGTGTGGGTTCACTATGCGACAACATAGTTGGGTAGTTCAAGTTTCCAGAAGGGCACTGAGGAGCGTGAGGTTTTTTTGCAAGGATCAAGTAACTGTTTCTTTTTTAAGTCAAACCTGTTTAGGATTGAACCTTCCACCCTCCTATCCAGCCCCTGCTTCTGTTTTCACACCTTCCTCTTGCCCTTTCCAAGTATGTGTGGAGAAAGCTTTAGAAAGAGGAGGTCTGTCCTCTGCAGCAGCTTTCCCAGCCCACAGCCACCCCAGCCACAGGGCTGCGGCTTCTGATACTCAGCCAAGTGAGTAGAGCAACAAACTCTTGGGATTGGTTAGTGGGGAAGATTGAATGATCCATCTTTGGAGCCCTTGGGATTTGGCTCTGAAACCAATGCAGTCGGCAGTAATGGGGACTTATTGGTGGAGGCTGTGTGTCTGTGCTCTGGGAGCAGAGACTGAGCCTAAAAGAATCAGGTTTCCCTTGGGGAAGGTTTGATTTGATAGAGCACAAAATGCAAGCCCCATGCATTATGGTTAGAGCAAATGAAGGATGTCCTCCATTCACAGTTTTCCACAGAGCCAATTGATTTCAGGGACTTCCTGCTCCCTGCCATCTGTCCCCTAGACCTGCCTTTCAAGGAGGCAGAAATAGACACTACCTCATTTTTTAAAAAGTATTAGGGACTAAGCAGGGCATCTATCGGTTCTTCTGGAAAATAGCCAAGCCTCTAGTGAGAACAGCTGTACTTTTGTGTTAAATGATGGGGCGAAATGCTTATAAGGAAAAAACTAAGTGAAGACTGTTTCTATTGTCCAGGAGCTTGGCAAAGTGGACAAAATTATGAACTTCCTTTAGAGACAGCGGAATGAAGAAGTCAGTTTTATGGAAGAAAAAGGCTTGTTTGTTTTGCTTCTGTTGCTATGGGGAATGTGCATACTCAAGTGTGTGCACATGTTTGTGTGTGTGCCTGTTCACGTACTCACACTTGCTTGTGTATTTTGTTGGTCATCTGTCATCAAGTGCCCTTTGCCTTCAGGCAATTATTAGAATGCCTGCTTTGATAAATGAAGCTAGGGGTATTACCAAAGGCTTTATGGTTTCTTGGATTAAAAACATTGTCAGTAATAAGCTATTTTTCTTTTGGAAATGTCTAGATTCTTGGCAGCTAAACTAGAGTTCCGAAAAATCATTTGTTGAATAAACGTCCAAGGTCAGTGATGCACAATCCTAAGGCCTTCAGCGTTTGGATGGTAACACAACTGGGTGAGCATAGCTGGGTGGAGATGAGGGAGAGACATGGGTACTGCAAAACAGAACGGCTCTGGTTCTGTCAGGGGAGACCCATGGGACTTGGTCAAATGTTCTGATCTTTAAGCTTTCAAAAAAGTTAGCCCATCCCTACTAGCTACCCTGCCATCTTGGTTTTGGGAGGTTTAGTTTGATTTTCACCTTTCCCTGAATCTGTTCTGTCAACTTCTCTATTAATTTTCATATAGGTATTTATTATTTCTTATTTCTAGTCTTCTGAGTGCCAGCCTATACCTGGGTATCTCTGATGAGTTAGTGAACACTTAAAATTTCTGTTTCTAATGTATGTGTGTCTTTCCTTTCCTTTGCCTTGTCTTTTCTGCTTTTTCTTCTGCTCATAGAAATGTGAAGTCAGAATGTACTTTCTGAAAGTTAGCAAGCATGGGCATGGATTGGGGCAGTGCAAAAAAGAGGCTAGGGAGGGAGACGTTACCTGCAGCTCAGTTCTCTGAATGCCATAGGCAATGGGCAAGACTAACTGTTTCTACATGATATTCAATAATTAGCTAGATATTCAGGAAAGAGCTTCCAATGATCATTTAGATAGTAAATTCCGTATTAAAGATGATGTGCTTCTGAGTACATTGTATATTTGTGTATATTTGTATAAATATACACTTTCCAATATTACATTTGAAAATGCTCATCAGGGCTGGGAAGACAACTTAGTGGGTGAAACACTTGCTATTCAAGTGTGAGGACTTAAGTTCGAACTTCCAGAACCCACACACCAAAACAAGGACAGGTAGCAGTCTGTAGGTCTAGTGCTCTTATGATGAGATGGGAAGCAGAGACAGATAGCCTGTGCATGAAGCTGCAAGTGGGAGATACTGTCTCAAATGATGTGGAAAGCACATATAAGCTGTGGGATGAACACACACACACACACACACACACACACACACACACACTGGGGAAGGGCAGAGTAAATTAAAAAGCACATCGCATTTAAAAATTACAAATTGCTAAAAATATTGCAATGGAAATCCCAAGATCTAGGCTCTCAGGACTCAGTCTACATTTCTTAATTTAGTGTTTAATTAAACACTCACAGGCCACCCACAGGCACACCTCAGCTTACTTACAGAAAACATGCTTACAGTGTTTCTGTCCCTCTTAATTTCCTTCACAAGGAGGTCTTTGACCTTCATGTCACGTTTCTTGCCACTGCCTGATTGGATTGTCAAGTCCCACCCAGCTACCCTGGCCTATCCTAGAGGCTTCATTTTGTAGGTCATTCTCTTCTGTAACAAAGACAATTCATCCATATTTTTGTCATTTGAAAAATCCTTTTCAGGTTCCTGTAGTTGTTTTGCAGATTCTGATCTACATAGTAGGCATTTTTGAATATATGCTTAGGACATAAGGTGATGTGCTGGCAAATTAGAATTGCAGAGGCATCTCTTCATCTCTGCTTAAGAGTTTGTCTATTTAAAAACCATTATAAACCCCGATACAGAAATGATGGACAAAGGTCAGATTGGTAGAGGAAAGAAAATACTTCCTTGGCTTTTGACTCTCAAAGTGACAACCTCCCCACCCGACTCCAAGCTCTAAAGATCCAGGCTATACTTTCTTATCAAAAGAGACAAAAATGGGCAGAATTTGAATGCAGATCCTGGTTTAATGCTTTCTTAAGTTGGTGTTTGGGTCTTTGTGGTATGTAGTTGATTGAATTCACCAACTTAAGGTTACAAATTAGAATTTAACAAGAAATTTTCACACAAAGCCAACATTACAGTAAGGAAAACTACTTAGTGACTGAACCTCTCTGAGTAGACATAAAAGTACTTTAAATATAATAAATTAAGAAATGTGAATATTTAAAAACCTGGCTCTCTAATTAGTTTTGTTTATTCCTGTTTCATTTAAAAATATTTATTATTGTTTTTAATTTGTGGATATATGTATATATGGGATCAGAAGAGGACATCGGATTTCCTGGAGCTGGTGTTTCAGGTGACTGTGAGCTTCCTGATGTGGGTCCTAGAACGGATAGCACTCAGGCACTCTGCAAGAGTGGTACATGCACTTCACTGCTGAGCCATCTCTCTGGGCCCCTGAGTTTCTTTATGATTGGTTTAAAAATAATTTTAAACAGTTTAACTTTTAAAAAGTCTGATGATACACACACACACACACACACACATACACACACACACACACGTAATGTATGTATACTGAAATTTATCATTCTAGTGACTTTAAAGAATAATTGGTCGGGAGCTTGCTGTCCCAAATGTTTCTTAGAGGGAGCAATCTTGCAAATATTTATGTTTAGTGTGGAAAATGAAAATAAATTCCATTTCCAATAACCTCAAAGAGGTTTTGATTGGAAGCTTAGAGTGAAAAATAGCACATTAGCCCTGGTCTCCTTTTTCTGAGGTTCAACACACACCCCACCTGGAAAGGCCCACCCATTGTGAAATGAGACTGCTTCCCCACCAAGGGAAGGTGGGAGAGGGACAAAGGTTGACAGCCAGCTGGCTTGCTTTGCTTCTGCCTCTGGCTGGCTGATCTATGGCTGCTCGTCTGCTTGGGTCTTCTCAGGGCAGGGGGGCAATATTTGGGTTATTTATTTTGACAGGAGGCTAGATGCTATTTCCATCTGCCTTGGCGTGTTTGGGGAGATAAATGTCTGCCACCTCCTGATGAATGGCCTCTGAGGTTCATTGCCAGAGAAACTGAGTTATGGCCCCTGTATTTCATTTAAGGGGAAACTCCAGCCATCCACAGTGTACACTGCAGCCTTCCATGCTGTCAGGACACAAAGCATCTTTCTGCTCAAAGGACAAAGTTTGCATAGCAGAATCTTAGGGGGATGGGAGAGAAGAGGATAAAGATAAAAAAAAGTACTCTGTAAGTTGGGGCAATGAATCTACTGTAGTCACTTAAAATACAGGAAGAAGCCAATGACCAGAACACACACAATTCGATGTCTTGAGCTCAAAAGTTGTGACAGTTTGTATATGCTTAGCCCAGGGATTGGCACTATTAGAAGGTGTGGTCCTATTGGAGTTGGTGTGGCCTTGTTGGAGAAGGTGTGTCATTGTGGGTGTGGGCTTTAAGACCATTATCCTAGCTACCTGGAAGTCAGTGTTTTGTTAGGAGCCTTCTGATGAAGATGTAGAACTCTCAGCTTCTCCTGCACCATGACTGCCTGGATGCTGCCATGCTACTGCCTTGATAACAACAGACTAAACCTCTGAACCTGTAAGCCAGCCCCAATAAAATGTTGTTCTTATAAGAGTTGCCTTGGTCATGGTGTCTGTTCACAGAAGTAAAACCCTAACTAAGACAAAAGTCATCTTCACCTTTCCTCTCATGTCTTCAGTCAATTAAAATCCAGCCAGAGCAAATTATCATTAATTGTGGCAAAGGAGGTGTATATATACATTTAAAATCTGCCAAGGTTTTCAGATATGTATTTTCCAAGGAAAAGATACAATTTTTTTGTACATACACGAATTACATTTATCAGAAGATCAAATGAAATTTTATTCTGGGCATCAACTGATTTTCAGATACCAAATAGGATTGTCATCATCTCGTGTTCTGTAGGAACGTTTATATAACCCATGTTCATTTCTCACTGACATGTGGATGCCTACAACTTATGTGGAATGGCTTGTGTTTATGGACTTGGAGTGTCTATTGCATGGGCGAAGTCATATAGAGAATCACCAATATAATATATGACAATGGAAGGTATCATCAGTACCTCTGGGAACATCACCAGTCACCAATGCCCTTGGAAAATACATAGCATAATGAGAAGTTCAGAGAGTCTTTGCATTCTTCCTAGTAACCCAAGATTTGAATTGCATCTCTTCCAGTTGTTTTGGAATCAAGATACAATTCCAGGAAAGAAGGAAATTTTTACTCAGACAAAATTTAATCTGATAGTGGCTACTCAGAAGTGAATCCTGACTCTGGCCTCTGGTCTCACTAGCTCTATTTGAGGCATGATCTGAAGAGATCTATTGAGTTGTTTTTGGTTAGAGACAAATGTAATGAGAGGTAATGGGCAAAAGACTTGGAGTTACAAGTCAAAGAGCTAAATTCTAGACTCAAGAGAGCTTACCGGATGATGCTCATTTATCACATCCTGAGTCTGACTTTTGTCAGGGAAAGACCCATGTTGCCTTGTATAGTTTGACCTCGTTCTTATACTCAGTAGAAAGAACATTGGAAGAGGTGGAATCTCATCTTCTTTGTGCTCTATGTGAATTGAGTAGATTGCAGCAATTTTAGTCACATGCTACTTTACCCAGTGTGCATGTACGTGTGTATAAGTGTGAAATTTCCTATAAGTCTGACTTTGCTTATGAGCTTGATATTATATATAATCACAATCATTTATATATATATATATATATATCATACATTTTTTAAAATACTTATTCTGTATTTAAGAACTGAGTTCTGAAGGTAGTTCAGGCAATAATAAGCCTTAATAGACAGTGCCTAATTATGATTCAGGTGTGATGTGACATCCACTAGAAAACCTGTGACACTTTCAATCATTTCTCCTTATCTTCGGATGTTAAGTTCGTGATGTTTCCTTTTATATGCAAAATATTCTGTGCCCATCTCTATCATTGTGTTGTGGATGTAACTACTTGTATCCTTCTCAACTGTACTGTAAACATTTGCATTCCAGTGTTGACTACATGGAGCATTCAATGAAGAATTCAATTAATAGTAGTTATTTTATTAACATTGAAGGAATGGGTGCCTATAGATAAAGCCTTCTGAAGTTCAAATGAACTTTTATTTTTTCTAGCTCCCTAAGAGATAGCTAGCTGTTTTCTAAATTAGTGCAAAAGAGTTATTTCAGAGCTGAGATAAAGAAAGAAAAAGGGATTGTAGGTAGAGGGATGGTATATATTTTTCATTGATAACTCATACACATGTTATCCAAAAGGTACTTTGACTATAGAATTCTGATGATTTAGTTGGTAGAGTTTGAGGATTTCAGCACACTTATCCCTTGGACCAACTCAACACTAAAAGAAAGCCTCAGGATGACCATAGTTCATCCAAGGCAGAAAGGACAACTCTCATATTGTTAAGCAAATTGTGGGTCCTTCAGGAACTAAGAATTGCCTGATTAAGACCTTGACATCAGTCCCTGTTAACCCAATCAGTTTAGACAGTGGAATAAGACCAATATCCTATGTGTTCACCAGCTTTCTGTCACTGTGTCAAAGCATCTGAGATACACAACTGCAGAGGATGGACTTATTTCAGCTCATAATTGTTTCAGAGATTTCAATCCATGGTCGGTTGATTCCACTGTGGTGGGTAGTGTACTATGGTAGAGGACTTTTGCAGAGGATCTGTTCATCTGGGCATAGCTCAGAGGCAAAAAAGAAAAGAAAGAGAAGGGTCTCACTTTATCCGTCAAGGCTGAGCCTTCAGTGACTTAGCTCATTTCCAGAGGCCTCACCTCTTACTATTCCCATTACCTCTCAATAGTGCTGGAGACTGGCGACTGAGCTTCAACACAAAGATTCAAAATATAATAATGTGGTGTAAATGCTCAGAGGTATAAGGATTATGTAGAATATTCCCCCTTCTGGGTCTCGGGTAGTTTCTGCTGTGCCGGGTGCCCTGGGTGCTGCACAGTGTCCCTATTCTCTCACACTGAGATCTTATTTTACAAAATAAGCTATGAATTTTCAGGCAGTGGTAGCAGTCCTTCTATACCAGTGATTCTTAATCTTCCTAATGCTGTGACCCTTTAATACCGTTCCTCATATTGTGGTGAAACCCAAGCATAAAATTATTTTTGTTGCTACTTTATAACTCTAAATTTGTCACTGTTATAAATTGTAATATAAATATCTGATATGTGATCCCTGTGAAAGGGCCATTTGACCCCAAAGGGTTCATGATCCACACGATGAGACTCACTTCTCTATACACTATAATGAGCAGGTTTTCATCTCTCTTCCCTCATATCATCCCTAGGCTTCTTCAACTTCCAATCAACCAAATCAGACACTAAAATAATAAACTGAAGGCTGATCCCCATTTAGAGATGTGAGATGCTTTTCCTGATATTTTGAACAGTAGTAGTATTTTGGTTTTGCTGGCTAGCCTCCTGAGAGCCATCCCTGCTCTATGGAAGTAGATGGCAGAGGTTACTGGAGAGGTGTGACTGGAACCTTGAAGTGGATCTGCATTGCTTGGACTATGGCTCTAACCTCTCAGGATTGATGTGAAATTGATTCTGAGGGAAACTTGACATTTCATATGTATTTCTACAAACTTTTGTATGGTAGGGTGGCAGACCTCGATATAGCTGTCCATTTGCTGCTAGTTTAGGAGCTGTTCTTAATGTCCCTTCTCAAAGTTAAGTACAGTGTTTTATCTGTGGCCCCTTCTTACCTACTCCTGGGATTATGTGGGTAGATACCTGTGCTTGCCTAGCTTATCGATGCTTGGACATTTTGCACTTGAAAATGGCCATAAAGTCACCAGCCCATATATCTACCAGACCTGTTTTGGAACATAATCATAAACTATTTTTCTCTTTTATCCACCTGTGATTTAGGAATATCTCTGATCTATTTCTTATTTGTTTTAAGATCAATAATTACATTAAAAAGCAAGTATTTACAAAGAGAATAAATGAGAGGTCTTTAGGTTTTCTCTTCTTGTGTTCAAGTGTAGAGTTTCTGAACATCAGTTTAAATTTGACTTCGATTTAATAACTCATCAAGGGTCAGATACGATTTCAATTGAGTAATGCTGATATAGGTGCTGGAGCCAGGCCAACATCACTTGAAGGCCAAGGGAGCACATCTAATTATTGTGACTCAACTGGAGATATGATACCTTGTCCTTTTAAACCAGCTAAACTGAGGGGAAGCTTGCCAGGACCGGAGTTTGCCAATTTGGCCTTACATGCCCTGAACTTGCTGTCTAGGTTGATTCAGTGGAAAGAACATGGGCTTTGTAGACAAAGCTCAGATTGAATTTTGGCTGTTGCACTTATAACCTTGAGGCCTTGAGCATATTACTTAACCTCTCAGAGTCTCAGTTTCCTTTCTCATAAAACAAGGATTATACCTCCCCTGCAGTGCTGTTTGTAAAGATGAAATGAAATACAATAACTCATGTCTGGTTGCAAGGCCAGCACAGGGTGGCTACTTCAGAACTACCCATTCCTTTATTATGTTATCTTTCTCAGTAGGTCAGATTAATGATGGCCATTTTCCAGCAACTTATTGAAAATAGCTACTTCTAATAATGATGCTCACTCCACTAGATCTTTAGTGCTGTAAACAGGAATATAAAGTATAGCTATAGCAGGATCCTTTCTTAGAATACCTTTTTCAATCATCTCCTTTTTAGATAAGGAATTTAGCTCCTGGAAGAGAAATTTGTCTTGACTTTCTTCTTTCCCTCTTATGTTTATTTGATTTATTGGCTAATTGGTTTAATTAAGTCCCATTTTTCTTGCTAGAATAGATGATTTGTATCAGCGCTGATTGCTGGTTCACAGAGGCACATCTTTTCTGTGATGTAGATCAAACAGAAGGATCCAGTTGTGCTGGTCAGTATAGAAAATGATGTCATCCATCTAGAATTCGATGTGAAAAGTATCCATGGAACTTGTCGTCCATGGCACTTTAACACTTGTTTCCAGAGCTAAGCCCTGATCCAGACATCTGAGAGGCAGGCCTGCCCCTGCCAGGCTTGCTTGCCCTGCCAGGCCTCTCATTTCAGGGAAATAAATTAAGCCAGTTGATGACAAGGTCTGGATTATACAATTTCTTTAAACTACAAAGCAAAGCTGAAATCTAATAAGGAATGAACACAGTGCAGACAAAATGGTTAAGAATCCATTTCTGGTAACCTTTGTAAGAAAGTTTGAACACACCCATCCCCCTTTATACATTTTGTTTCCCAGCTCCCAGAAGCAGAATCATATGTTACACCTGGCAGTGGGAATTGTAGCACCATATTTTTTCTTATTTTTAAGAGGTGATACCATACTTTTTTTTTAAATGAGGAGTTTGAAAAAAAATAAACAGATGGGTAGAGACTGGTGGAGGGGGATATGGTACTGGTAGAAAAAGAGAGAGAGAGACTGAGGCAAGTGCTAAAGGGCAAAGCTTCAGTACCAGACACTGAGGTATTTGCATATTCACAATATGTTTCTGGCCGAGAGCATGTTGCTCTGGCATTCTGTATGTATTTCTAGGTCTCTATATTTATCTGTGTCTCTGGCTACATATGTGAGGCTAAGTTTAGAGCTGTGTTTGCTGGATGCTCTGCAGTGGTACTTGAAGAATTCTGTGTTAAGTATTCACTGGCAGTGTGAATAAGCTGCCCTGGCATAGGAGGGGAAGTAGAGGAGGGAGGTAGAGACCCGGAGTAGTCTGTGGTGAGGGCCAGCTGCAGACGGAGTCAGTCTTTCAGTGCTATTTTCATCATGGGTTTCTGAGCCAGTTCATTTATTTTTGGGTTCCCCATCATTCCAAATAGAAACAGGTGATACTAAAATCAGACTGTGCCACACAAGGACAGACGCTTGCCATGCTTCCTCACGTTATCATGAAGCTCGAGTTGGATAACTCTAGAGGAAATTCAGAGAACATCTGCTTATTTGAGTTCTATTCCTTCTGCCTCTTTCCTTTGATAAATAAATACAAAAGGAGGACATTTCAGAAGGAAAGAAGGTGAAGGCAGTAAGTTAGAAGAGGTTGTTACAGGATAGGTAGCCACGGCATGACAAAGCTGATCTTTGGTTAGCTTAAGGCTGTGCACTTGAGGTCATGTTCACAGTGCCCTCACCATGCAGATCTAGATTATGCTTATCACTCAGCCTCATTGATGTTTCTAGCATCAACTATAAAATTTGCTTTGGACTAAGCATATTAGGAACATGCTTGTATGATCATTACGTATATTACCTTTTAGTGAAGTGGTAAATCCAGAATTTTTCTCAAAATTTCTTTGCAAAGAAAAAATTGCCAATAAATTTGCCTTCAATTAAGTGAATTTATTTGCTTTTCTTGATTAAAAAAATAAAAATGAAAATTATAGTGTAACATTACAAACACATGAAAATCTACAGAGTTGTTTGAACATATCTGAGAACATGTGTGTGTATGTGCATGTGTGTGTGTGTATGGGTGTGTGAGTGAGTATGTGTTTAAGGGGTGCTGATTTATACCATGTCTAGTCCTCTATCCTGATTGTAGGCCCATGGAAGGCATCTTGCAGACTGTCTCATGAATTCTAAATCATTGTGGTACCCTATTAAGATAGTTATACAGGTCTGATGGTTTTCTAGAAGAATGTTCAAGGTTAATCATAAGGTTGAACGTCTAGTTATAAATGATTATAGTGAAAGTAGAAAGTAAAATCAGCAAAAAGAAGAAACACCCAAGATGCCCTGAGGACTAGATGCCTACTTCCAAGAGTCCCTTTATAGTGGAGTCACAAAGGATGTGCCTGATTCCCTTAGCAAGGACAGAGATATAAAATTGTGTCTAACAGGAAGCTTACCAGAGACTGAAAAGCTGGAGGTTTTGGTGCTTGCCCAGGGGATGGGTCTCAAGTTGGGCCAGTTATTGGTTGGTTGTTCATTCCCTCAGTCTCTGCTCCATTCTCCATGCTTGAATTTCTTATAGACAGGATAAATTTTGGGTTGAAAGTTTTGTGAGTGGGTTGGTGTCTCTATTGCTTCACTGGAGTTTCTGCCTGACTATAGGAGGAAGCCTCTTCAGATTCCATATCCCCAATGTTGTGAGTCACTACTAAGGTTACCACCATTGATTCTTGGGTGTCTCCCTTATCCCAGGTCTCTGTCTCGTCCTATAGATGCACCCCTTCTCACCTGTCAGCTGCAGATTTCCATTCAGTTTTATGGCCATCTAGCCATCTCTCCTGTCCTTCCCCATACCTGATCCTGAACACCGCATTCCCTTCTCCATGCCCTCATTCAAAGTTCCCTTCCTCCATCTGCCTCTTAAGATTATTTTACTCCCCCTTCTAAGAGAAATTGAAGCTTTCTTGCATGGACCTTCATTCTAGTTTAGCTTCTTTGGCCTGTGGAGTGTAGCATGGTATCTGTATTTTATGGCTAATATCCAGTTATAAGTGAGTACGTGTATGGTTATTGGGGCCCCACATCTGTTCCACCACAGCGCTTGGCTGCTCAGGGAGGCAGGACTCGGGAAGTTGACTGTGCTTACCCTGTGCCGTCGGGTGGGTGTCAGTCCATAGAACAGCCCCAGGACACGGCTCCAGGGGTGGGGAAGCACAGTCTGAGGTGTGGGACAGCTGGTGTTGGTTCGAGGAAGATGGGGGATGTCTGGTTCTCAGGTTCTCAGACATACAGGCACTGCTGGGAGCCTTGGAAGATCTGAGAACAGAGTGGGGGCCTGCAGGTTGGATCTAGCCTGGGGCAGGAGGATCGGAGAAGGGAAACACTGACTGGATTCTGCAGGGATAGTCCTTGGCTTGTCAGCAGTTGGTTTGGCTTGGTGGCAGTCATGACTGGAAGCACAGAGAGGCCTTATATGGGAGATTAGATGGCAGGTATGTAGGCGAAGGCCTTCTCCATGGCTCCTCATGGCAGATCCCGGTGAAAAGAGGCAGTCCACGGTTTTAAGACATTTATTGTCATGGCAGAAAGTGGATGAGTAAAACCATACCTCCCTTCTCAGGGTGGGCCTGAGGTTAAGTATCTTTTGTAGGGAGGAGTGTCTGGGAAGGAAAGCTTATTGGCTAAGCCTCCATCCCTTTAGGTACCTCATTAAAATGGAGCTCTGTCATGAGCCTACATGACCACAGATCAGGGACTTGTGGCATTGCCCTTATGCAACCGATGGCCACAAATCTATGGAGGGCTGCAGCTAGTGACATGGGCTTGGTGCCTGGGGACAGGAGAAATGCCCATCGTTCCTTAAAGGTCTCCAGGGTTATGAGCCTTACCTTAGCTCAACCAGAAACAAGGCTACCTTTCATGGTCCCACAAGGACATACGATGCATGTCCTTGTGTTACCTCACTTGGGGTGAATTTCTCAAGTTCTATCCATTTGCTTGCAAAACTCATGTTGTCTTTGTTTTTAATAGCTGAATAGTATTCCATTGTGTAGATGTACCACAGTTTTTTTTTTTTATCTATTTTTCAGTTAATGATACTCTGTTATGCTTGCAGACAGAAGCATGTTTTCCTCTGAGAGGCTCCACCAGCAGCTGACTCCGACACCCACAGTCGGACAGTGGATGGAGATTGGGGAGTCTTATGGAAGAATAGGAGGAAGGATTGCAGGCTCCAAAGGGGATAAGAACTCCAAAGGAATATTTACAGAGTCAACTAACCTGGACCCTTGGGGCTCTCAGAATCTGAAACACCAATTGAAGAGCACACAAGGGCTAGACCTAGGCCTCCTCACACCTATGTAGCAGTTGAGCAGCTTTGTCTTCTTGTGGGTTCTGAACAACTGGAACGGGGTTAATCCACAAGCTGTTTGTTGTCTGTACATGGGATATGTGCTTCTAGCTGGGCTACCTTGTCTGGCCTCAGCAGGAGAGGAAGTCTCAGGGAATTCATTGAGAATGACCAGTCTTCAGTCTCTGTGGGAATCCAGAAGAAGTAGGTTCTAATATTGGCCAAGGAATGCCTCAGGAACTGAATACAATAAATTTACCAGTGAAAGTGAGGGCAAGCAGGGAAATAGCAAAGGTTTCCTTTTTCTGTGTTATTTTATGCAGGCTGCCACTAGAAGATGTGGCCCAGACTTAACGCAGGTTTTCCCCGAATTAAACGATTTAATCATGAAAATTCCTTTCAGGCATGCTTGCTTGGTTTTTAGTTGATTACGGATATAGTCAAGTTGATAAGTAAGATTAGCCATAGAACTATACTAGTAGTTTTTATTTAATTGATGATTCTAATATATTATATTACAGATCAAAGACATTTGTCATTTCACTCCCCAAACAGCCTTTTCAATTTAGGTTCCTTTTAAAACTGAGATTTTATTGTCACGGGATGATAGAAATTTTCAAGATACTTGAGCTTAAATATCTAAGATAAGATTTTCCACAACCAATAATTTTAAGGCCAGTGATAATAAAAACATGTTGGAGTGTCCCAAAGTAGCCACCAATAACCTCTTGATTCTCTGTATGTACTGATTCATCCATTTCAACAGGGAATGTGAGTTTGCTCTCCTCTCTCTCTCTCTCTCTCTCTCTCTCTCTCTCTCTCTCTCTCTCTCTGTGTGTGTGTGTTTACACCTTTTAATTTTGATACAGGCTTTCTCTAAGGTGCTAGATTGGCCATGAATTTGAGGTTCTGTCAAATCTTTCCAAATACCTGGGATTATAGGCCTACACCATCAGACCCAACTTCTCAATGGTTTGCTTTGATCAAAAGACTGCAAAAGATACATCATTACATCAGTCCTGGGCCTGGCCTTCATGACTCCTGACAGTACTCTCTTCTCCTTGGGAGATCAGGTGCCATGTACAACATCCACTCAATGAATATATCCAGTTGGATGTATGACAAGACCATAGAGAAGCATAAAGAAAGCCTGCCAAAAGCAAGAAGCAGGGCCACAGGCTCATGACCCCACTGAACTCTCCAGCTGGTCCCCAGCCTCTGATACTATCCTAGCTAAGATCACAAGTCAGGGAGTACACACTGTCCAAATTCCTAATCATCAGATCCACATCTGAATGAAACAGTTGGATTTTAAGTGACTAAATTAAGGAAAGTTTATCATGTGCTAACCAATAGAATGCAATATCAGTTAACATTTTATTTGCTGACAAAACTAGAACAACAATTTTCTTTTAAAAATGAATGCAAAATATTCCTTATCACCTATATGAAATAAGGAAAATAACCTTCAACTAGCCTATGATTATTATTAAATTTTCAAGTCATTTTGATAGATCGAATCATGAACCACTAAAATTTAATGTTTCCTTCCCAAGTAAAAAGTAGAAAATACCATTTCTCTATTTAAACCTTACTGGTTTTACATGATTTGGTTAAGTAACTTCTTTTTGACTAATTTTTTTTTTTTTTGGTTTTCATAGCAAAAATTTCATAAATTTATGGTGCAAGAAAACTATTACAATACATACCTTTATATAAGCTTTGTCAGTTTCAACAATTGTTGTTTACATTATGTAATAATTGTCATTTCTGAAGAATCATCTTTGTGATAGTTCTATATTCATCTGAATCAATCTGAAGAGAAGGAGAAGAGAGCATCCTTCCTATTGCACTCCCGAGACTACCTTTCTCTTCTCCTTAAGCAGAGGCATATTTTCCACTTAGTGCTCTAGTTAGTGAGCACGAGAATATTGACTCTAAAGCAGAAATGAAGTGATTAGCCTCCTTAAATCCCCAGCAATGGCTGCAGTCAAGTTTCATAAGTGCCTCTGATATAAACATTCCCAGAAACCATTTGCCAAAAGGGCAGCCACTTACAGAAAGTTTGAAATAAATTTAAACAAGACTTTGAACACAGATTTACAATAGTTGCATGACAAAAACTGTGGTTTAACATTTTTTAGGAGTTTCTGTGGTTTTGACTGAGGACATAGTGTGTGTTGAATATTAGCTATTTGATGCTTAGATGTGGAATCCAAAACCACTTGGAAGGTTTAAACATTGGCAGCCATGAAAACAAACAGTAGACCACATTCCCAGAACCTAAAGGAAACCAAAGCAAACATAATAGAAGACAGATGAATTGCTTTCTATATGGATGATAAAGCTGTAATAAAGCTTCAGCTTTACTCACACAAGGTAATCCTCATAATTACACCTGGGGCACAGTGCAGATTGAAGTGCTATGTGCCACAGTTGCAAGATGAATGCTATGCTCTTACATTCCTTTGGTCTGTATCATGTGACCATTGTGGATGGAATAAGAATTAGGTGGTAGGCCAAAAGGAAATTTAAGAGAGGCTTTTTATTTGTTTGTTTTGTTTTTGTTTTTTGTTTCTGTGTTGGGAATTTGTGTCAGTGTTGCCCTGTGGCTGAAGACTCTCTCATATGTAGGTTTGTGGGGAATGGTTTGAAGGTGTTGAAAGCTGGATGTGGACAGGTGAGTGAACTAGGAGTTTGATGATATAGGGTGAAAGGTTAATGTTTTGGTCAGGCTAATGGTTTTAGAGAGCTGACTATAAGGCTGTCTGTGTAATTTTGTTCACTACAAAAATAATGTTAGGTCCTGAATGCTAAGATGCAGATAGCTTCTTTGTAAGTATTTCCCATTGAGGTAAGAGGGTTCCATTAAGCATGCTGTTTTTCACAAGTTCATTAAATAATTTGATGTTCTTGTGAATACAAATAGACCATGCAGTACAAACCTGCTAAGGTGATCCAAGTTGCCTAAATACGGTGTGAAAAGGACACCTCACATGAGGGAGGGCTAGAGGGAAGATCTAATTTAGTTGTAAAAAAGCTTTATTGTTAAGTAGCTACATATACCTGGATAAATGATCATAATAAAATCAGTACCATCCCTGTATTAGATTAGCCAGTGGCTAGGATTAGCAGGGATTTCAGAAGAACTTGGAAACATGCAGATAGGAACAAGATAGGAATTCTTAACTGAAAAACTTGTTTCCAAGCCTAGAAACTTAAAGAGTTAGAATGTACATGGAAGTTTGTCATCATTCCTTTCCTGCTATTGTCACTAGTTGATCAGTAAGTGTTTAATATGCATTCAAAGCAAGTATATATATTTTGTATAGAAACACACACACACATGCACACACATACACATAGACACACACACACATACACACACACACACACAGAGAGAGAGAGAGAGAGAGAGAGAGAGAGAGAGAGAGAGAGAGAAAGAGGATTTCTAGTACACAGTAGAGTCTAAGCACAAACACACAATCTATATGGGCATCATTGATATAGAGTGTTAGAATTTTTTTAAGTGATTGAGATAACTCTACCCTACAAGAACCTGCATATCTGTTTTGTGGTGTTTGTTACTGCATGAATGAATCTCCTAGAAAATTGGTGGCCAACAGTAAACAGACAAGTTCTAGAAGGCACAACCCATTATTCATTCACATGGGGTCCACTGAGGCAGCACAGCAGGACTTAGAGTCCAAGTATTGCTTACCTTGTTGGAATCTCTGATGTTGACTGGGGTTCGAATATTTCTCCTCTTGGGTTTTTTTCTCCAAGTGGTTTCCCATGTTGCTGTTCTATCATATAGCTTTTTCTTCAGCAGAATAGTAGATCTTTACATGTCATGTTAAATCCAAGAGGCAAAGTGGAAGCCTTAAAACCACTTGAAGCCTAGACCTAGAACCAAGAGTCACAATTGCCTCCTGCCTTGCTATGAGAAGAAAAAATCTCTATTAACCTCTTCTGTTGAGGTACTTACTCTGTTAGGTGGCTCAATAAGTCTTTTCTGCTTCAAGGCTAAATGCTGGCTTATCTGGGGATTGAAATTGTGTCCTGCTCATGGTCTTTGTTCTTTAGCATCAAATCCAAAGGGATTTCTTAGGAACATTGGTCCAGGGACATTGGTGTCAGTATTGCTCCTAGAACATTGCTGCTACTTTGCTTGCCTTGTTTTGGGTTAACTCACTCTTAATTCAGTTAAACAGAAAATCTTTATTGCTTTGAGAATTAGAATTCGTTCTAGGTGAGTTATGTTGCAAGAGATGACCCTGTGAATTTCAGGAAGAAATTGTAGAGGGCACAGAATCAGATGGCAACAATAATCATTACCATTCATGACAACCCTGTAAGGAACCTTAAAGAAAAGAAGCAGGTAAAGCTAACGAATTATTACCATAAACCTTACCTTCAATATGCAGTTGAAAAGAGTCCATCTATCACCGGTGTAGTCATGAGATTCTGATCATGCAATCTTCTCCAAACTTCCTAGCTCAGAGTAGGAAGAAACTATATCTTAGGCTCAAAACCTTACTGGGTAAATCACAGTTTAGTCTGACTGCCTAATTCCAATAGATTGAAAAGTGGCAGATGTTTATTAAAAATAAAACGACAGAAATTAACTACTTTGCTATAGCCTGAGCCCCCTAATCGATTTACATGGCTTCTGAAATTATAAAGGACTACTAAATAATTATCAGAGAATTGATCCCAGAACACAAAGAACTTAAAAAGCCACACAATAGCAGGCCATATGAAAATGTCTAATATTTCTAGTTTTGTGACCAAAAGGGTCCCTCCTTCTGTTTTGACAGATACATTCAACCTTTAGACATTATTAAACAACATTGTCATTTGCAAGATTCATACTCAATAATGATATAATCAAGTAACAACAGCAACAACAATCTCAGAATGTTTCAAATACATTTACTGTTTTGTATTGGGTTGTTTCATAGCTATTCTGGTATGCATATGTCTGGTCAGCTGCAAGTTGGGCTCTCCTGGAAGCCTTTGGAGAAATCGTAGTATAAGATGAAAGAGGAAGAAGACCAATGCTGTTAAGAAGGGCAGCCCAGAAAGGTCACATCTTGAAATTTATTCTCCTTTTTTCTTTATCTTCCCTCAACATTTCCACTTACTTCTTGTAGGAATCAGTCACATTGGAATTTTTCTCCAGGAATATGTTCGTTGTCCAATGTAGTATAAATCTATCCATAAAATCTCACCTATTGAAGTCCTTCTGTTCCAGGCTGTGGAGTAAGCTTAAAGCTAATACCATCTACTAAAAAACAGAGCTGAGAGATGAGCTGAAAGAACCAGTGAATACTGGAAATGTGTCAAACAAAAGCACTTGTTGGTGACTAGATCCACTTCATGCTCATGTCTTAGCCTTCTTCATTGATTTCTCCTCTTCTTCCTCAAATGCTTTGTGCTGAGCACATTTGCCTATACAATTTCTTTGGATGGAAACTGCTAGGCATATGGTTTTAGCTATCTATCTATATGCAAATAATTTCCAAATTCATATTTTAAAGTAAAAATTCCAGGCTCATAGATGCAAGTGCTATTTGATAAATATTAAATTTTGATAAGCATTTAAACATATTAAAAAATCATGTGATAAGCATACCTTGCCAAGGCTTTAGAACACACACATACACACACACACACACACACACACACCCCACTTCCTCTTTCATGGCATCCTATATCAATATTAGTAATGGCTCATTCTTACCTGTCTCAATTCAATTATTTATGTCATATAACTAAAATCAGTTTCTTATCTTTCCATTTTATTCCTCTTTAAAATAACTTTATTCCTATTTCTAGACAATTCAATCTCTGAAACATTCAGATCTATCTTCTTCCTGTATTTGTTATTAAGACCTAGCCTAAGTCTGTAAGTTATACATCGATGATATGCCACTAGCATTCTGGTTTTGTTGTCTATAATCAATTTCCCACTCAGAAGTCAGTGATTTTCTTTAGCAGGCAAATGTGATTTTGTGATACAGTCTTTGTGTTCTCAGTCACATGCAGAAGGGAGTCTCAGTGTGGAAAGCTCTGCATGGACTGATCTTGCCCACCTTACCTATTTCATTCAACACTACCCTATTACATGGCTTGTACTTCCAGTTTTCCAGTTGCTTTCTTAACTTACGTTTGTCCCTGCCTCAGATCATTTGCTTTTACCATTCCTTTGCTTAAAATTCCTTTTAATGGTGGAGTCTTGCAATTGGCTTGTCAAATTTGATGCTGACTTCTCAGACATTCCTTGAAGGCTACCTGCCATTATACTCTTGTTTTCTTCACCATACTTCTCATAGTGTGATTGTTTATAGAATTATCTCTCCTGGTAATCTTATCTGATTAGTTCTCTACTGAGTTTCACTTTGATCATTGTTTGGCACCTGCTGATTTCTCAACAAATGCTTGTTGAATATAAGTTTTATACTGAAGATATTTGAAGGTGTTCAATGTACATTCCATGGATGAATGGATGAATGATATGTAGATAGCATTTGTTGTTATTCTTGGAAAGTATTTTCTCATACTCCAAATCCCACTTTACTCTGTATGGATGAATCTGTATAACTTAGAATTTTGACCACTGTTTACAGTATAAAATCTGCCTAGACTTTACAGTAAGACATAGATTTTAAAAAATGCAATACTTTCTTAAAATTATTCCACTAGATTTGAGACTTTTACTATGGTGGAGAATATTACTATCAGATAACTTATCATTATTATTCTTATTATTGTTGTTGTTGTTGTATTTTACTTTTGACATTATAATTACATCATTTTCCCTTTCCCTTTCCCCCTCCAAATGCTTCCCTATATTTACCTTGGTCTCATTCGAATTCACAACCTCTTTTTTTCATTAATTGTT
Source organism: Rhynchomys soricoides (assembly GCA_019843965.1). Taxonomy (NCBI): domain Eukaryota; kingdom Metazoa; phylum Chordata; class Mammalia; order Rodentia; family Muridae; genus Rhynchomys; species Rhynchomys soricoides. The sequence goes on along the minus strand of JADRCH010000229.1, from coordinate 792,628 downwards.
GTTGCCTGCATACATGTATATACATATTTATAAATTCTTAAATATAACCTGCTCACTCTGTAAAATGTTCCTTATATGTTTGTTTTAAAGACTGACTATTTGGAATTGGAATACAAATTTGTGTGCTCTTTCCATGGAAGATTATTTCTCTCACTTTCAAGATTCCCTTGTGCCTGTAAATTTTTGGGTAGGGATAAAGGCCCTGTGTTCTTTCCCTTATCCACTTTGGTATGTCTAATGTCTTTGTTTGGCTTATGTTTACACAGTAAATTGGTGAGATTTTTATGTGTGTAGCTTCAGATATTACTAGGAGACACAGCTTCACAGAAAATTCCTTAATCTGGTTCTTACAATCTTTCTGTCCCCTCTTCTGCAATGCTCCCCAGGCATTAGGTGAAAGAGTGTTTTATAGATGTATCTATTGGGACTAGACTCCACAATGCTAAATTTTGAGTATTTATGGTTTTCTTTGATGGTCTCAGTCTATTGCAAAGAGAAGTTTGTTTGATGAGGTATGAGCACTACATCTATATGTGGGTAGAAGAGCAAATCTTTAGATGGCTGTTAGTGATTATGCTGGTTTAGTAAAGTGGCAGTTGTCCTATAAGATCCATGATTTAACTGGCCCTTGGTAGATGGTTAGGTTTCTAGTAGCAGATATAATTTTTCTCTTTTGAGCAGGCCCTAAGTCCAATTAGAGAGCTGTCAAGTACCACCAAAGTATACTTGCCACTACTACACTATTAGGGTTATTATTCCATCCTGATGGTTGTTGTGCCCAATAGTCACACAGCTGTGTAGTTCTGTTGGATGTTTCCTTTCTTTGAAGGCTTACATGCTGCTCTTGTGTTCTGTGGAAACTTGTCTTTAGGAAGGAGAAACTCAAGTAAGTTCCAACTTAGGGGCCTCTAGACCTTGTCCTAAAAGCATGGTCTTCAGCAATAGGGACTTATTTTCCATTAGCATTTATGCTGTTTCCATTTCCCACTTACTGTGAATAGAGCAGCAACAAATATGGCTGAGCAAGTATCTGTGGAGTAGGACATGTAGTTCCTTGGGCTTATGCCAGAGAGTAGTAGAACTGAGTTATATGGTAGATTTAGTTTTAGATTTTTGAGAATCCTCCAAACTGATTACCATAGAGGCTGTATCAGTATGCAATCCCACCAACACCAAATAAAGGTTCTTTCCCCCTATTCCCCTTTCCACTTACTGTGGGTTGTTTTGTTAATCTTTGACATTCTCCCTGAGGTAAGATGAAATATCAAAGTTATTTTGATTTGCATTTCTTTAATTGTTAGGAATTAAGAAAATTTTTTGAGATTTTTTCAGATATTTACTTTATTTACATTTCAAATGTTTCCCCCTTTCCAGGTCTTCCCTTCGGAGATATTTCTTAGCCATTGTTTTTCTTCTTTTGAAAAATTTCTGTCCAGGTTCCAGGCCCTTCTTTTGAATGGATCATTAATGTTTCTAAATGTGTTTTTTAGTTCTTTATATATACTGGATATTAATCCTCTATCAGATGTATAGCAGGTTCACACTCATTTTGTAGGTTTTCTACTCACCCTCTTGATTGTTTTGTTAGCAGTGCAGAGGATTTAGTTTTGTGAAGTCCTACTTGTCAATGGTTGACCTTAATGGAGTCCTATTCAGCAAGTCTTTTCCTTATAATATGAAGGGTATTGCCCTCATTTTCTTCTAGCAGTTTTGGTACTGTAGGTTTCAAGTTTAGGTCTTTGATTCATTTGGAGTGATTTTTTTCCTCAAAGTGATTAATACAGGTCTAAATTCTCCTCCTCCTCCTCCTCCTCCTCCTCCTCCTCCTCCTCCTCCTCCTCCTTCTTCTTTCTTCTTCTGTGTGTGTGTAGACATGCAGTTTCCCAGCACTATGTGTTGAACATATTTCCTTTTCCTTTTTGTTTGTTTTGTTTTTCAACTTACACTTTTGGAGTCTGTTAAATACTATGTGACTGAAGCTAAGAGTGTTCATGTTTGGGTCTTCATGTTGTTTTTCATTGGTCTACATGTCTGTTTTTGTGACAATAACCACATTTTAGAAAATACTATGGCTCTGTAATATATCTAAGATCTGGAATTGTAAGCCTTCCAGTGTTCTTCTTTTTGCTCAAGATTGTTTTTGCTATCTGGGGTCTTCTGTGTTTCCATATGAATTTTAGAATTTTTTTTTTTATTTCTGTGAAGAATGAGGTAAGAATGTTGATTGGGATTTTTCTTTTCTTTTTTTTTTGAATCTGCAAGTAGCCTTTGGTAGAAAGATCATTTTCATAATGTTAATTCTACCAATCCTTTTGTGGGGAACATCTTTCCATTTTCTAGTATATTTTTATATGTCTTCCATTTAAAGTATAAAGTATAAAGGCATTTACTTTCTAAGCTGGGATGTTTTAGATATTTTACTTTGAGGCAATTGTGAATGGGAGTGTGCCCTTCTCTCTGTTTGCTATTAGCATATATAAAACCTATTGATTTGTGCTATAGTTGATTCAGTCAACTGACACATTGCTGAATATCTTTATCACTTCTAGAAGCTTTCTGATAGAATTTTTTGGATCTCTTATGTTAGGATCTTTGGAATCTCTAAGGTACAGAGATTCCATCTCTATACATTATATCATCTGCATATAAGGATGACTTGAATTTCGCTTTCCCTATTTGTATCCCTTTAATTTCTTTCTCTTGTCTTATTGCTTCAGCTAGCACTGAGCACAATGTTGAAAATGAATAGAGAAAATGAACATTCTGTTTTCATTTCTGATTTCAATAGGATTGCTTAAAGATTTTCTTCTTTGGGAATAATGTTGGCTGTGGGTTTCTTGTACATAGTGTTTATTGGGTTGATGTATTTTCCTCTAGCCCTATATTCTCTAGGAATTTTATCATGTTGATGTGTTGGATTTTGTCAAAGCCCTTTTCTGTATCTATTGAGATGAACACATGATTTTTGTCTTTGAATTCATTTGTGTAACTTAGCACACTTATTAGCTTGCATCTGTTGATCCACAGATGTATACTTCAGGAATAAAGCTAACTTGGTCATGGTGGAAAATAATTTTGATGTATGACTGATACTATTTGGAAGTAGTTTATTGATAACATTTGAGTCTATATTCATCAGGGATATTGTTCTCTCTCTCTTTCTCTCTCTCTCTCTCCCTCCATTGCTCCTTCTTTTTTTCCCTCCCTCCCTTCCCCTCTCTCTGTCATTCATGTCTTTACCTGGTCTCAGTGTACTAGAGCGATACTGGCTTCTTAGAAGGAGTTTCATATGTTCCTTTCTGTTTCTATTTATTTGAATATCATGTGAAGTATTGGCTCCAGATTGGCTTTGGAAGTCTGGTAGAATTGTGATGTGAATCCAGCTGTCCCTGGACTTATTATTTAGCTGGAAAGCTTTTTGTTACTAGTTCAGTCTCCTAATTTGTTATGGGTTTGTTTATGTTGTTGAATTCTTTGTGGTTTACTTTTGGTTGTTTGCCTAAATCTAGAAATTCATCCATTTCTTTTAGATTTGCAGTTTAATGGAGTACAAAATTTAAAAGTATGCTCTTAGAATATTAATTTCTTTGGGGTTTTTGATAATTTTTCCCTGTTTACTTCATTTCTGACTCTATTAATTTGGATCTTGTCTTTTTTCTTTTAGTTAGTTAGGCCAAGGGTCTTTCAATCTTGCTTATATTCTCGAAGAAACAGCTGTTACATCTGTTCATTCTTTGTATTGTTTTTGTCTCATTGATTTATGCTCTGATTTATTATATTTTTCTTTGGTATTAGGTTTTGTTTTTTTTCTTGTTTATCTAACTTTTTGCGTTAGACCATTAAGCCATTTAGTTGCACTATTACAGATTTTTCAGTAGAAGCATTTGGAACTATAAATTTCCCTTGTAAGACTGCTTTTATTGGTGTATCAGAAGTTTTGCGATATATTTTATTTAGCTGCAGAAAAATCTTTCTTCTTTTCTTGATTTCTTCTTTGACACATTCACCATTCAGGATTTAATTATTTAATTTTCATGAGTTTGTGTATTTACTAGACACTTGTTTGATGTCAGTTTTAAGTTTTACTGCACTGTAGGAAGCTATAATACAAGAAGTTATTTTAATCTTTTTTATTTTGTTTTGCGGGATGTGGTATATTTTAGAAAAGCTTCTTTGTATTGCTATGTGGAATGTGTGTGTATTTGGTGTTTTGGTTAATTCTGTCTGGGGTTTGATGTTAATTAAATCTGGTATTTTTCTGTTAACTTTTTGTACAGATAAACTATCTAGTAGAGAAAGTGAGGTATAGTAATCAGATCCTATTAATGAATTGATGTTAGTATGTGTCTTTAAATCCTGTACTACAGTTTTCAAAAATGAAATTGGTACCAGAGTTTGTTGTATGCATGCTTAGGAAAGAAATATCTTCTTGATTAACTGTTCTTTTGATTACAATAAGGTGTCATTCTTTATATATTCTTATTAGTTATAGTTTGGAGTCCATTTTGTTTTATGTTTGGATAGCAATGCCTGCTTTATTCCTGGTCCCATTTGATTGGAATATTTTTGTTCATCGTTTTACTCGTAGTTGCCTATCTTTATAGATAAGATGTGTTTCTTATAGACAACAGATTAATGGATTTTGTATCTTGATCCATTTAGCATATCTATGTCTTTTGATTGAAGAATTGAGGCTATTCATATTAATAGTTATTCCTGAAGTGTTGTGTTAATTGTAGTCATTGTGTTAGTTTTTGGTATTGGTGGTTGTGTTCTCAGAGGTTCTTTGTGTTTTAATAATCATGGCTTTCCATAGTTTCTCTACTATGCCCATTTCTCTCTTCAACCTGAAATATTGCTACCTGTATTTTCCTTAAGTGTGATTTATTGGGTATACATTATTTTAGTCAGTTTATATAGTACAATTTCCCACCCCCCTTCTATTGTAGCAGATAAATTTTCTGGCTATATTAGTCTAGGCTGGCTATAATAGTCTTTTAGGACTTGGAATGCATTGTTCCAGGCTATTCTGGCTTACAAAGTTTCCATTGAAAAAACAGCTGTTACTCTGAAAGGTTTTTCTTCATATGTGTATTGAAAGCCATAAGAGAAGAAATTGCAAAGTTACTTTGTTATGCATACTTAGTGGTTTCATATAATATGCTGTGGGGATTTTCTCTTCTGATCTTGTCTATTTGGTGTTCTGTGTAGTTCATGTATCTGTTAGTTTGAGGAAGTTTTTTTTCTATAATCTTGTTGATGAATTTGCTTATTCCATTGTCTTGGGGTTCTTCTGTCTCAGCTATGCCTATAATTCGAAAGTTTGATTTCTTTTTATGGAATCCATAATCCCTTTATATTTCTTTCCTGTTTTTTAATTTTTTTATTTTTTGTATTCCTTACTTATTTGGTCTACATCTTTATCTTTGAGTCCTGACATTCTATCTTGCGCTTGATTCATTCTTGTAAGGATTTCCTTTGAGTTTTCTTATGAGTTTTTGTGTTTGTCGATTCCACCTTTATTTCATCTTGAATCCTCTTTGATGTTTCTATCTCCTTCTTGAATCTCATTCTCATGTTCTGTATTGCCTTCTTCATTTCTCTCTGAGGCATGTTTGTGTTTTCTAGGGCATCACTTAGGCATTTATTCTTAAGTTCTTTCTACTTAATTTCATTAAACTGTTTCTTTGTTTCTTCTTTAAATTCCTTGAATTCTTTGATTAAAGTCCATGACTCTGCCTTTAAATTCTGTATCCTAGAGTTTATCTAGATAATTCTCATTGGTAAGCATTTCTTCTACAAGACTACTAAGATTTGGAGAGAAGTTAGTGACTTGATCATTTACATTGCTTGTAATTTTCCAATGAGTCTGGGAATGTGTATTTTTGTTGTTGTTGTTAATTTTAGGTTTATACAGGCAGAACAGATTGGGGCAAAAAAGAGGAAGTACAGACAGGTTGGACTAGTGGTTGAAAATGGCTTGAATGAATTGAAGTCAGATGGACAAAAGGGTCTGACTTGGTATACAGAATGTGCTTCCTGGTCAAGGGTTAGAGGTAAATCTGCCAAAGTATAAAGGTTTTGTAATGTCATGGAAATGGCCTGTCGGTTTGGAATAGGTGAGGTCCTAGCAGAGGCTTAGTCAGGGGTGGCCAGACTTAGCACTGCATGAGGAACCCTAACTAGACCGGGAGAGTTAGGGAGCAAGTGTGGATATGTGGGTTGCTGAGCTATTAGAGAACTTTTTAGGAAGTCTTTGCCTGTCCCTATATCATAAAATTTTCTTCTTGGAAGTTTTGAAGTTTCAGGTTCTACATTTTGTATTGTTTTTTTGTGCAAGGTGAAAAGTGTGGATCTTGGTTTATTCTTCCACACAGATATCCAGCTTTTTTTAAAAAAAGGGGTAGGTAAAGGAAATATTTTTAACTAACTGACTGACTGACTGACTGACTGACTGACTAATTGATTAATTGATTAATTACTACAATTTCCCTTCCCTCTTCTCCTCTCAGTCCTTCATCATATCTCCCCTCTCTCAGCCACTCCTCCATTTTTCTTATCTATCCAATTTTACCAGTATAATTTATTGGAATTGAACTCCCCTCCTAATTCATATGTATTACTCAAATTCTTGTTTAAAAATAGGTGGCTATAGCTGTGTAAGTTTATTTCTAGATCTTCTGCTCTGTTCTGTGGGTCTATATGTCTATTTTGGGGCCATGACAATACTGTGTGTGCTATTATTGGTCCATAGTATAATTTGCGTTGAGTTATCGTGATACCTCTAGTACTGATCTTTCTACTTAGGACAGCCTTGGCTATTGGAATTGATATTGATCTTTCTACTTAGGACAGCCTTGGCTATTGGAATCTTTTATAAGTCCATGTGGATTTTAGGACTTTTTTCTGTAGTTCTGTGAGGAATGTAATTAGAATCCTTATGGGAATTGCCTTGAACATGTAGGTTACATTCTGTAATATAATATGTTTATTTTTACAATATTAGTTCTGTCAACCCATACACATGCATATCTCCATCTTTTGTATATTGATCTTTTTTTTTTTTTCTGTTCTAGAGTTTAAATATAATGGTCTTTCACTTCCATGGATAGATTTATTCTTAGGCAGTTTTAAAGCTCTTGTGGGTGGGATTTTTCTTCCTAATATTTTTCTCAGCAAGTTCATTATTTATGTATAGAAATGCTTCTGAGTATTTCATGTTTGATTTGTATCCTATTGTTTTGTTGAGTGTGTTAATCAGGTGTAACAATTTTCTGGTGGATTTCTTTAGGATTTTAAATTTTGTTAGAATTTTAAAGTATAGGATCATGCCATTTGCAAATATAAATACTTCAACTTCTTTCTTGCTTCCTTCCTTCTTTCCTTCCTTCCTTCCTTCTTTCCTTTTTGTATTTCTTTTGTCTGTTTTCTTATCCTGTATCTCTGGTTAAGATTTGGAGCAGGGGTAGGGGATTATACTTTCTGTTTCCAATTTGTTTCTCAAATTTGTAAAATTTGAGTGGAAAGTTTTATCTATTTAAAATTAATAATTTGTGTCTCTTTAAAAATAATGGGCATGTTAATAAACATTGGATGCACAGATATGCACACATATCTAAAATCTTACTTAAAAAAATCAACAAGCCATTTTTCATAAATCACAATTTTTTTAAATGGCCAACATATATAACTTTTTCGGATAAAAATGCTGACACAGGAGTGGGTAAAGATGTTACAAAGCTGGCTAACTCTCAGGCATTGCTGCTGCCATCACTGTCCCCTCTTCTCAAGTGTGGATCCTGGTGTTATCAGTAAAGATCACTGTTATATTTATGTTGTAAGGATTAAGGATGATACATGAATATTTTGTGTTTTAATCCTTTTCCTACTACTAACTCATCCTCCCTGTTGACAGCTAACACACTATCTCCTGAGTTTCATAAGTTTCCAACTTGTTCTTTAGGACACTTATAAGAGAAAATGTTTCATAACTGAAGAGCCACAGACATACTGTGTAATATCTCTGTATAGTCTTCAAAATTTACTAGGAATTGTGTCATATTTAAGCTTTGGTTAATATTACAATAAAAGCCAAACTTATTTACAAACCTACAGTCCTACCTCAATGTCTTGGTCACAGTGCTCTCATTTCTCCTTAAATGTTTTATTCCCCCCCCCCCAGAATCCTTATCAAGTCTGAAGGCCAATTATTCTGCAGCTATACAACTCAGCTACTGTTAAGCTATAGCATTACTAAGTTTGTTTTTCTATAATTTTTCAGAAAATGATGACTCAGAAGGAGATATGGAACTTGATTTTCAGGATTACCTAGATTCATCCTCTTAATTTAACATAATCAGCCACTATAATGGTTTATTTTCTCTTACTACCTATTACAAACAAAACTATCAAACCCATAAGAGTTACTTATATAAAACATTCAAAAATATAGGTGTACATAAGACTAAGAAGCAAGAACCATTTTTCCTATTTATAAGTGTTTGATTTCCTTCTTTGGTGTGCTGCACTATGAGTGTGTTATCATATTGCTTTAGACCAGAGAAGAATGGTCACAAAAAAATCGATGTCTGAGACAACTTCACAAGAACAAAGGGTCATTGGAAATATGTACTATCTTTCTGTGTTATCTGTGTTACATGGGAAACATGTACTATCTTTCTGCCTATGTTATAGTAGAACTATGATGGGGTCATTGGAATGGCCACTGTCCATTAGACTAAGCTTTTTGCTGTACAAAGTGTTTAACCTTTTGATTAATTTATCAGGAAATTAATGCACCATTACTATGTATCAGACTATTAGACAGAACTGGAGATATGAATATGATAAAGACACTGTCAAAAGAACCCATATACTATCATAAAATATGAAAGTCTTATTCAAAGTTTATGAAGAAAACATTGACAGGAAATGCAATATCAAAAAACAAAAGAAAATTAAGAAAGAACTCCACTTTGGCAGCTGAAAAACATTACTGAAAGGCAATGGAATCAGAAAATGTGGGACATGGTGACTATAAAACTTAGTAGTGCAATGATTGGGTGTCTGGGAACTACATCAGATGATCCTAGGCTTTATCACATCAATGTCCTAGAGGCTGATAAAACTAGTTCTTGTTCAGATGAATATACCAAAGGCCAAAGGCACAGGCTGATTAACTTAGTGCTTGTTCAGATGAATACACAAAAGACCAAAGGAACATAGCTGGGTTGTGCCTGAAACAAGTCTAGAATCAAGGGTTAATCTTTGACCTCAGTTTGTTTCCTATGGTCAAATTACTAGAGACCCTGTGATGTGTGTGTGTGTGTGTGTGTGTGTGTGTGTGTGTGTGTGAGAGAGAGAGAGAGAGAGAGAGAGAGAGAGAGAGAGAGAGAGAGATAAAATTTGAAATGAGACCATTCATTGTAGTTATAAGACAGTTTTCAGTGATATTTCTCTTAATAAGCTTTGAAATATAGCCCAGTATATATCAACGTGCAGAATCCTTTACATTGGAGTTTTGAATTCAGTTCAATCTCATGCAGAGGAAGTGACAAGTGATAAGAGACTGAAGATACTGGAGAGGGGAAGATTGAGCTGGATCTTGTCATATGATGAGAATGTGAGAAGAAAGGCATCAAGATCAATCCAGTATTTCATTTACAGTGACTGCAAGAATGTTGCTACCATTGGCAGCTGCAGGTGGCCTGTGATTCCACAGTGTTGATGTCGAAGAGGGAATGATAAGTCATAGACTAGGATGTATCAACTTGAAAATATTGGGTGAGAGGAAGTCTCTGAGGCAAGAATGGATGGCAACCAGTGATGGGCTGCACATGATGAGTGGCACAAAATGAAGTTAAAACTCATGGTGTAGAAAAAGAAAGAATATCTGGTCTTCTTCAGGGATGGAGACATTCAAAAGCCATGGAATAGACAGGTACTTTAGTTGCACATAAGAAACCATTATAGATAACCATAAAATTTAGGTCTAAGAGTAAATGAGTTCTTTTTGCTTCTAAAAATAATAATTATAGGTTGAAATAATGGATAATTTAGTTTTTATTGTATTTTAAATAACCATACTTTATAAAATATTTAGATATGCTATGACCATTTCCTTAGTAAATCATTCCACATGGACAATCCTGTCTGTCCATTTCCACTCATTCCATTTCCTCAGATATAAGTTGGGAATAAATAACCATAAAGGCATTATCTCCAATTATCTCCCTGTGTGAAAGAACCTCTAGTCTTAGGCCTAAATTTTCCATGCACATTATACCACCTTCAATAGTACTGTTTTGCTGATCCATTTCTCTCTCTCTCTCTCTCTCTCTCTCTCTCTCTCTCTCTCTCTCTGTGTGTGTGTGTGTGTGTATGTACATGTGTGTAGTATGTCTGTATGAGTATGTACATTTATTTTTGAGTATTTATTTATTTGTGAGTTCAGGAGCGTATGTGGTACATACAACACATGTGATCATTTGGTGTCAGTCCTCTTCTTGTCTTGCTTGGGACAGAGTCTTTTATGTATTGACTACTATGTGTGCATCAGGCTAGATGTCCAGTAATCTTCCATGGCTTTTACTGTCTCTGCCTGCCATCTTGCCACAAAAGTTTACATGGGTTCTAGGGACTCAAACTCTATTCCTTATATTTTCATAGCAAGTGCTTTACCTACTGAGCTGTTTCTCTACCCTGTCATACATATGTTTAATATATATATATTATATTCTATATGTATATCAGGACAACACAACACAAAACCAAAAACCAGCAGTGTTCAGATGGTCAAGCTTCTTGTACTTCCTGTGAGTTCTTGTTCCAGTAGCCAGGAAAAACCTTTTGTAAACTTTTTAAAAGAGCCACATATTTTTATAGTTAAACTATTGTGAATCATATGAAGTTTCCAATTAATTTCCCAACAGTAAATAAGAATGGTTCCTCCTTCTTTGCCAACCTCTGGCAATTGCTTGGGAGACCACGTGGGAAACTTTCTGAAGCACTCAGGCTGCCTTGTCAGATCTGCTGTTTTCAGCTTGGACTTACTTTACTACAATCATTCCATGGGCCACTGGCAAACATATCCCCAGGTTCACAAAAATGGGCAATGGAGAACATTCTACAGTTTTACAAAGCCTTCAACTAACATTGCTGCTTTAATCTACAGTAAAGAGATCGATCAGCTGACAAGTCTGATAGATAATCCCATCTTTGCTATGTTTCGTTTCTTTCCTTTTGTACAGCAGCAAAAATTTGGGGTCCCTCATGATGGAGATGTAACATTTATTTCCAGTGGCAACTAAGAGAATGTCAACTATTTTATTTGTCACCAGTTCAAATTTTTCCTTCAAAAGATTGTACCATTGAACTAAAGAGTTAAAATGCTGGTGTTTTCATGACCCCCTCCCCATCTTGCCTTAAGTTTCCAGTCTCTGTCTTTCCAATCCCTTTATCTTCTACAAATCGTCCCCAGCAGGTACTTTATTCATGTCCTCAAATACACTGTTTAAAAAGTGTATAAAAGCATGGCTACGCTAAAACAAATTTTTAGTACCTTGCATTTTAAGAGAAGAAAAGCTTATAGGGTGTGTAAGACAATAATGTAAAGATTTATTTGCCAATCAGATTCTACTGAGGAGATATCATGTTTCCACACATTTGTTTGTGCTACTGCTTACTTCAGAAGGAGTAGAAAATGCCATTAATACTGGTGTAAAACAGTGGCACAAATGGGGGGGACAGTTAATGGACTTGAAGACTGGAGGGAGTTAGACAAAGCTGCAAACTATTCATGGTGTTACAAGCCTTATTACCTTGGTGTATCATGTAGGAAAATGTCCTTTCAGGGATGTGTTAATCTGAAATGTTTTTGATAAAGGTATTTCCCAAAGTGGGGCTAAAGGACCACATTCTGAAATACCTGCTCATTTTACATGTCTCACGTCTCACCCGAGTCAGATAAAATGCAGTGCCGAATGGGGGCAGCCTTAGAATCTATATTTTAAAGAAGGACTTCAGATTGTTTTTCTCAATTAAAACACCTGTGAATCTCTGCTTTATGCCCTGTGAATAAAGCATTTATATTCTCATCCAGATTTCCTTCTTCAAATTCAGAATCTGTTCAGAGAGGAATGTTCTGGAAGACTCTGAATGTCATCTTTTGCTTGCTTTGCCAACCAAAAGCGCAGGAGCCATTGTAGACTCTATTCCCTCCCTCGGCCAGCACTCCACTTATTGCTAAGTGCTCTTATGTCAAGCTTCTTAGAATTCTTAAGTCTATCTCATCCTCTCTAACTCCACCTTTTCTAACATATCAACTGATAATGGCTTTTCATCTGTAAAGTGATGAGACATTGCAGAATATATCACCACCCTTTATGAGTCTCTAACAAGTGATATGAGAAGGAGGAACAGTGGGGGTGCTCTGCCAGATGTGCAAGCAAGAAGTCTTTCTGTTATTTGTAGAAAGTGGAAAGCAATATAAAATGCTTGGTCTGTTTTAATTATCACCATTGAAAAACATTAGCAATAAAATACTCCTTGCTGCAGAACTGTTCCCATTTAGGCCCTGCCTCTCCACAGTTTGTGCATATTTCTGCTATCATTACACATACCATTTTATGTAATTGTTTGCATATTTTCCTATCATTCTAAATTCTAAACTCTTTATTGATTTCTCAGAGGTCAGCTGAAAGAATTTCTTTGCATTGTGGGAGTTTAATGCTAATAAATATAAATCATATATATTGAGATAAATTATTTTAGAACTATGTGCAAGAAATGATAAAATTGCAAGATTAGTTATGTATACATGGATACTCACTTATGCAAAATTTTCCAGAAATTGTGGGAGAAGAATTTTACAAATGTAGGTTGCTTACGAAAAATAAGATGTCATTTTGTTCGCTCGCGCGCATGTGTATGTGTGTGTGTGTGTGTGTGTGTGTGTGTGTGTGTAGTACTTGGTGTTGAAACCACTCTACCATTGAGCTCTGATCCTCTGGCTGCAGTAACTAAAGACGAACTCACTGACAAAATGACTAACTGAATAAATCACTCCCCTAATACCCACTAGGGAGTACATTAAGACACACAGTACACATAAACACACACACACACACACACACACACACACACACACACACACATGCACACACCAGAAGCCCTTGGAATATCAGGTTCAAAGACTCACAGACTTGTTACTTATATACTCAGGTATTATATAAGAATGTTTCTGTAAACTTTCATTCATTATAGACATTGATGTCCTAAGATTATAAGGTGTAAAAAAGTTCTCTTCTTCAGTTAAGTCATAGTCATAGTGACATCAGAGCACAACACACTGTTCTGTGCCTGTACAATGCTGGTGGATACACTTACAATGCTAGCTACAGAAAAGTATTTGTTTGTAATTATGTATCACATATACTGTCTGATATTGATTATAAACAACTCCTGGTTTATAAACATACTCTACTCTATGTAACTCTGTTCTACTCTTAAATATAATTTTTGAGCATATCTTCTATGTAGTAAAACTAACCGTAGAAGCACTTCAAGAAGGTCCTTCAGGAGGTATGTCCTCCCCACCAAGGCATCTCTTTCAATATGATTGTTCCAGAAGCCGTTCTGGTAGGGCAAGGTATAGAAAACAGTGATATCCATGATTTGGATCTTGTCAAGAAACAAGCTAATGTATATCTTTATGCTTCAGCTTTTCACGAGTTAAATTTTAAAATTGTAAAAAGCTTATATAGCATGAAAATATTTCATACAGCTCTACAATGTACTTATATCTTAAGCTGCATTATTATAGAAAATCCAAAAAATTATAAAATTAGATGGATATAACATTGCTTCCCATGAATGTGTAGGGCAACATTCTGTAGCTTCCTGGGTCACAGGCTGTGCTGCTGGCTGAGAGCATGCCATTTCTGTAAGTATATCATCTTCTGTTTGCCACCCATGATCGCCCACAGCAGAGTGGCCATTGCTTTCACTCACTTTTAAAATAGGATTATTCATTTCATTGTCCTTGTGTTTTGAGAGATTGTACATTTTGTGTAAAAAGTTCATATTAGCTATGTCTTCTGCAAATATTTTCTCCTAGTCTTTGGCTTGCCCTCAGATAGGCATTCCCTCATTACAAAGACACCATTTCACTGAATTCTGACAGTCTGTTCTTCATTTTGTTTGATGTACTATATGTAATGTGTCTTTCTTCCCCTGTGGCTATTTCAAGATTTTTCTCATTTCTTTGATTTTTATCAGTTTGAATTTTTATGTGTGTAGTTGTAGTTTTCTTCATATTTATCTTATGTGAGATGCCAGAGATTCTTGTAATAAATTTTAATGTGTTTTGTAATCATTTCTTTCAATACTTTTTCATTTGTTCCTCATTTCTTCTTTTGAGTCTTCAGTCATGAATGTATTATATTGCTAGATAGTAGCTCATGGACCAGGGAAGCTCTATTGATTTTATCTGATGGATTTTCTTCCTTTCCTTAGAGGATAATTTCCATTATTTTGTCCTTAAGTGCATTGGCTTCTTCCTTGTTTTTTCCAATATACTGTGCCTCTCAGTAATTGTTTCCTTTAAATATAAAACTTTTTCATTTTAAGTTCCAGTTAGTTGTTTCTTTTGGGTGGGGTTGTTTTTCTGTTGATATATTCTATCTGCTCATTTGTTAAGATCACTTTTAAATTCCTTAACATATTTATCATAATTCTATGGATTCTATTCTATATTGTTAGTTATCCTTATGTTTTAAAAGACAGTATTATTATTTTTATATATTTTTTGTTTTCCTACAACTTCAAAGTTTCTGAAATTTATAACAAAAATTCAGTGAGCTGGATACATAAAAAATGCACAATAATCATGTATGACCCACTTCAAGTAAAGTATGTCAGTTGTTTTCAAGTACAAAATTTTATTGTCACTGAGTAAAATATAATATTGCTGTTGAATTAGATTTCATGTATACAAAAACATATGTTAAGATATACATTAACAAAAGTTAATATACAATGTATTTAGACATAATTATAAGAATACAGATCAGATAACACAGTATCTAAAATAAAAGTCTCTAAACACCTTGCATATAGGCTTTACTTCTTATATCAAATATTGCATTTTCTTCTAAATTAGTCTTCCTGCTTTTGTTATTGCTTCTTGTCATTTATTTTAAGCACAGCTATGAAGTTATCTTCTTAGAATGTTGATCATGTGATGTTACTTCTATGTGGAAATTATCAATGGCTTTCCATATCTGAAAACAAAGGCTATGATCTAGAGGGTAAGCACAAGCTGAAGATTGACATTTTATCTACTTCTCTTTTTAAACCTCTTGTCCACCCTGATACTCTGTATACTAGGGCATGACATTGGGAAGACAGAGTTGAATAGGGTGTCAAGAACCAGATTTATCTCTAACTGATAGAATGACATCTCTTCTGGTGTACTTACTGTTTGGGTAGCTTCTTCTGGGTTGTGCAATGTTCCAGTTGCAATAATCATTCAGGGAGAAAGCTACTGGTCATGTCTCCTGATCACATAGTGGTTTTAATAGAAATTTTCCCTCCTTTATGATGGATGTTTGCTGAGTTTCAGCTGGCCTTCATCTCTTGAATCTTGTATCTTAGGAAGAAGGGTTCTACTACATTTAACTTCTTTCTTGGAAACAGATCTCACTTTGATTTTTCTTCACATTATTACAAATGCACTGGAATTCCAAATTCCAAATTTCTTTCCACCTGGGTGAATTTCAGAGTCCTTTTGAATATTTTAAGAATATGTAGTCTAACTACATATTTCTTTGGTGATTGAAACCAATTTTGCTCATCCCAGACTGGCATCTGTTATAGATATATTCCTTTTGTATCACATGTTATTTTTCATGGTATAGTCCATGGAAATTTATTGGTGCTCATGCAAAGTGCTTCTGACAGATATTTTCACTGAAAATAAATTCAGTTGTGTGATGGTGGAATTTGAATCCAATGGTATCTGTGTACTTTTTCTTGGTTGTAAATGTATAATTGTAAATAGTTTCGAAAGAACACACAAGATGGAAGAGGAAGGAAGGCTAGCTATTTGGCTAATTCCATAGAAGAAGAACCGTCATCTGTGGGCAAACTCCAAATATCCTTTCTTTCTTAAATACCTATGATTAGAATGCTAGGCAAGATAGTAATTTTTGCAATATGGCTATGTTATACTTTAGTAGAATAGACTTCAAGTATTATTTTGAAGTTTATTTCTCTCCACCTAGGGGAATTTCAGAGTCCTCTTGAATATTTTAAAAATATGTAGTCTAACTAGGAATAGCTATTGATTGCAATGTGCAAAATGACTTTGATTATCTTTGAAGCCCTGTCTTAGGGTTTCTATTATTCTGAAGAGACACATGACCATAGCTACTCTTATAAAGGGAAGCATTTAATTGGAGCTGGATTACAGTTCAAAGGCTTACAGTTGCCATCATGACAGGAAGCAGGGCATCATGCAGGCAGACATGATGTTGAAGAGGTAGCCGAGAGTTCTACCTTCTAGATGGCAGACAGCAAGAAGAAAGAGTGACAGAGGGCTTGGTTTGAGCTTCTGAAACCTCAAAGCCCACCACTGTGACACACTTACTCTTACAAGGCTATACCACCAATAATGCCACTCCCTATGAGTCTGTGGGGCCCATTTTCATTCAAAGCACCACATTCCACTCCCTGGCCTTCTTAGGCTTGTAGCCATATCACAATGTAAGATGCATTTAGTCCAATATCAAAAGTTCCCATAGTCTTTAATCGTCTCAACCCTGTTTTTATGTCCAACATCCAAAGATTCATGGCAATCTAAATGTAATCCATGTAAATTCAAAATCAAAAAGAAGATAACATATTTCCAATATACAATACATACATTATCCATTACCATTCCAAAAGAGAGGAAAGAGAGGATAGTGAGGAACTACTGGACCAAAACAAGACCAAAAAACAGACAAACTCCAAACTCTGCATCTCCATGTCTGATATCAAAGCACTCTTCAGATCTCCAAGTCCAACTCCTTTCAGATTTGTTGGTTACAACCATACATCTTTCTCTTCAGCTGGTTCCACTTCCTTTTAATGGCTTTCCTTGGAGGTATCCCATAACTCTGAAATCTTCATTATCTTACTGTCTCCAAAACAATCCAGGCTTCGCCTTCACAGTTTCACACAATGACCTCTCTAGGCCTCCATGCAGGGACACCTGTGTCATATCCCTGGCCTCAGTGGTTTTCCTTAGTCATGGAGGGAGATTCCATAACCCATTTCTTGTAATTTTTACATAATTGAAGCTGTGATATTCTGCTGCTTGCTGGGGCTGGAACATGGTCCCCTTGTCCAAATACATTTTCACCAGCTTTCTGTTTTTGATGGTTTCCCTCACTGCCTTATCATAGCTGTCCCTAAAACTCAAATCTGTAGACCAGGCTATACTAAAACTCAGAGATTCACCTGCCTCTACCTCTCAAGGGCTGGGGTTAAGGGTGTGCACCACCACATCTGGTTCTGAGTCTTTTTTAAAAAAATCCTTTACACAAGTTGGAAGGTTAGCCAGGCAGGGTCTTTCCCTGAGGTCATCACCTCCTTTATTCCACTTAATACCAGGGTTTTCTATCTTCTTGAACATAGGACTAAGCAAAAGTCTACTTCCTAGTTCCCACTTTTCTCCTCAAACTGTATATTTTATATTTTCCCTTCCTCAGCTTGCTCCTTTTCATTATAGGTCTGTGTAAGACTAGCCACTAATAACCATATGGTATGTCAATGCTAGGCTGTTTTCAAATACCCCCTGCCACACCTGTTAATACATTACTCTTCAATTGGTCTTAGGCATATTTTTCCAGTAAAAGCAAAAAGCAGCCATATTGTTCACTAAAATATCACAAGAACAGTCTCTAGGCCACATACTAGTAACATTCTTCTTCTCTCAAATCTTGCGCCAGGCCCTCACAGTTCAAATCATCCTCAGCACCACTGTTTTCTATCTTTCTACTAGTATGGCTCATTAAGCCTGCTTAAAGTGCCCAGTCATTTTTCTAGTCTAAATTCCCAATGTGTCCCATATTCCTCCAAACAAAAGTATGCTCTAGCATATCACAACAAACCCCCAGTTCCTGGTGCCAATTTCTGTCTTAGGGTTTCTATTGCTGTGAAGAAACAACAAGACCATGGCAACTTTTATAAAAGAAGACATTTAACTGGTGCTTTTCAACAAAACTGAAAAAAGTTGGAGATATGAAGAATGTTTTAACAGTTCAGAATTTAGTCTCTAAGGTTCTGTGATTCGCTGAAGAATGATACCCCAGACTCAAATACCACGCAAAAGCAAAGAGAATTTATTTTGTAGAAATACACCATACAGGGATCTACCATTAATTAAAATGAAGACCAGAGGAGTAGGCTTACAGGCTCAATTTAAAGCCAATTAGGGGAATTCCAGGCAAGGATAGGCAACCTTTTTCTTTATTAGCTAGCTTGGATTCCAGGGGTATGGGTGTCTCTGGGATTGGTTAGGGCTCTGAGGACTTTCCAGAATCATTGCTGTGGGGCCTGGTAACTGTTGCTGACTCATTTTGTTTGACTATTTTTGCCTCATGCCAGATGGTGAAACAGCTTCTGATTGACTGTCGCCAGGTTGCGGGTTTTTCAGGAACTGGCTTGACCAGACTTGCCTAGTTCTGGGAAACAGAAAGGCCTAGTCTCCTGAACTGCCAGTTTAGACCCTGTCATGGAGTCAACCATGCTCAGTTCTCTCAATTCTATTTTCATTATGGCAGGAAGCATAGTATCATGCAGGCAGACATTGTGCTGGAGAGGTAGCAGAGCATTCTACATCTAAATCAACAGGCAATGAGAAGAGAAAGTGATACTGGGCTTAGCTTGTGCTTCTGCAACTTCAAAGCCCACCCCCTATGACACACTTTCTCCAACAAAGCCACACCTGAATAATGCCACTCCCTATGAGTCTATGGGAACCATTTTCATTCAAACCAACACAAGCACTATAGCCAAACCTTACTTAGGAAGAATTTAACATTATTAATCCACAGTTTAAACCTAAACAATGTACTAAACAATGTCAATTTTGTCTCTATGAATTAACAGCCCCTAAAATTTCCAAATTGGTGATATATTTAGCTGTTTAGCATGGTTATAGCATAAATCACAGCTTTTCAAACCATGGGTGGTAATACATAACCAAATATGAAGGTTATGAAAAACTTGGTAACAGTAAAAGTTTTCTGAAAGTACAATGACTAAACTTAATCCAAAATCAAATGTGTTATGTGTGTGGTGTCTTCCTGTGCTGTTTCAGATGATTTCTTTGCACCTTTGTTCTAAGAATAAGAGAGCACTTTGCATTGACAAATGACAAGACACCAACAAATGCTGCTGGAATGACCTCAGCTCAGACTCCAGATTACTTTGTGTTTTGGACATGAACCACAGTGCTTTTATTGCATGTACAAAGTTCTCTGTGTTTAGCAAATCATAATAGTTTAATTATGGATAACAATGAAATTTTGCTTGTTTTTAAGGTTGTAATCTAATTATTCCTGCCTCCAGATACTTTCTTTTTCTCCTTCAAATTTATGGCCTTGTACTCATTAACTATTATTGCATGCAAGTAACTATCCCTTTAATATATATTTGTATTGTATTGTGTTAGAATGTTTCATTTTTTAATATTGCTGTTTGAGTTTATACCTTGAGAGTCATAAAAATCATTAGATAAATTTTGGCTTGGGACAAAATTTACAACAGTTCTGAAATGGTCCTGTACATGTCTATCACTTTAGAGTATGTGTTGATTTTTACAGTCACAGCATTGGCAAATAAATAACATCAAAATATCAATCAACTCTAAAGAACCTTGAAGATGCCATATCAAATAATCAATGCAAATTTAATTCTTTAGATATAAACAAATAAACACACCTATATTAGTATGAAATGAACTTCTATTTAAAAAAAATGTTAGCATTATATATACATATAAATTACTTAATTAAATAAATGTATTGATTATTGCATGTAATTTTAAAAACATGCTACCTTCTTGCCCAGTGCCACAACTTACATGCTCTGACCTCTCCCCGTTCTCCTAGATACAACACAATCACGACTATACCCCTCCCCAAGGAAATTGGGAGTTGCTGTCCACACTCCAGTGGCCCCTTTCGGCTAGCTTCACCAAGCCTCAATCAACCACCCGGCTGCTCTCGTTCTCCTTCTGCCCACCTTAGCTCCCCGGATGGAAAACACTAGACAGTTTTATTATTTTAAAACTAGCCAGATAAGACAAGTGCTAGGTGAAGAATTTCCTGCCCTAACCTTATCAGCTAGCCTATTTCACCCATTCACCAGTGGCGGAGGCAACTGTCACCAGATCTTACATGATTGCACATGCCTCCCACTCCACAACCTGGTCGAAAAGACCTCCTCTTTCCCTCTGTCCCTTCTCTTCCTCCTGGCACCTGGAAATCCTACCTTTTCCCCTTTGGCCAGCAATTGGTTTCCACCTTCTTTATTGATACAATCAAGAACCAATTAGGGAAATCAGATTTTAGTATTAGCTCCTCCCCCTACAATTGATGGTTTATTTTCAGTAAATATTTGGGTTACATATCTTATTTAAGTACTTATATCCCTGAGGACATAAGGATTTCTAGTGTTAAAAGGAAAACTGAGTGGCTTTATATAATGTAAAATGGTAATGACAATAGCTTGTTGGCCTTGGTACAATACAAAGAAGATGCTATTGGAAGAATGCCACAAGAGTAGTTTGGATAAGCTGAAAAATATTTTGTTATATTCAATCCTTTCTGTGACTCTCACAGTTAATTGCCATCATTAATTGGATGGATCTTGATCTGTATCTTTTTAAAAAATAACTATTTATTTACACTCTAGATTTTATTCCTCCCCGTGTACTCCCCCTGGCTGTTCTGTATCCAATACCTCCTCCCTACTCCCTGTCTCCACTAGGATGTCCCCACCCTCTGCCCCCCACCCTACCTGACCTCTAAACTCCCTGGGGCATCGTCTCTGATTGAACCCAGACCCGGCAGTCTTCTGCTATATATGTGTTGGGGGCCTCATGTCAGCTGGTGTATGCTGCCTGGTTTGTGGTCCAGTGTTTGAGAGATCTTGGGGGGATCCAGGTTAATTGAGACTGCTGGTCCTCCTACAGGATCGTGATCTGTATCTAAGATGCCTGTATTGACAAAAAAAATACCTACATTGATGTTCATTTCTTCACAAATGTGGGGTGAAGATAATCAGTGAATGGATCTAGCATAGTAACTGGCAATGTTAACTGGATGTACACTGAAAGTAATATTATGTAATGCCAGGTATTTTTTTTGTAGGACTATACTATGTCATTAGTTCTCTGACAATATTGTTAAGACTTAACTTTGTCATTTAATTAGAGATAGGCATATGGAAAAAGAATCATGTAAAATGTTGGGAGAAAACCAGAATTTCATACTCATTGATTGAGATTTGACATAATTTTGGAAGAAATAAACAATTTTATTGTTGATATCTATAAATTTTAAGCCTTTATTTATTTATTTGAGAAATAGCACACACACAATGGAAAGTATATAATGGTATGTAGATTGATTAGTTTTCACCATTACTTTATACGTACAACTGATTAAAATATTAGTGTTCCCCATCATCTATATCTTGTGACTTCCTAGTCACTATGTCTGTAAACAGGCATAGTTTTCATATCTATTGGCATAATTGTTTCCTTTTTGTGATGTTTTGATAGATAAATACTATTATGATGGTTAGTTTTAATTGTCTATTTGACAAAAATCTCTAATCCCTCGGGAAGAAAGTCTGAATAAAGGGTTATCTTGACTAGGTTGGCCTGTGGAAATGTTTGTGGGGTTATATCTCTTATAGTAGTCAATGTGGAAAGACTTAGGTCTCGTGAATGGCACCGTCTCCTGGGTTTGGGTCTCAGACTGTAGGAGTAGAGAAAATAAGCTAAGAGAAAGAAGCATGGATACATACACTCATTACTCTTTGATCTGTGGCTGTTTTAAGTTCATGTTTCTTGATTTCCCTGATGTGATGGACTGGAACCTGTTATGATAAACTAAAATGAACCTTTCTTTCCTAAGTGCTTTTGCCAGAGTATTCTATCACAGCAACAGAAATGGAACTAGAACAACTATATTATATTTTTAATGTCTGGAATTTTTTCTATCACATACATCCATGAAAAACATTCATGTCACTTGACCTAGCAGTAATATTTCTTCTAATATCATATTATATTAAAACAGCCTACTCTTGTTGATGAAGTATGGTTTTAACTTTTTTGACTATTGTGCATACATCTTTTAGTATCCATACATAAGAAGGTTTTATTTATGTTTTATTCATTAAATCTTTACTTGTTTCCATGCATGTCCTTGTTGTCTCTATTTCATTAATCTGTGTATCTATCTACAGTTTATTTCTGTCCATGACTTTGGAGTTTAGGCTATTTTATAAAAGGTTGACACACATCAACAGTTTATTTATTTGAGACTTTTCTCATTTTTTCAAATGTACTGTTAACGTTCCTCTTGAAACTGCCATAGCTATTCCCCAAATGTTCTCACAAGTTGTATTTTCATTTTCATTTGATTCTAAGAAATTTTAGATTTTTATTCAATGACTCATTTGTCATTAAGAGTGTATTTTTCAGTATATTTGTATAGTTTTGTAGTTTTCCTTGGTTTAATGTCTAGAGCTACTGTATTATGGCCAAAAATATATGGGAAATTATTTTAATTAATTTTTATTGGTAAGAATTAATTTGTGCTTTAGAATCTGGTCTATTTTAGGAAGGTTCCATGGGACACTGAGAATATGTGTTCTGGATGTGATGGATCAAGTAGTTTGTAGTCTGTTTTGACCATTTGATTTATAGTGTAGTTTATCTCTGAGTCTCGTTTGTTGAGTTTTAGTTTGAGTGGCCTCTAAGATCAGAGTAAGTTACTAAAAACCACACCTACCTTCATTGTATCAGTAAATATCTCACATTTCATTCTTGTTAGGTGTTGTTTTATGAATTTAGAATCCCCAAATGTTTGCTGCATATATATATTTTATTTACAATTTTTATATTTTTGGTGCCTTGTTACCTTTATTAGTATGAGGTAGACATCTTGCTTACCTTTAGAATGACCTTCACTTCCTTTTCCACTACCAGACTGAGGCTCCATTAAGCTGATTCCATTTACAAGTTTCTTCCACTCATCCACTTTCAGTTATTCCAACTCAGAGTAGGCCTTATAGTGCCATCCCCCAGCACAGAATGGTATCTAAAATGCTTTTATAATTTTCATCTTGTGTTCTTTTATTTTTATGGAGGTGGATCTCAAACTACTCAGCAAATGATGCAAGAATAACAAGAGTTACAAGTAATGTGCTTAATTCTTGCTATCTCACTTCTCTTTCAGATTTTGTTTTGTTACCTGCTGGCTGCTTTGGTACTGTCAGACTCCACCTCTTGTGTCCCCAGGCTCAGGAGAATGGTGAAATACCCTGCCTCTTAGGAACTATTCCTCCCCCTACTTTCTAGCTCACTCTCTTAATGTTAGGGCTCATCATTAACATCCTAGGGTATATGCTTGAGAAGAACTTAAGCTTACTTCAAGGACCTTTCCCTTTGCCTACAGTGCATGTCCATCTGTCCTTCTGGTCACAGCAGCATGTTGGTGCCTACAAACAGATGTTTCACATTTGAGGGATTGTGTAAGTTTATCCTCTATAGAAGCAGCAACACATTGTAAGTTATTAGCATCAAGCAGCAAACAGAGTTCTCGTGGGCAAATTATTAACACATGTCTTATTCTAAAAGGTTGCTTTCTCCCTAATATGATTTTTCTGAAATTGACTCATTTGTTTGAATGCTGGAAAACATCTTAAGAAATCTGTACTGCCAAACATGTTATAACTTCATAATTTTAGAATTTGTTTTTCTTATTGGATAGTCTTCATCTTTAATTGTGTGCCAAAAGGGGATATTGTAGAAAGAAAACAAAGTCAATTCAGCCTGCTGTTTTCCATGAATTCATGGATTGTAAATGTGACAAATTTGTGTATGCATACATACACAGAGGAACCAGACAGCACTGCAGACATCAGTTCTTTCAACAAGTACAGCATAGAAGCAGCTGCTGTTCTCTGAAGAGAGGAGACAATATGCTTGATTTTAATTTAAATTTATTTTTATGCAATTTTATGCCTTTCAACACTTCCTTATTCTGTCATTAAAAGCTTCAGTTTTATAATTTAACAATATATTCTCTCTAATGCATGTATTAGTTAGGCCATTTTCTATAGCTACTCATTTACATTCATAATACTTATAATTAGGAAATTGTTAGAAGGCCTTTGCACTAGGAGGGATCTTAAATTGAAAGTCGTACGGGAATAAGAAGGAAGACACTGACAAGTGGGTGAAATCACTCACTCATTGAGGACGGTAAAAGTGTCTTTCAAAGGATCAAGTGATTATAAAGTTAATGTTTGGGAGGTATGAAGTTAATATTGTTAAAAAATTTAGGTCTTCCAAATTTATAAAATACTTCAGAAAATTGAAATTGTAACAAAAGACATAATAACAGTCATCGAATTTGTATTAATTGTCTTTTTGGTCCTTGGCATAATTATTTTTAAGTATTCTTAAAATTATAAAAAATTATGTAAGATAATAAAGAAAGTATTTTGTTTTATATAAAATTATTTTTATTTTAGAGCATTCATTCAGTTTTTCACTGGAATTGTTCATTTGCTCTGCCTGTCCATATTAAACACAGTTCTTTGAAACTTGTGTCTTACATTCCTAATTGATTAGAATCCCTTGAAGGTATGCCTCTATACCTTGTCACTTTCAATTTCACCGTCTTGTCTTTGTTATACTTGTTCATTTGGATTGAGTGGTGGACATTGTACATAAACAACTGAAATTGCAAATCAAAATCAAACCTATTTATGATATCTTCCATTTAAGAATTCCATGAGAATCTGGAAGCCAAATGTCTTGTTTGGGGGTTTTGGCAAGTGAACTAGCCATTGCAGTTCAATATTTAGAATATGCTAAAATAGGTTTTAGACTTCTAGTCAACCCTCACCTACTCAGGGTGTGTATTCCAAGTGAGGGTAAAAAGACTCCTAAAACCTGTTTTGTACATAGACAAAGACCACATTATTACTTTTTATCCTGAGGACCCATGAGGATTTGATTATTTACCGTAGCAGCCTGAATTTCGACTATCCTTTCAAAAACCCACAGCTGCTCTCAGAAGCAAAGAAATCCCCGGAGCTGCACTCAACTTTCTGGTTTTTTTTTTTTTTTTTAATTTTTCCTACTTTATTTACATTTCCAATGTTTCCCCCTTTCCAGATCTCCCTTTGGAACCTCCCTATTCCCTCCCCCCTCCCCTGCCTCTATGGGGGCATTCCCCCACCCACTCTCGTCTCCCCTCCTTGGCATTCTCCTCTACTGGGGGGTGTTGTTCTACTCCCCATAGCTCCATCCCAGCCTTCTCTTTCCCTACCTCCTCCACTTGAGTCTTTGACTGTAATGTTAGTTATTTACTCATTTTACAAACTTTTAGTACTTTGTTTTTTTTTTTTAAGTAGTTTTCATCAAGAGATTTAGCATGAAGAATCACCTGATGTATCCTAGAGCATTCTATGAATTATTTAAGGACAAATAAAAGCATTTTCCCCATCCTAACATGTGAAATTAGTTTATACAATGCAGTCATTTTAGATGTCATATAGTGACATCTAAGATACTATTATGCTCATTTATTACACTAATTTTTAATTTGGTAAGTAATAAATATTTTAAAATAATTTCTTAAATAATAGTAAAATACATTAATAAAAACCAGGAACTTCTTCCTACCTCATTTCTCTGACATTTAACCAATGTCTGTCCTTGGAAATAGTCAAGGCTCAGTTATATATCTCTACATTTAGCTTTATAGGTATATGTACAAACACATAGAAGAACTTCAAACACATCATGTAAGTTTAATAACTCTCCAAATAAATTATCTAAGGCATATAAATTATGTACAGTTTCATCAAGCAGGAGTAGACAAAGAAATTTAGTGAAATAAGGAAAATTTGAGGGTTTTCTTATTGTTGTTCTTTTTAGGGCCATGATGTATCTTTGGTTGTTTTTATCTTATTGGTTCCAGGGAGAAAAAGTCTTTTCATATCCAATTCTGGAGAGAGACATGTCTATGAATGAGCAGAAATATAATGAGCTTTAAGGTCTGTATCTTACAAGGGAAAATAGATTTAGTAGATTTAGGTTTTGTTAAAAGAAACTGTATATACTCCCTGTCACTGCATACATTTTATGTATAATATATATATATATATATATTATATATATATATATATACACACACACACATATATATAATGTATGCATATGTGAGTAAATGTGTATAATATGTAATTATAATAAATGGAATTCTACATCATAATTGCTGTGATATGTGACTTTATATGACTATATGAAGACAGGATTTTTTATTATTAATTTTTATATTCTATTGGATCTGACATGTCTTTAAAACAGTAGTAATTCTTCATCTTCCAAAAAATTTCCACAACTAAATAGTATATCTGTGGCTGACATTTAAGATGCCACTACCATCATGACTAGGCTACATTCTGTTAATAATATCATATACTGAATGTTTTATGTGCCTTAAATTTTGCTGTGTACATTATAAACACTGTTTTATGTAATATGATATCCTTATGGAGTGGATGAGTTTTTCATTAGTTGTCAGTGGAGGAAATCAAGATAAAAGAGATCATTTATTTGTTCCAAAGCTAAGAAAGAAGAGACTATGGATCTATGGTTTGGAACTCAGCTGTCTCCTGACAGTAATAACACTATTCTAGTGTCCTGAATTTCGTTATAGTTGTATCTTCATGTGAGCTTGTAGTTTCCCAGTAGTTTGTATCTGTCTTCTTGTTCTGGTATGTATGAAAGTCTACTTTACAGTATGTTGGAAAGATGTGGGGGAAGCTGGACTTTGCCCTTCTCACTTGGCTTTGGGTGGAAGAAATTTAGTTAAGTAGCATGAACTGTGTTCTTTCTTCACGGTGTTTTAAATTTCTCTCAATCTGAGGCTGCTAGTTGAAGAGGATCCTGGTTTTTCTGTAGAAGTTCTCATACTGGAAATAGTTTCTATAAACATTTTACCAGTTAAGTAAAGGAGCAGAGAATGAGTCATATTACAGTACATATGTATCTATATATTGATATCTTATCATAAATATAAATACAAGCCTCACTTAGATATTTTGCTTTACTTGGAAAGTTACACTAGAATTTTGCAAATTAAATATGCCTTATATGATAATCAAATTACTTATATGACATCAATCAAACATTTTTATTACAATTATTAGAATTTGGCATGATCAGATAGATGATTACATTGTATCTATAGTTTAATTTCTGTCCACAATCCACTACATATGTACTCTAGGTTTGTTTTATTTAAGATTAAGAAGAATTTAAAGAAACTTGAGAGCAGTTGAAAATGAAACACCTTATAATTTTCTTCTTTACATTTAATTTCAGACTATTTATGAATGACCCATTTAAAAAATAAAATGAATTCAATTTAGTTTTCCATGAAGTCCAGCTTTCCATTAATACAACAAAGCCAAAGATGAGCAACTCACAAGGAGAAAAGCATTATTGTGCTCATTGATTTAGGGGTTTTAGCCCATGACCATCTAACCTGGTTGCTTCTGTGCAAGGCAGCACATGGGGAAGAGAAGACTTTTCTAAAAGCCTCTATCATCCCAAATAATGACCTGCCATTACCATGGAGGCCCAGGGGCATCGTACACTTTAACTGTAACAATGGCAATTTCTAGGAAATCACTTTGTCCATTCAAAGTTAGTCTAAGCTGAAAAAAGTAGTAGCATATATTCTGCTAGAACATGAGAAGCTGAGGGAGGAAGACAGTTTGGGCCAAATCAAACCAAAACCAAAATAAAGTAAAACTAGACTACTCCATATATTTAGGAACAAACAGAGCTGACCCTTATTAGGTGTTGTCTTAGTCAGGGTTTCTACTGCCACACAAACATCATGACCAAGAAGCAAGTTGGGGAAAAAAGCGTTTATTGAGCTTACACTTCCTCATTGCTGTTCATCACAAGAGGAAGTCAGGACTGGAACTCAAGCAGGTCAGGAAGCAGGAGCTGATGCAGAGGTCATGGAAGGATGTTCCTTACTGGCTTGCTTCTCCTGACTTGATCAGCCTGCTTTCTTATAGAGTCCAAGACTACCAGCCCACAGATGGTACCATCCACAAGGAGTCCTCCCCCTTTGATCACTAATTGAGAAAATGCCTTACAGCTGGATCTCATGGAGGCATTTTCTCAACTGAAACTCCTTTCTCTGTGATAACTCCAGCTTGTGTCAAGTTGACACAATACCAGCCAGTACATTTGACCCCTTGTCAAGTCAACTTGACACACAAATACATCACTATTAAGCCTCAACCCTTACTTCTTATTTATCACCAAGATCTAAATAACTTTAAAAGTCCTACAGTCTTAGCAAATTCTTACATATTAAAATTTCAACCCCTTTAAAAATATTCAATCTCTTAGAATTCAAAGATTTTTTTTTTTTTTTTTTTTTACCATTAGAAGTCTCTTAACTGTGGGCTCCACTAATATACCTTCTTCCTTCAGGAGGGAAAATATATCAGGGCACAGTCACAATCAAAAGCAAAATCAAACTCCAACCGTCCAATGTCTGGACGATCTTCTGGATTCCTTCAAAGGCTTGGGTCACTTCTCCAGCTCTGCTCTTTGTAGCACAAACCTTGTCTTCTAGGCTCCAGATGCCTGTACTCCACTGCTGCTGCTGTCCTTGGTGGTCATCTCATGGTACTAGCATCTCCAAACACTGCGGTCTTCTGCTGCAACTAGGTTTACCAACAGCCTCTCATAGTCTCTCTTCATGGTTCCAAGCTTCACCTCCTTTGTATGATGTTTTTAGTCCTGGGCCATCAATTGCAACTGAAGCTGCACCTTCACCAATGGCCTTCCACGGCCTCTCACAATGCCCGAGTCACAGTTGCTCTTCATGACTCCTTCATGCCTTCAAAACCAGTACCACATGCATGACTCTAATACATTACCAAATCTAGCCACAGCACAAGGTTCAACCCTGGCTATCTCTCAAATGCAGCCTCTGTGCTCTCAGAAAACACTTCTCAGAAGATTTCACCTCAATGATGCTAGTCTCTTCTCAATCACCGCCAATTTCCCAGCTCTAGCTAACCAGCATCAATAGTCCCAGTAATGCAATGTTTTTGCTTTAGTAGTTCTGGTATCTTGTTAATCACAGCTAATCCTTCAGCCCCAGCTAACCAAATCCACAGAATCTTCACAGTCAAAAGACCAATAGCCCTAATAAGAGTCTTTAATCGTCCCCCTGAAATTTCCCAAGCCAGGCCTCCATCTTCCGCATTGTTCTCAACATTATTTTCCAAGGTCCTACACAACATTCCACAGGGCTCTTAACACCGAATGGATCTTCTAGCCCAAACTTCCAAAGTCCTTCCATAGTCCTCCCCAAAACATGGTCAGGTTGTCACAGGAATACCCCACTACACTGGTACCTTTGTCTTAGTCAGGGTTTCTATTTCTGCACAAACATCAAGACCAAGAAGCAAGTTGGGAAGAAAGGGTTTATTCAGCTTACACTTCCACACTGCTGTTTATCACAAGAGGAAGTCAGGACTGGAACTCAAGCAGGTTAGGAAGCAGGAGCTGATGCAGCCCATGGAGGGATGATCCTTACTGGCTTGCTTCTCCTGGTTTGCTCAGCTGGCTTTTTTATAAAGCCCAAGACTACCAGCCCACAGATGGCACCACCCACAAGGGGCCCGCCCCCCTTAATCACTAATTGAGAAAATGCCTTACAGCTGGATCTCATGGAGGCATTTTCTCAACTGAAACTTCTCTCTCTGTGATGACTCCAGCTTGTGTCAAGTTGACACAAAACCAGTCAATACAGGTATGTTGCTGGAAGGTGGAAGGAGGTATGAGTAGAAGTGCTAAAGGGTTGCATCTGGATACCAGCACTGAGTTTTTCATGGATTGCATGCTGTCTAAGCAATGAATAATTTCCTTGTACATGGAGTAAGTCAGTTAATTAGTTTCCTTTTGTTCTGTTGACACTATTCTTTCCATCCATCCCATCCCTAAAACTAAGATAAAAGAGATACTTGGTATCATAGAAATGTTGGTCTTATGCTATGATATGTTATTTTAATTTTTAAAAGCTACAAAATACATTCAAGAGCTTTGAATTTCATTTATTTATTTAGTTGTTAGAAAATGCTAATGTGGTTTATCCTATTCATGGAGATTACTGTGCATTTCTCATTTGCCATCAGAGATTTTTGGCCTCCTAAGAAACTTCATCATGTATTTTACACGTTTTCCTTTTATATTATCTTATAATTCAAAGGCCATGCATAAAACAAAATAGCTTTTTAACCAAACCTACCAGCTAAATCTAGCAGTAAAACTATGTTTTTACTTACCATGATGCTTTGTTTGGCAGCTGACCTTTGCTCATCAGCAGGTACTTGGACTCACTTAGACATCACTTAGCAGATTAACTTTCACTTCTGGGCTTGTTCCTTTAAACATATCTGTAGTTCACTTGAAAATTCTCAGACTATATAAAAAATTAAAGTATGCTTTTGATCAACAAAATCTTATCAAGCCATGAATATCTTGCTCAACTACAATCAGATCCATAGCTCCTTGAAGCCATGTCACATAGTTCTTTTCCACCACAGTCATGTCTTGAGGCAAAAATATAAATATATTAACATACCATTTCTCAAACTTTCTGTGCTCCCTTATGTTGGTAATATATCAAGAATTGAATCTGATTAAAATAAGCCCAAAGTGATTGGCTGTTAATGTCTTTTAAGAAGTCCATGAAAATCATGATGATGATGTCAATGAAACTCGTGGATACGCTTTCAATCTCACATAAATCTGAAACATGAAGTCAAACCTGAAGATCAGTCAAAATGTAAATATTCAAATTTTTAATGTTCCTTATTGCATTAGTGCTTTGGGTTGTCACTCAGTGTGGCCAAATCAGCTTCCATAGACACATTGTCTTGTGAAAATTGTTTGTTATGAAATGATATACACAATTGTGTGGCTTTTTTCTGATAAATTTTATTTCCTTCTTTTCTGTTTCTAAATGCTGACAATTATACTGTTGAAGTAAACAGTATTCTCAGTGTCAGAGACTGCCTCAGACTTGAACAAGACATTGTCTTCTATAATGAATACTACAATTCTAGGCACACCACTCCTCTTCCAGGCCCGCAGCTTCTGGTTCAGCACCAACCTATATTGGTAGCATGTTGGGATAATCTCTTTGTACACTGTGTAGATAAAAGTTGTCCTTGTATAATTCAAATGTTAATTTCTATACTGGCAGAGTTGAGTATAGGTTGGAAGACTTTGGCATTGTTGTTTTTATGAAACATCACCTTTCTCAGTGTTTTATAAACTTGCTCCTTCATCACACTATCTGACAGATTAATAAACAAATGATCAGCCAACTAGCTGGGCAGAAGAGAATAGAGTGGGACTTGGGATTCTGGTTAGGGAGGAGAGGTGCCCCAGAGAGGGGAGAGAGAGAGAGAGAGAGAGAGAGAGAGAGAGAGAGAGAGAGAGAGAAAGAAGAAGAAGAAGAAGAAGAAGAAGAAGAAGAAGAAGAAGAAGAAGAAGAAGAAGAAGAAGAAGGAGAAGAAGAAGAAAGAAGAGGAGGAGGAGGAGGAGGAGGAGGAGGAGGAGGAGGAGGAGGAGGAGGAGGAGGGGAGAGGACAAGAGGACCATGAAGAGAGAAGAGCAAGGTGTGGAGAAACCAAACCATGAAAGAGTGTGCGTGAGGACACATGAACCAAGGCCAGAGTCAGACTAAAGGTAAAAAAGGGCTGTGTGGATGGAAAACAGGCAGCCACAAAAGGTTGGAATAGCTCAGAACCTGCCCAACTTTCAGCTTGTTAATAAAAATACAAGGTTTCTGTGTCAGTTATTCATTAGCTAGAACAGGCCAGAGGAGGTATAGAAATGCCTTGTAGTTATTTGGTGTACTGGCTGGTTTTGTGTCAACTTGACACAAGCTGGAGTCATCACAGAGAAAGGAGTTTCAGTTGAGGAAATGCCTCCATGAGATCCAGCTCCAAGGCATTTTCTCAATTAGTGATCAAGGGGGGGAGGACCCTTGTGGGAGGTACCATCTGTGGGCTGGTAGTCTTGGGTTCTTAAGAAA
The DNA here is from genome assembly GCA_019843965.1 of Rhynchomys soricoides. Taxonomy (NCBI): domain Eukaryota; kingdom Metazoa; phylum Chordata; class Mammalia; order Rodentia; family Muridae; genus Rhynchomys; species Rhynchomys soricoides. The sequence continues at coordinate 760,184 of JADRCH010000229.1, read as the reverse complement.
GCAAGCTGAGCAAGCCAGGGGAAGCAAGACAGTAAGGAACATCCCTCCATGGCCTCTGCATCAGCTCCTGCTTCCTAACCTGCTTGAGTTCCAGTCCTGACTTCCTCTTGTGATGAACAGCAGTGTGGAAGTGTAAGCTCAATAAACCCTTTCCTCCCCAACTTGCTTCTTGGTCATGATGTTTGTGTGGCAGTAGAAACCTTGACTAAGACATTTGGGTTCAAAGGGGTTATAAGAAAGCCCCAACGAATTACAGATACAGTAGCATCCTCTTGGGTGAATGTCCAATCTATGGGCCCCTCACTGTCCCACTGCATGCACTCGTCCAAACTTTTCTAATAACACTTTCAAATTAATCCCTCAGAATCTTTGTGTTCATTGCTGTGTGTCCATCCACAGCCAAGTGGGATATAATGTCTTTTCTTTGGTTTCTCAGTATTGAAACTACTACAGATCATGGCTTTCCTCAATTATATGCCAAGCTGATATCTGAGTTTACAATCTTTGTTTGACACTTAATAAATGCACATATTTACAGAATATAGTGTTATACCTCAGCATAAGTAACCACCATGCCACTCTCTCTGATGTCGGTAACTGCCATGTCACTCTTCCACAAGATCAACTATTTTAACTTTCACATTTGAATGAGAACACATGGTATTTATCTTTCTGTGCCTGGCTTATTTCACTTAATATAACATAATATTTAACATAATACTCCTTTTAGTTTTCTATGCTGCTGATTCATGTTAATAACAGGGTTTTACTTCTTTTTATGATTGGACCACTTTTATTATATATGAATAAATGCTTTCTTAATCTAGTCATTCATTAATAGCCAGTTTGATTGATTCCACCAATTATTTTGTCTAGTGTTAATAATGTGACAATAAACACAGGAGTATAGATTGTCTCCTCAAAATATCATTTTCCATCCATTTGGACAGTGGTGAGATTGAAATGATATTTCTATTTTTAGTCATCTCAGGATCCTCTTTATAATTTTTCTGTAACTTAGTTTTGACTACTTACTTTTTTAGCTAAATGAAGAGACACTCTGAAGGCAGATATACATCACTCAAAAAACTCTGACTTGTTACTAGACCAGCTCAAAGTGTTTTTCTCCATTACTTCCCCTCAGTTTCCTCCCCTTCCAAAGAGGTTTTAAATTGCTACTACAAATAGATTTCTTACTTCTCTATTTTAAATGCTGGTTTTTGTTTTGTTTATTATTGTTGTTATTACTGTCTGCTACTTTGATTCAAAACTCCATCCTCATTTAGAATGAATCCTTTAATACCATCTTGTGAGTGATTACAGGAGGCTTTCCTGCTCCACAGACATGTGCATGTTTAAACTCAAAAGTAATTGAATTTGGGGTATTCTCAATGTCTGTTCATCCCTTATCTCAGTCCCTAAGCACGAGGAGAGGGTTGTTCACTGTTGTCACTGGTTTTGTATAATCCTACCAGATTGCAGGCAGACACCCTCTTTGCTTTGCCATATTCATGTCTTGGTTATAAGTAAGTTTTATTTTGCTTTGTTTTGCTTATCTTCTGCCTTTCAGTGATATTGACCTTAAAAGATTCTAAGAATTTGCTTAAGACGTGACTCCATATGAGAGAAAGACAGATCTCAGAATAAGCCTTATCTATCACATCAAGTTAGTCCCTTGAAACTTATCTATGAGTTAAAAATCAAAGTTTTATCTAGAAAAAAGCTTCTAGAAAGCAGGAGTATTATGTCTATTCTCCTGACTTACTTTCTCATCTTTCAGGAAATGAGTCACATCTGACACCAGCAGATTGAAGAATCACTGGACTTTACCTCTTCCTTCTTTTTGTAAAGCTCTCCCAGAGAAGTTTTTGTTTTCTCTTAGGAAAACTGCTCAGATATTTCTTTTTAGTTAATTTGATATCTGTATGGCATCCATGGTAAAGAGATATCCACTATCACTCAGAGAGACCCACTTTAAACTGTGGAAAATGAGATCTATGATGAACCTTGCCCAGTTCTTCATAGATGCTTTTATCTCAGATGACAAGAAATTGGCATGCTTTCCATGTCCACAAGGGCCCACTATCCAGAGCCGGAAGAATAGTTTATTTTCTAAGCCTCCCATCATACTCAAGTTATTCCTTCACTGAGCTCAGAGGTCTTCATTGCTCTCTGAGAAGGAATGAAAACATCTAAAGATTAATGATTCTGTACACAGATTTTTAGAAACCTCCCTAATACTCTCATTAGCATTGAAATTAAATAGCTACTTATATGTATGCATGTATGTATGTATGTATGTATGTATGTATGTATGTAACAACAATTAATGTAAAGAGTCCATAAATTTGCAAGAGATCAGGGGGGAGTATGTGTGACCTCGCTTGGAAGAAGAGATACAGAATAGTTAACTATATTTTAATCTTAAAAAATAATTTAGAAACAGCTACTTACAGTTGAGACTGCATTCTCTTATCATTTCCATGTTAATGGTCTTCCACTTTGTCAGCAATCCTCACAACACCTTGCCAAAGTCAACTCAGCATCCCAGTTACTACCCAGTATTCAAGGTTCAAACTACTCAGGAACTGCACAAACTAAGGCTAAGAAACTAAGGGCTGCACAAAGCTCTAGTGAATGGATTGATTGTGTACTCATAGAGAGAGGACTGTGTACAGGCAAAGATCCAGGATGTCTTGAGGCATGTGTTAAAGGCATTTCCTGGGGGACCAGTAGCCACATAATTAAGGATTCCTCTAGCCTCTTGTATATTTTGTTTTCTGTGCCATCAGATGGTCACCAACTTGTTTCTCCATTTTCCATGTTTTCAAAACCATTCAGAAGTTAGGATTTTAGGAGACTCATGGACATTGCCACTTTGGTTGCTGGTTGAGTAGTCTTGTTACTATTTGGACTATTTGGATGTGATTTGAGTGTATGTACTCTTCAGAGGTCAATGTATTAGAAACTTAGTTTTCAGTGGGATGATACTGAGAAGTAGTGGAACCTTAAAGAACCACAAGGGCAAGGTAATTAGATTATTTGAAATGTGGCCCTCTAAAGTGATTGACACTTATATTATGTAGTAAAGTAGTGGTTCTTACCAGAGGGATTTGTAAAACTACAAGTCTCACTCTTGATTTAGGTAGGGCATCCTTTCTCATTATGTGGTCATTCTTTTATGTTCTCCTAGCAAGATGCTACCTGACTTGAAGCCCTTACCAAAGGACGAATGTATGAGGTCACTTGTCTTGGACTTTGAACTTCCAAACTTTGAACCAACAAACCTAGTTTTCTTACCTTTTGTAGTGAGCACAGGCTTTAATGGCAAGGGCATCTATTCTGCCCAACCCTTACACAACCTCAGATATTTTGATATAGCAACACTTAACATATTAACTAAAAATTGTTGTTTTCTTGGTTGTTTTAAATATATAACTTTTGTTTCCTACTGTTGCTGTTACTTTTGTTGCGAATTCTCACTCCACATTCTTCGCAGGTGTACCCTAAACTAAAAGCTCGCAAAGTTTATTTCTTACCCAGAACTATTCAATAGTACCCCATTATATATAGCACATAGAAATCCGCATAGGCTTGTAATTTAATTTGGAATTTTCCACTAATTTTCCACTAGGACAGAGTTAGGTCTATAAGTGTAGAAATTTTGTTTGCTATTCTATAATTACATTTTCTCCCCAATTCTTTGTTTTGCAGAACACTAGATTTACTCCCTTTCTGAAAATTTAAATTCTTGGCTTCTTGGCTGCTTGACAAAATTATCCTCTTCATAAAGGTCCATTAAAGGGTGCTTCCTTCCAAATTCTTCCTCTGTTGTTGTTGTTGTTGTTGTTGTTGTTCCTTCTCCTCCTCCCCCCTCCTCCTCTCCTCCTTTTCCTCCTCCTCAACTTTCTCCTCTTCTTCCTCCTCCCCCTTCTTCTTTGTTGCTTAGACCTTTTTTCAATTTTCTGTTATATTAATTAGACTGAGTGACAATTATTTTAATGCATATATTCAACCTATTGTTCGGGAATCTCTAGAACAAAATCTATGGATGTATGTGTGCATTAAAATAGTTCATTAAATCAGCTTATGCTAAAATAGTAACAAAAGTTGTCTTCCATATGAGAGGATGAGGCTCTGATGCTTGAGGCCAGGTGCTTCAGCAGTAGCTGGATGCTTGAGGCTGGGTTCTTCAGCAGTGGGAGCAGTTCCACAGTAGCTGTCTCTCACTAAGGGCCAACAACCATATAGTTGCTCAATCCACAAGGCTGGGAATCTCAGCAGTTCCTGAAGAGCCTTTGGCTCTCAGTCAACTTGAAATGCTGGCTTGTGTCAATAGTACATTATCTCGTATGTGATAGCAGTGAGAGTATCAGCAGCAGCAGCCACAGGGTAAATTGACTCAGCAGTAAAAAGGAAAGCCAAGCAAGCAAAAGGTGGATAATCATTCTGCCATGACCTTTTTATCTGTTCCTACAGTAGAAGGTTCTGCATACGCTTGGAAAGGATCGTCCTACATTAATTAAAGCAATCAGAACAATTCTTTGGTTGAAGTTCCCTCTCATATGATTCCAGTATGTGTGAAGTTGACATCAAAACTAGTCACCACAAGGATCATTGCAGTTTGGTGGCCCTTGGCAGTCTTTGCAGGACCTTATGCCTCTTTGTTCATTTCTACGTCTTCCCACAGTTGATAGCTACTACTTTTCGGTCAACAGCTTCTTACTGCAGTTGTTTGCCAAGGCTTCTAAGGGTTCTTATTCAGTTCTTTTCAATTTATGGCAATTGAGGCAATGTGGATAAGCATTTGGAGTTCTTGTGATTGAGTTTGTAGGCTGTTTCTTCGAACAATGTGGAAAGAACACCTGGGGTACTATGGTGTACAGTATATTGTCACCAAGGTTTACCTCTTGTATGATTCAAGTCAATATGTCAGAGTGAGACTCTATACTTTAAAAAAAATCTATCCATACAGCAGAAACTCTGCTCTTTTTAATATTATCAATAGCTTAAAGTAAGCCAATAGTACTCAATAAATGCTTTAAATAAATGTTCTTGGGTAAGGGAACTGGTTAACAAGCCCAGTTCCCCCAATTTAAATTTTTCTTTGATCTTTACATAATCACTAAACTCAAGATTTTTGTTTATTTCCCTCCTTTCACTTTTTAAAGATTTGTTTATTTTTATTTTATGTTTTGCCCGCATGTATGTCTGGGCATCATGAGTGTATCTGCTGTGGGATGATGTTAGAAAAGAATGTTGGATCTTCCAGAACTAGAATCCCAGATGGTCGTGAGCCACTGCCATGTGGGCACTGGGAACAGCACCCAGTGTTCTTAGCAGCTGAGCCATCTCTCCATCCCCTCCATCCCCCTCCCAGTTCTTTCTTTTCTTCTCAAGCAAGAGAAAACAAGATTGGCAATGAGAGTTACAATGTACAAGATTTTGTTGCTGTATTTCAGAGTTGTAACTAAATAAAAGGTGGAGTAATTCCACATCAATGTCTCTCCAAATAAATCTGGGGATTTCCTGTGAGCTTTGTTCTCAGGAAATCAGCACTGTATCTCATTGTGGAAGTATTTCTATGTGTAATTAATTTATATAACATAAAAGAAGCAGGCTCTAGATGAGAGAGGCAATAATCTTCTACTTGAAGTTATTCAGCCACAAACCAAGGGCATACTTTGTATTTTGTTCTTGTTTTGATGATCACAGGATGTATCTTATTTGTGGCTTACTTGGGCTATTTTCAGTGCCTGGGGAGACATGATGTACACTGTAGAATAATGCAATAAAATAATTGAACATTTTCCCTTGTCTGGCATATTTATACTGTGTGCTCAGTCACATTTAAGGGTTTGGGAATGCAGCAGCCTTGGCTATAAGTTATTATACTGATGGAGCTGGCAGGCCTGGATGCTCTCTCAATGAGAAGCAGGCTGGGTGGATGTTCCAGTGTATGGATTGCTCTAGAGGCAGTGTAGCTCACGGAGAGAAAGTCAGTCGGCTGTGTTTAAAAGGAAAAAAACTTCTGCAGAACAAAACAAAATAACATCTAATCCTTTGCCAGCAGAAGTTTTTCAGGGAAGTGCCAAATTAGTGACAGGCCAAGGCCCTTCTTCTGAAACCACAGTGGTGAAGCAACCCAGCTGTGGTCACTCTAAGTATCCCAGCAATCCAGCTGTGGTTACTTGAAGGATCCGATGGAAATGGAGATGGTGGTTCCATTTGTTCTGACATGAGACATGAGTAAAGAGAGTTAAAACTTGTCACTTGACTAGGAAAAGGTCAGTTAAGAAAAAGGGAGAGCTTTAGAATCAAGATGAGGCAAATGCAATATAATTTGTGAGTCAGGGTTTGGAATTAGGAGCTTCACACCAGAGGATTCAGAACACTGGGAATTTAAAATACATCACAATCAGAAATAGATATCCATCCACTTCAAAGGAAGGCAGAAGAATCCTACCAGACCAGCTTTTCTATTCAAGTTTCTGTAGCTCTGGAAATTGAGCTTGGAACACAGACAGGCTTCATTGTATTTACTCAAGACAAGCAAGGATAGTGTGATGTTTATTTTTTATAAAGCATGAATGAAGAATTTTTTTCTGAGAATGTAACCCTGTGTTGGTTTGGGAAAAAGAGTTAAAGACTTGCCAACATGAATGATTTGATATTCTAAGATAAGTTGGATGTGGCCCCAAGCAGTTATGAGGCAACTAAGGCAGAAGGATTTTGAGTTTGAGGCCAGTCTGGACTGCATAGTGAAACTCTGGAAAGTACCCTGATAAAATAAAGATCAATAAGTTCAATTTCTGAATTCTAATTCCCTTTACTTCTCAGGGGTATTTTGAAAATGTGCCTGATTTCTTAAAGTTAATTTTCTTTGCCAGAAAAACAAAACTATTACTTCATTTATTAGTAAACACGATATGCTCACATTTTGTGAAACTGTATCTAAAAGATTTCTGGATCTCTTGGTGTGATAAACTATCAAATGAATAAGATCATCAAGTGAATGACTTTCTTAATTACTTTCAGTGAGTGAGAAATCTGTAATGAATTAGATTGATCTGGTATAATCAAAGAAAATTGTGACATAACCTCCATCATTCGGCACCTAAGTAGAAACTGACCCAGCCTCACAACAACTTTGAGAAGTTGTGACATTTACTTCCTTTTATAACTGAAGAAGCTATGACTACAGGAGATTGAATAATTTGGTAAAGTTAGGCAGCTAACAAGTGGAGAGTTTAACCTCAACGCAGGCTGTGTTTGACCCCAATGCCCTAAAGCCCAGGCAATGGGACAGGTAGAGGAAATGAAATTTGTGTTCATGGCCTGTGTCCTTCCTTATGAAGGGCAGGGAGAATGAGAGGAGATGGTCAGTGGGAAAAGAAACACGAGAGCAAGGCTAGTCAGAGCAGAACAAATGAGTGGCGGAGAGCAGTTGTACATCTTTACTGACACTGTCATTCTTGTTCTGCAGAGACTTGAAAAATCATAACATTAACATTTTAAGGAGATGGGGATAAACTGTGCTTTTAAAATGTATTTTCACATATATTTAAGACGTATTTCTAAGTATTCATTTGGAATATATATTATACTAATTGTGTATATAATAAACACATGTATTTATGATAAAAGTTTATATATTTATAATAAAAGTAGGTGTGTCACTTTATATTTATAAACATGGTAAATGTACAACATCAGTGGTCTTTTTAAAAAACTCTCTAAAATAACACAATAGACCATAGGCCATTCTGTTCAAAGGTGTTTGTATGAATTAACTGTGTGTGTGTGTGTGTGTGTGTGTGTGTGTGTGTGTGTGTGTGTGTGAGTTATGGGTTATGGCTTCTAAGTAGTATTATGAGAATAGCTAATAAAGTGATCTTATTTAAATTGTGTCTTAATTACATATGTTGATAATAAAGTCAAAAACTGGTATTTATTCTAATTCAGAAAAGGAGTCCTTTATCATGAAATAATGGCTTTTTTTTTGAGGTAGGTTGAGAAGAGTTATTTGATCTGTGGATGATTTACCCACACTTAAAGATCAAATTCAAGACATTTTCTAAAACCAAATGTAACTTTGGCTTGAATCTATGTTGGTCTTGTGTGTGCTGTCAGTCACATTTGTATTAGTCCTGTCATATCTGGAAAATACTGTTTCTTTGGAGTCATCCACCACTTCTGGCTCTTACAATCTTTCTGCTTACTCTTCTGCATACATCCTTGAGACTTAAGGGGTTTAATAAAGATACTCTATTTATGAATGAGTGCTCCAAAGTCTCTCATTTTCTTTATGTTGTCCAGTTGTGGGTTTCTGTTTTAACTACCATCTACTGCAAAATGGAACTTCTTGATGAAAGTTGAGTGATGTTCTGACGTATGGGTATAGCAACATATCATTAGGAATAATTTCGCTGCCTTTAGTAGCATAATAGTAGAAGATTTCCCCCTAGTGCCCATGACATATCTAGTCTTAGGTTCTTAAATATTTTAGTAGTGTCAGGTATGGGTTGTATCTCATGAAGTAGGCCTTAAATCCAATTTTAAAAAGTGATTGGTTATTCCCATAATATTTGAGCCACTATTGCACTAATATATCTTACAGGCATGTCTCTGTTGTGAATAGCAAGGATGAATGAAACTGATGATTACTTTTCTCCTCTGGTGACATGTGAAATACCTTCTAGCATCATGAATGCTAGTCAGCAGGGGCAAAGCTTCTAGTTGGGTACCAGTTCAATTTCTTCATACTTGATTACATAAGAAGTTAGGTATTTAGCAATAGGGACTAACCATCAGGTTGTGGAGAGTAACCATTATGTAGCAATAGCCTGGGATATTGCTGGAGGTGTTTATAGGATTCCAACATTTCAACAAACACCTGGCACTGTTGCTTTTATTCAGTGGAATAGCATTTCTTGTTGGAGTACTGATTCTTCATCATGTAGCAGCTCCTTTTAGATTCTTTTCATATATGTCTATATTTTGGACGCTTCTACACTGGTAAGTTTTGTTATGACTTTTCAAAGCTGTCGCTCTGTATACTCCAGCCTTTACCATCTTTCCCTTATCTAGTCCTCTCAATCCTAGCTTACCTTTTAACTCTTTATAATACTATATTTTATGTCCTCTTTTTTGGAAGGTCTCGCTCTTATCAGTGGTCTCGGAGGTTGCTATCTAGCTTCTGTGGTTATTTGAGTTGAAGCAACATATTTAAACCTTAAAAACTAACATCCACATGAAGAGAAGATGTGAAGAATTTGTCTTTTGGGGTCTAAAAAGTCAGGGAGTTGTTTTATTTACCAGCAAATTTCACTTTCTTAACAAAGAGATAATATTCTATTGTGAGAATGTACTGCATCTTCAATATCCATCCATCAGTTGATGGTCATCTGGGCTGTTTCCAGTTTCTGGCTATTATGAATACAGCAGTAATGAACATGTATGAGCAAGTGTTTTGTAGTAAGATGTAGAATCTTTTGGGTACATGCTCAAAAATGGTATAGCTGGATTTTGTTGTAGCTCTGTTATCAGGTTTTTATTTTTTGTAAATCTTCATACTGGTTTCCACAGTAGTTTTATCAGTTTTCACTCCCACGAGCAATGGATAACTGTTCCTTCCTCCCATATTCTCCACATCATGTTCTATAATTTGCTTTATTGATTGTGGTCATTCTGACTGGAGTAAGATAAAATCTCAAAGTAGTTTTAATTTGTATTTTCCTGATGGCTAAGCATATTGAACATTTTAAAAAGTGTTTTCCAGCTATTTATGTTCCACCTCTTGAGAATTCTTTGCTTAGTTCTGCATCTCATTTTTAATTTTTAAACGTATTTTAAGGTTCTTTTATTTAAAATTAAATGATTTTATTTATTTATATTCCCAAAGTTACCCCCTTCCCATTTTTCCCTCCCCAAGTTCTTCACCTTCTCCTCTACTTCTCTGGCAGGGTGCTCCCCCACCCACCCACCCATTACCACCTCACCCCCTCCAGCATCCCTCTTCCCTGTGGCATCAAGTTTCCACATGCTTAAGCGCATCATCTCCCTCTGAAGTCATTCAAGACAGTCCTCTGCTACATATGGGCCTGGAGCTATGAACCAGCCCATGTATGCTCCTTGGTTTTTGGCTTTGTCTCTGGGAGCTCTGAGGGGTCCTCATTAGTTGGCACTGTTGTTCTTCCTATGGGGTTGTAATCCTCTTCATCTCCTTCAGTCCTTCCTCTAACTCTTCTATGTTGACCCCTGACCTCAAAGACCGCAGTTGAAGCAGGGTCCACCCACCCATCTTCAAAATTTTTAACCCAGAATTGGTTTTGTCTAAAGGTTCTTAAAAACCAAAACCAAAACCAAAACAACCTGTTTGCTGATTCTTTGTGAATTTCACACCATGCAACACGATCCTACTCATCTTCCTATCCCTTCATATCCACTCTGCCCTTGCAATTTCCCCTGCAAAAACAAAACAAAACAAACAGACAAACAAAACCATCTCAGCATGGAAGCTGGAATATGTCACAGTGTGTCTCACAGTATACCCTTTTGTTCACATATCTTTAGTTGCAAATGTTCATCGTAATGCGTCATTGGTCTGCTTGATCTCTGACTTCTGCTACATTATCAATACTGGGTCCTCACCTGGACTCTCAGATATCCTGTTGTTGCCCTGTGTCCTTGAGATCCTGCAGCTTTGGATCCTCAGAAGTGGCCCTGTTCACACATTTCAACAGTTCATAGATAGGGTAGATGTAGAGGTGGGTCAATCCAAACATCTAGATTTGAATCTGGGTGGCATCTGAGCTGGTCAGCAGGCCAGCTCTGGTGAGCTCTCCAGCACTGTTCCAGCTTGCTTACCCAATGCCACAGCTGGTAAGGAACTGGGCCAGCTCTCCCACTCTCATTCTGTCTGTCTGGCTCACCCATGTCCTCACCACCAGGACTGGCTCTACTGCCTAAGTGAGTTACAGGGCCCACTTCTTAGAGTTCTGCAGCTGGTGAGGGGCTAGGCCAGCTCTTCTGCCTGCTACAGGTGGTAAAGAGCAAGGGAGGGCATTTCTTCCTTACTCACTCCACTACACCACAGATGAGTGACAGGGCCAGCTCTCTTGCTTTCATGCCCTCGGGACCAGCTTATCTGAGCTCCTGCCACCAATGCTAGCTCCACTGTGCTAACCAAGGCTAAGCCAGTGAAGGGTGGGATCAGCTCTGCATAACCATTTGACACCATAATGATCCCAAGCCACAGCCTAGACTAGGGACTTCCTTTGGTGGTCATATGAACAACAGAGATCTACATAGACCCCTTCTGTTGCAAGGCCAGGAACCCACACATGGCTCCCAGCAGCATCAGGGGCCAGGACTTCACCATGACCTCAGATGGAGGGACAGGCTACTCACATCAGGCTGTTCCTCTCCACACTCACATCTCTAGTTCCATCTCTCTTCATTACGCTCAAGACTGCTTCTCTTTCTCACCTATCTCTCCACCACATACTCACACACACATTGTAGTGGCTCCTCTTGTAGGCAGGCCATGTGGCAGGCCAACCTGCCCACCTGTGCCCATGACAGTGGGCAGTCCTTTTTTTTAAAGTTCTTTATATATTCCAGAACCTAACTCTCTATTTGATAATTGGTATTTTTTTCCTATTTTTGTAGGCTGCTTTTCTGCTTGAACAATGGTATACATTTGCTATATCAAAGTGTTTAGTTCATGAGGTCCTGTGAATTATTACTAATTATTGTTCTTAGTGCCTGTACTGTCAGTGTCCTGTTCAGTAGTCCCTTTTTATACCAATGAATTCAAGCATATTGTCTACTTTCTTTTCTATCAAATTCAGGATATCTGGACTTATGTCGAGATCCTGGATTTGTTTAAAGTTGAGTTTTGTGCATGGTCATAATTATGTATCTATTTTCATTCTAGCATGCAGCTAACTGGTGGGACCAGCATCATTTATCAAAGATTCTGTCCTTTCTTTAGTGGGTATTTTTGTATTTATTTGTTTAAAAATTGGGGTATCCCAAAATAAAATAAATAAATAAATAAAAATTAGGTATCCTAAGAGTTTGAAATTATGTTTTCATCCTCAATTCTATTTCATTGATTAAGATGTATGTCTTCATGACAGTCCCATTCTGTCTTTATTACTGTAGCTCTGTAATATAATTTAGAATCTAGAATGGTGAGTCCTCCTGTAGTTCTTTTATTATTCAGGATTGCTCTAGATGTGTGTGTGTATGTGTGTATGTATGTTGTATTTCCATATGAAATTGAAGATTTCTTTTTCAAGTCTGTGAGGAATTGTGTTCCATAAAATTGAAATTTTTATGGGGATTGTGTTGAATCACTTTTGGTAGATAACTACTTTTATAATGTTAGTCCCACCAATCCAGGACCAAAGGAGATTTTCATCTTCTGGTGCTTTCTTCAATTTCTGTCTTTTTTCTGTACCTTAAAGTTTCTGTTAAACAAGTTTTTCACTTGCTTAGAGATATATATTTGAGTCTAATATATTATATATAATGTTATATATTTATATATGTTATACAATGTATTGTACCTAATATAATAAAATACATATCATTTATATAATACATCTGCATTTAATGTATCATATGTCTATATTCTGAGTCTATTGTTAACGGTATTGTGTCTCCCATTTCTTTCTCAGTACTTTTGTTATTTGTACATAGGAAGAGTGCACAGTTTTATGTATTAATTTTGTAACATGCTACAGTTTGAAAGGTTTTTTTCAGCTGTAGAAGTTTCATGGTGGAGTCTTTAGGATATTTTATGTATAAAACCATATCACCTTTAAAAATTTCAAACGTTGATTGTCAGAGATTTCTGAACATGAGGTTAATATGATTTTTCTTTCTCCGTGTTCTTGCTTTTTAGTGGTCCTACAAAATGAATCTAGCTTAGTAAACAAAGCAAAGAAGATCATCATTGAAAAATGTGCACTTAGTTTTCAAATGCTGGACAAGACCATTTGAAAATATGTTGAGTGTAGATTAGGTAAAATTTTAGATAGAAATGACAATTTAAAATCGCTTTGATTGAGGTAAGATCAGACCTCTATAACTTTTATTTAGTTTATTTTTAGCATTGATAAAATGGAATGAAAATCTATATTCTTTTCTTTCTTTCATGTGATTTTCCAGACAGGACAAATAAAGGGTCCCTTAACTATTCCTGGGTTTCTTTCTCATTAAAAAGTTCTACTGAATTTTCACTGTAACAAAGTGAATTGCATAAGTTCAATATGTACATTTTAATCAGTTTTGACTTATCTTAAAATAAGTTCTATCAACAAGTAGAATTAAACCAAATTATCCCTACCTACGTCCTTTTTTTTTATACCATTCCCCATGTCGAGAGTGCTGCACAATGTATTTACATTGTGAGTGAAACAGATATGTCAAGACTCATCTCAAAACATTTTCATTATTAGTGATCTTGTTTCCATAAGAAAACACATTCTAGGGGCTGGAGAGAGGGCTCTGCAGCAGTTAAGAGCACTATTTGCTCTTCTAGAGGACTTGGGTTCAATTTCCAGCAGCCACATTGCAGCTCACAAGTGTCTGTAACTCTAATTCTGAGGGAATCCAGCACACTCACACAGATAAATGCAGGTAAAATACTAATACATATAAAAGAAAATTAATTAAATTTTTAAAAAAGAAAAAAATTCTAAATTCTTTAACATTTGAGATAGAAAGTTAATACATTTTGTTAGTGAGATGAATAGCTAATATCTACCACTTCTCTGTGTGAACCATTAATTGTATGCAACTGGACTTACCATTTATTTATTCCATGTATTAATTATATTCTCATAGACTATTTAATACAATAGTCCTGGCTGGTTTTGTGTGAAAACTTGACACAAGCTGGAGTTACCACTGAGAAAGAAGCCTCCCCTGATGAAATGCCTCCAAGAGATCCAACTGTAAGGCATTTTCTCAAATAATGATCAAGGGTGGGAGGGCCCATTGTGGGTGGTGCCATCTGTGGGCTGGTAGTCTTGGGTTCTTAAGAAAGCAAGCTGAGCAAGCCAGGGGAAGCAAGCCAGTAAGTAACATGCTTCCATGGCCTCTGCACCAGCTTCTGCTTCCTGACCTGCTTGAGTTCCAGTCCTGACTTCCTTTGGTGATGAACAGCAGCATGGAAGTGTAAGCCAAATAAACACTTTCCTCCCCAACTTGCTTCTTGGTCATGATGTTTGTGCAGAAATAGAAACCCTGACTAAGACAACCATACTCCCCAAAAATCTACTTTAATCAGCATCATGGAAAGCAACTTGTTGGAGGTCCTATTACTGAGTTGTTTAGAAGTGGTTTAATGCCATAGCCAGTGCAGCAATGGGCATCATAGGGATCTAGGTAGGAGAGTAATGGTAGATAGGGACATATGACCCAGGGCTCGCTTCAACAATGAACAATTTTTATTTTTCCCACTGCTCTTTATATATTATTAAGATGGCCATGAAAAGAGAGTATTGCAAGTAGAGCTTGAACGAACAGTGCCTTTGACCCCTTATCTAAGTTTCTTCCTTCTGCTCTTCCATCATCCTTGTGAAATAATTTTGCCCTGGAGGGCATTCCTTCTAGGCTTTATATTGTGCCTGAAGATTTTTAACCACTGGGCCATATCTGAGTTAGGATTTGTGTTGAAATAAGGAACTGTTGACCATTTGGACCCAACAATACTAGAATGTGACCGATGTCTTGCTCCTTTTTATAAAAGATAAGCAATTTTTATAAGGAAGTAAATATAACAATCAGAATTTTGTATACATTCTTAAAATGACTGCGATTTGAATTTTCAACCTCTTTTTAAAGTTTTTATATATATTAGTATTTTGTCTGCATGTATATCTATTCACTATATTGTACAGTGCCTGTAGAAGCCAAAATATGGCATTAGAACCCCAGTGACTTGAGTTCTATGGTTGTAAGTAGCCATGTGAGTGCTGGGAATAGAATCCAGGTTCTCTGCTCTCCGGTCCCTTGGTTCTTATTTTAGTGTAATATAAGTGACCATGGTCATTATCGTGGTGATGGGACTTATCTTTATTCTGAATCAATTGCTGATGCAATTATAAGATTATATTTGATACATTTCATACTTTGGTCACTTTGTTGTGATTTCTGTGTCTTTTAAAAATTTTATTCATTGCAAATTTCTTTTATGTATACTTCAGTGTCTTTTTTATCCCAGTAAGATTTGGGTGAAAGCAGTTAAGGCTCAAAATCGCTGAAGCCAGTGTTGTATATGCTTTGCATGGATTTCCACATTTG
Source organism: Rhynchomys soricoides (assembly GCA_019843965.1). Taxonomy (NCBI): domain Eukaryota; kingdom Metazoa; phylum Chordata; class Mammalia; order Rodentia; family Muridae; genus Rhynchomys; species Rhynchomys soricoides. The sequence continues at coordinate 744,863 of JADRCH010000229.1, read as the reverse complement.
GACTTTGTAGCAAGCTTATGAGCTACGTGCCATCCTGCTAAACTTACTGACTAGAACCTGATGCCCTGGGACAAAGATGGTACATTCAGTAGCACACAGTGAGACACTGAGCTCTGCCCTGATCTCCATCTGCATGGCACCCTTTACTTTATTTACTGCTGTTATTAGGCAGAGGGCCTTGCTTTGGCCATCAAAGGGACCTGGATTTTATTCTTGGGTCTATCACTATCACTGGTAATTTAGATAAGGCTTCTTGCTCTGTTTTTTTAGCATCATCTTTGGTAAATGAAATCAAAACCACAGTCTGAATTAAATTTATCCTACAATTCAATAAAGCGTGACCTTGAGTTTTAACTGCTGCATGTTGCTTTGATCACCAACTGATTTTTCTTTCCTGTTCTCACTTTACTTCTATGCCTTAGCATTTGATATGTGCATTCCTGAAGGGTTGCTGAGTTTCACTGTTTAATACAAATGGTTTAATATTCTGTGCTGTTCATTTTGGTATCAGATTTGGTTCTATTTGCTTGTGTATTTCAACAGGGTAAAGATGCATAAAATAACAAAGGAAGAAAAGACTGAAATTAGAGTCAAAGATCTGGCATGGTATAAGGTGTGAGAGGTCCAATTAACTTGACTTTTACTACTCACATTAGCAAAGGAAAAATTCCTTTAACTTGCTTAATTGCATAATGAGTTCAAAACTGAGGTTTTCCAGAGATTGAGATGGCTCAGTGGGCAAGCTTGATGAACTCGTTCAATTTCTGGAACCCAGGTAAAGGTGGAAGAAGAGAAATCACTACACCAAGTTGTCCTTTGATCCCCACACAAATGCTCACATACACATGTATACACATACAATAATGATGTTAAATACATTTTAAAAAATTTAAAAATTGAGGTTTGAACAAAATTCTACAATCTATTTTAGTCATTGTTTACAGGTTTACTGTGTGTACATATATATGTATATGCACACTTGAGTGTGCATATATGTGTGAAGCACATTTGAATGAAGAAAAGGTTAATCTTGACTTCAGAGCCATGTTGATTAAAATTTAGCTTTATTTCACTTCACCTAAGTTTATTAATTCCTTCTGCAAAATAGTCCCTGCATCTCTGTTGCATACCCCTTGCTTGTTTATGTGTGAACACAGACAGGCATGCTCTCAGAGGTAACTGCAAGCTTGCTCTGACTGCACAGTCCTGAAATCTTCCTATGCTTTTTTTTTTCCTCTTCATAAACAATACAAAGAAGCTGACAGGTCTGAAAGGGGCTTATGTGAAAAGATAATTAAGAGCTTTAGAGAGTGTCAAGAGTCAATAGCTCAGCACTGTCAGCACTCTGGAGTGTTGCAGGCTATAATTAGATGGCATGGAGGTGCAAGGCATGCTTGGCAGTTGATTCCTGCGTGATCTCCCAGGGAAGAAACAAAGAGTGGCCTCTATGAGATGTCAGGCAAAGCTGGGGAACAGATGTACAGGACTCAATCCTCTCAAGGGTTCACTCTGTTTTCCCAGATGGCATTGTTTTGGTGAGAAGTTTCTTTGCCTTTTGACTAGTATTCACATGGGCCATTTTGCCTATGCTCATAATTCACACAATCCTCCCGGATTTGGACAGAGATATCTCTCCACTCTATGAGTCAGTGAGATCATTCCTCATTGGCCTCAATGCATTGTCCATATTATTGCGTAAACTTGCAACCTTGTTTTTTTTTTGTTGTTGTTGTTGGTTTTTGTTTTTTTGGTTTTTTTTTAGTTTTGAGATTATAATATAATGACATTATCTCTCCCTTTCCTTTTCTCTCTCCAAACCCTCCCATATACCCCTCCTGTTCTCTTTCAAATTCATGGCCTTGATTGTTTTTTTGTTTGTTTATTTTTTGTTTTGTTTTTGTTTTTCATCAAGTGTTGTTGTATAGTAATACTACTGGTCAAAATTTGGCCATAAAAGTTTCTTATTATACTGAATCTTAAATTGAATAACAATGCTCAATTTTAAAATGTACATTAAGTAAATATGCCTTTACTTTATTAGAATATGCCTACATAATGCCACAAATCAAATAAACACAAATTTTAAGAATATGTGACAGCAAGTTGGCTTGAAATAAACTGGTACATTCCCAAAATGTAACTACTTTAAAATGTACTCCTTGCCTCCAAGAAATCTGATTGTGATTAAAGAATAAATAAACCTATGCAGATCTACCAAATTTGACATTTTATTCAAATAATTTTAAAATAAATCACAAAATATTGCAAGTAAAACTGAATTCATCCTCAGTCTCATTGTCTTTATTCATTTCAAGGACAATTACTTTGGTTAATTTTCAATAATCTGTATATAGAAACCTGGGCAATAAGCTCCCTCACTAAGATGAGTTCTTTCAGACCAAGATGTTTTAATACTTTAAGTTATGGAGTTTAAAAGAATCCTCTTGAAGCTCTCATTCTCTCATACCCTGAAAAGCAAACTATCTTGGGTTCTCATTATATCTTAAAATGTTCTATCTCACTCAGAACCGTAGTCTTGACTTGTCCTGCAAAGCATTCCTTCCCTAGACAATTTTCTGTATTATCCCCACACTCATTCCTCTTATCAGGTGCCGTCATGGCATTTGATGATTTCTAATGCTCTGCAAAGCTCCAAATTCTCTATATCAGTGCTCACCGACCAAACCTAGTCTTTAATGTAGAAGCTGGGGCCCCACACTCCCATTCTAAGCAACTTTTCATTAATTTTCACTTATGTATCAGTGTTCTTTCTGGACATTACCTGGTCATAGCCATGCCCTAGTTTTTCACAACTCTTTGCCTGTCAATAGAACTGTAGCTGAATATCTTAAAATGATGCCATATTGATAAAAAGTTACTCAACAGTTTGTATTCACTACTTACCTCCTCCTCACATCTTTTATGTACTATGTACTTTGAAAATCCATACATCAGTTAACTCACAATAATTACCACTTATGTAAGTCTAACTCTTAAAACTCTGAACCTAATCAAGTCAAGGAAAATTGAACTATTTCCCCATTGTAATGTATTATGCAATCATTTAGTAGAGTGGAAGATGGTGAAGTATTATTTCTTGTTGTCTTTTATAGTTACAGTCAGAATAGCATTTGCTATACATGAAGTGCTCACAAACAGTTTTTAATATATCAGAGGTTGACAAACTATAGACTATTGGTTGCATGTAGCCTAACATTCATTTTAATGAACAAAGATGCACTCACACATTCTTTTATGTATTGTTGCCAATGCTTTAGAAGAGTAGAATTGAATAATTGCAATGGACTATATGGCCCACAATGATGAAATGTTTCCCAGCTACCCAATTCCAGAAAAGACTTTCTAACCAAATGAATGAAACTGGGCTGTGAATTAGAGTGATGTAAAATCAGACAATAGTACAAATTATCACTCAAATTTGTCATTTTAGAAGATTATTCTGTCTTCCTTTCTATCCACATGAAGATATACATATATGCAGCTATTGCCAGGTTTTGTGTGATGGTCATTCATCATCAAAGATAATTTGAACAGATATTTGGGATCATATCTATTTATATACATTTATAAACACATACATATATGTAAATACACATAGATACATGCACAGCCATACGTACTGAAATACATGCATATAAAATGTTATTATGAATATGATTTTTGAAAATTCTCAGAAATATAAAGGAAAAAAATGATCATTCCCTAGTCATAAAACTCAGTGTTTTAAATACTATATGGATACATTTCTCTGATTGCTTTTAAGAAGAACTCAGCAAGAAAGTCCAGGATTGCATACATACATTCATTACCCACTGAACATCCGAGGCTGACCTGCCCATAATTGCAAAAGAAGAATATTATAATTCCATTAAAATGGTGACACTTATTACATGCTAACACATGTTTATCCTAAAACTCCATCACCTGATGAATATACAATTAACCTATATTTGCCACAGAAAACACATCCTTAGAAATACAATATACCCATATAGTTTTTAATCTGATCTTCAAAGGCTTTCTGTAGGAGAAAATAATTTTTCTCAAAATGATATATTATTGGAAACACAACTCTGCATAGCCAATTCTCTACATCATCTGATTTCTTTTAATTAGAGGTTAGCTGCTGAATGTGATTACAGTAATAATTTTTACAATACCAGTCACCCACATTTCCATTAGGATTCCACTTGATAGTTAGCAATAAGCAGAAATAAAATATTAGGACTTTTAAGAGAAGAGATTACCAATTAGTACAATTCTCCACTGGCACAAGATAATTATTAATTATACTCATCATGGTAATTATTCACCAAGCTAAATTCGCTGGGCTACCTGCATGCAGGTTCTCTCTGCTCTGCACCCGAATACCAGCTCCTTCTTATCTGCTCAGGAAATCCTGAAGCAATGTTTGTATTAAATACACAGTTGACTGCACACCAAATGGAAAAAGCAGCTGCAAAGGGGCAAAACAGATCTCCATTTCATTAAAGGACCCCTTCTCTTGCAGGGAAGGAAAGCAAATCATACACTGTAGGAAATGCACTAAAGTACTAATAGTCACACACATGTTCACTGATCATACATGATCCAATTGACCCCAAACAGCCTTCTCCACAGCAGCTTCCAAAACAGTCATTCAGGCCCAGACCACATGGCTTATTGTAAAGAAAACAAACTAAATGTGGAGGTTATTGATCAGTCAAGGACTTGACAGTATTTTAAGGAGCTATTAATGACCTTTCCAGGCATCTTGGTTTCTAATGTGCATTCCTATTGTGCTGAAACACAAAGCCATTATTTTTGTTATTTATATGTTCTTTCACGTAAGTACGTGTGCATAAACCACCATACTCTGCTCTAAGTTTTCTTTCTCACATGAAACTGTTGTAGAGGGTTCCCAGGAAACAAGCACCCAATGAGACTGCAAGAAGGGCAGTTTGCTGGAGTGGATCAACACCAGAGCTGACTTTTCAAGGTTGATCGTTGGGTATTTGTCCTTTGGCCTCCTGTGGGGGCCTGTTAGGAGAGCTAGGCCAGATGGCATTGTTAGTAGAGATAGAATAAATCGCATGTGAAAGGGTTTCCATAAGGTATAAAGTGTTGTTCAAATATAAGTTCAAGGGGCCTTTGACAGAGGGTTGAATGTTACTTTACAATATTACATGAGAGTTATGTAACATGCGATTGACGATTTTACTCAGTAAACATAAAAATGTGCCATTGCTCTTTGAAAAGAGATGGAGTTCCTTAAATCTTTGAATGAGCATTGATGGAAAGTGTAAAGGAGTCCATCCCCCACACATCCCCCCTCTTTCTGTGTGTGTGTGTGTGTGTGTGTGTGTGTGTGTGTGTGAAGAGGCAGCAGTGGGCTCATGATGTTTTGAGAAGAAAAAGCATAGGCCAGTCTCTTCCCTTCTCTCTCTGTATGTGTGTATATGCCTGTCTCTGTCTCTGTCTCTATGCCTTTTTGCCTCTATCTCTCTGTGTGTGTCTCTCTGTGTCTCTGTCTTTCCGTCTCTGTCTCTCTCTGTCTCTGTTTCTGTTCCCCTCTCTTCCCACCTCTCTCTCTGGTGACTGGTGGGCAGTGTAGAATATCCTCTGCAGAACTTTCAGAGGGGCAGATGGGCTACATTTGCCAGCAGGAGGCAGGGACTGCTGTAGCTGTCTCTGTGTGACTGCACCAATCACTGCCTTACTGATTCTAAATAAGGGGAAAATAAAGTAAATTCCAAGTGATTCTTTTCATTGCTGCTGGTGTTTGCTGCCAATGTTTGCCTCCATGCTTGAAAACACGGACAAAGATTTGTCATTTGCAAGTGCTCTATTTCTCCTGTTTAAATAACTCCTCCCGCTCTAGTGGCAACTGAGCTGAGCTGGGGCCCTCCACTAGCTGCTGGAGGGAGGGGCACATTTGCTCAACAAACATATTTAAAAGTAAAAAGAAAGCTGTTTGTAGCTTGGCATTGGGTAGTGCTTACTCATGGACCAAGATTCATAGGAGAAACAGGACAGATGTGGCTCAGATTATCTTTGGATGTTTATCATTTTAAGTACTTGGAAAGCCTAGTTTATGTAAATTTCAGTGTTATTAAAGGCTTATGGATACATTAGTCATTCTTGGTATTTTAATTCTGTTACAATTTAAAGAAAATAGACATCTCTTCTAAGCCAAGTTTCTGAAATATCTGAAGAAGAAAAAAAAATATATATTTTTTTTTGGTCCTACAAACTGATTATTTTTAGCAGCTTTTATAAACATAATAGCAGTAATTTACCAACTAATTTACCTAAAATCTTTCTATTACAGAATCTGAAAGTCAAGCTAAACAAGTATTCTCTTTGTCTAAGAAGTTACATGAAAAGAAACACTTCTAGTTTATTTTGAGAGGAGAATTGAGGGTTTTCTGATGCTCAAATATTTGGTAAGCTCTCAAGGAGGTGTGGGGGAAACAACCTCCCTGTAACAGGAGCTGGAACCAAAATAAGGAACAGGATTTAAAATTGTATCCCTTAACAGCAACCCTGAGAAAAAGCTAGTACTGCCCTTTAACAGGGGTGCATGCAATGCAACCAGCCCATCATCTGCCAGTCAAGGGACTTGTTTAGATCTCAACTGTCAGAGGTAAGGTGAGGAGAGGGGATCTATGCTAATTAGGTCCTTCACATTAAAAGTTTATTAAGAAATAATAACAAAAACAGGCTCTCAAGTTTAAAATTTAGAAGTATTTTTGTTGATTTAATGTTCTCAGATTAAAAATATGACCTGGAAAGTGTTTCTAGAAGTTTTCATGGATTTCTTGAAATGTTGAAGGTGACTGCTTCTTCCTGCTTTCTCAGCATTACTGTGTGTGAGCACTTGGAGGGAAGTGGGTAACTTTGGATGACATTATTTCCTGATTCTATAATAAGATGACCAATCAGATTAGAAAATGAACTGCCACTCACTTGAAGGTTTTATTGGGAGATAGAGTTCTGGCTTGTTTATGTCCAACCAGAATTCTTAAGAAGACATCCAGCAACTTTTCTACATCCTCTATTGTGGTCATTTTTAGGATACTAGCTTCTAATTCTTGCTCTCTTACCCTTATTTTCTTACCCAACTCTTGTTGGTGAATCAAAGTTTATGTAGGAGCATAAAAGTCTGAAAGTTAGCAGCAACCTTTTCGAGCACATCCCAGCAAATGTGATGATTCTCAAAAAGTGCATCCCTTGAGCTTTCCTGCCAGTCTACTCTACCAGACAGTCTGCTCTTCCCTAACATAATTGTTTACTACTTAGATTACGTTTGGGGAGAAGCATTGTGAGTTCTGTAAGTTTCATAAACTTCCTGAGCTTTGTAAATTTTGTTAGTATCTTGAGTCCTGTGAATTGTTGTCCTGGGTATTTTGTAGAAATGACCAAAACTGGAAGTTACAAGTCTGAATTCACATAAATTGTTGGAGGAATCACAAATCATACCTTTGTATGGTCCAATTATAGGAATGAGATGTGGACAGTGATTATGGGGAGTGGGTGACCCATTTATAAATGCTTCACCCTCTCTAGCTCCAACTTAGCCAATAGTTCTTGACCTGGACATCTTTGTAGGTTTGTGAGAAGTCTTCATTTCCCATAGTGAGCCACTGAAAGGGAGAGAGAAAGAAATAATGAGCTAATGGTGGTTTCCATCCACCCAAGAAGTTTGTTTTTAATTTGAGGTTGAAAACATCAATTTTTGTCCTTGAGTTTTTAGTATGTACCAGCTATATGATTTATGAGCTTATGGTGATAAAATGCTTCTCAGTACACACACACACACACACACACACACACACACACACACACACATATTTATTTATATATATGCTTAAGGGATACACGTTTTGAGGATCATCACATATGCTGCTGGGATGGACTCAAAAAGGATGCTGCTGACTTTCAGATGTTTATGCTCCTATATAAACATTGATTCAGTAACAAGAGTTGGGTAAGAAAATAAGAGTAAGAGAGCAAGAATTAGAAGCCGTGTGTGTGTGTGTGTGTGTGTGTGTGTGTGTGTGTGGTAGTGGTTATACATTAAAATCGTTCTTACTTTATTATTATGAAGTAACGATTTTAAAATGCTTTTCTTACCTAATAACTTAAGATGTGTATAGGATGTATTTTCATTACAGCCTTTCCCCATTTATCCTTTCCAACTCCTTTAAATCCCTTCAACATATCCTTTCCAAAATCTCATGTTCTTTTCTTTGTGTGATTGTCTGGTGTGTGTGTGTGTGTGTGTGTGTGTGTGTGTGTAAGAGTGGGTGTATGTGTGTATATGTACTTGTATGCATGTGCATGAGTGTGAGTGTATCCTATTAAGTGCAAACTTTTGCCAGCAATATGCATATTGGTATGGGTCTATAGATAACCTAGAAGTGACCATATTCCCCAAAATGACTCCTACTCTCTCAGCAGCCACCTGCTGACAATAGCTCTATCTCTAGCTGCCAACAGCTCTATATCTAGGGGTAGAGCCACATGAGCCCCTTTTCAGTCCATGCTTGAATTTTCACTGGCTTGATTTTATTTGGGTCTTATACAGGGAACCATAGTGACTGTGAGGTTATGATGATAAGAGTCATGTCTTGTCCAGAAGACAGAATATCACACCATTCGGAAGACAAAATGTCCTTCCTATCCTCTGGTTCTTGCATTCTTTCTGCCTGCTCTTCCATGGTATTGTCTGAGCTTTAATGGGAGAATTGATATGGCTGGTCAACTAAAGCTGAGCATTCACAGTCCCTTGCTCACAGCACTTTGGCCAGTTATTAGGCTTTGCAGTGACCACTGCACACTGCAATAAAGAAGCTTCCCTAACAGAGATTGAAAACGGCACAGATCTATGGTTATAAATATTGACATTTAAAAGGTAGTGTGACAATAGAACCATTTAGCACAATAACAATAGTGGGTTCCTCCTTAGGGCATTTGACTTTCCAGGTATGCACTTTTGATCAGATTTAAATTACCAGATAAGGATTCCCTCTACTGTAGCAGGCATCAAATATATTATCAAAACAGTTTATTAACCTGCATAACAGACATGCTGCTATTATATTAGTGTATACATCTTGAATAAAAAGTTGGTATTGTAGCATATCCAATCCTTCATTGAGTAAGACCATTACTACTTTTTCTCTGCCAACAGCTTGAAACTACCTTCTGGCATTATGAAAGGTAGCAAGCAAGGAGCACGTTTTCTGGTTAGTTCAAGGTTGATTTTGCTATCTTTCAACCCAGTAGTGTGGTGTCTTCAGTGACATGGTCTTACTATCTAGTTATGTTGAACAGCCAATAACAATGTCCTTAGTCTGCTTCATTTTGGAGATCTCAAGAACCTCCCTGACCATGTCTGGTACTGGGGTTTTCATTAAGGAATCTATGTCTTCTGGGATCAACACTGTGTACTGATGCAGGTTGTCCTGGGATATGTAATGAAGCAGAATGAGAAAGCTATGGAGGATAAAACAGTAAACATCATTCCATCATTCTCTGTTACAGTTCCTGCCTCCAGGTTCTTGCTCGAATTCCCACCCTGGCTTCCCTCAGTGAAAAACTGGAAGATGGAAGTAAGGCAAATAAAACCTTTCCCCTCCAAATTGCTTTTAGTCATGGTGTTTATCACAGCGATAGAAAACCAGCTAGAACAAGTAGCTTCCCTCATCTCTACCTCCACCAACAGTATACAAGGACTCCCAACCTGTTCCCCACATCCAAGCCTTTATTTGTTGTCTTTTGTATTCCTGATCTTGGCCATTTTGACAGGAAAAAAATAGAATTGTAAAGTAGTTTTAATCTGCAGTTTCTTTTCAACAAAGGGTATTAAACCCTTCTCGAAGTATTTTCCAGCCATTTGTATTTCTTCTTTTGAGAACTTTCTGTTCATTTCCATAGCCCATTTCTAATTGGATCATTTGTTTTCCTGATGTTTAGATTTTTGAGGCCTTTTTATATTCTAGACACTAATCCTCTGTGAAATGGATAGTTGACAAGGATTTTCTCCCATTCTGTGGACTGCCTCTTCATTTGACTGACAGTTTCCTTTCCCATACAGAAGCTTTTTAGCGTCATGAGATCCTATTTATTGATTGTTGGTCTTCCATTCTGAGCTACTGCAGTTCTATTCAGAAAGTCCTTACCTCTGCCTGTAAGTTAGTATGAATTCCCTACTGTTTCCTCTAACAGTTTGCAGTATCAGGTCTTATGTTGAATCATTTAGTGCTGGGCTTTGTGGGAGATAAGAATCTCATTTCTATTCCCAGTTTTATTAATTTGTGTCTTCTCTGTCTTGCTCTTCATTGGTTTGGCTAAGTTTGTCATTTATACTCATCATTTCAAACTAACATTTTTTTTTGTTTTATTAGTTCCCGTTTTTAAAATTCTGTTTCATTAATTTCTGCCTTGTATTACATTTCTATTTATGTGTATATGTGCATGTTTGTGTAAGTATATGCCATATGGATGCCTGCAGGGACCTAAAGCAGGTATAAGATTCTCTGGAGCTGGAAAAACAAGCAATAATGAGCCACCCAATGTGGGTGCAGGGAACCAAACTTGGGTCTCCTAAAAGAACAGGAAATAACTGCTGAGTTACCTTTCCAGCTTCCATGTTTTTGATTTTATTTTTCTTCATTTAGTGTTTTGCAGTTTGGTTTGTTCTTGTTTTTCTCAGGGCATTAAAGTATACCATTAAATTAAAGTTGTACTTAATTCATGTTCTCTCTGCATTTTGCTTTTTATAGTTGCTTTCTTTTTGATACAGTGTTGGACAATGTAGGCTTGGCTGGTTTAGAACTCAGTATGTAAAGTAGGCTGACCTTGAACTCACAGTGATCCTCCTGCATCTGTGTCCTCAGTGCTGAGATTAAAGGCATATGCCACCATACCTGGCCTCTCTGTTATTTCTATGCAGACATTTATTGGTATAAACTTTCTTAGGACTGCCCTCATCATGTGCCATAGATTTTAGTTTATTGTGTTTTCATTTCCATTCAGTTTTAGAAATAATTTTTTTTAAAATTTTGTTCTTGATTTCTTCAGTGACTCATTCATCATCATTCAATAGTGAATAATAATTTCCTCTTGATGGATTGTTCTCTTAATGAGTATGAATATTCCTTATTTCTCTCTCACAAGTTTTGGGTTGGATTCCATCTTCTCAGATATAAAAATAAATTTATCTGCTTGTTTCTCAGTTCCATTGGCTTAAGATACCTTTTTCAGCCCTTTGACCTTAAGGTGGGGTATATCTTGGATGGTGAAGTGTATTTCTTGGATGCAGAAAAGGAAGGATCCTATTTTCTAAATCCATTTGCTAGTCACTATTACACAAATGTTCATCTTTTTCTATAAAATTTGAAATTGTCATCTATGACATAATTGAAGATATTTTGTGTCTGTGGTAAAGTATTCTTTTGTGACTATAATTAAAAACTGTGGTCTTTTCATGGTGTCACCAAGATTTCCTAAGTTCAGTGCATATACTAAAAAATAAAAAATAAAAAACATTGCTCTTTACTGGATGATCTGTTTCCTCTATCTTGTTTTCAAGCCCTGATATTTCATTTTCCTCATGCTCCATCCTACTGCTGAGGCCTTCCCCTGAGACTTTTATTTGGCTTACTGTGTTTTTCATTTCCAGGATCTTTTCAGTTTTGTTTTTAAAAATATATCTATCTCTTTCTGTAATTCTATTTTATACCTTTTATTGATTTCCTTATTTCATTTAATTCTATGAGTTTGTGCTCTTAGAATTTTGTACATTCATGTCTTTACATTGTTTAGGCACAGTTATCATTATTCTTTGAATTTTTTGTTTGGGATTTCATCCCAGTAGTTCTCATTGAGGTCATTATTATAGAATTTGTGATTTTCTTAGACAAGATACATTTTCTTGGATTTTAAAATTTTTGCATGGTGACATATATACCTGATGTTAGTTTATCGGTTGGAAGATTCTTTTTAAAATTTAAGTCACCTTTCTTCCAATGCAAGTGGAAACAGTTGGATTGTTCAGGAGATCACTAAATTGTTGTAGGGCTGAGGTGACATTTTCTTGCATAAGACTGGTCTCCAGGGCCATAGACTGTATCTTTAGTCTTCTCTGAGTGTCAGCTACTCTCTGTATTTACAGTCACTATTCAAAATCGACATACTCCTGGCTTGTCCATGTGGTGTGACTCTTCACAATAGATACCCTATCGGGACTCTGGCTCAATACTTTCTTCTGTAGTTTCTCACAATTGTTTAGTGTTTCTGTGTGCTTGGGTGTCTTAGCCTGGAGTAGTTATGACTTCCAATCTGTTTTCACAACATTTACCGTGTGTTGTAGGTTCTACAAACTAAGTATGTCATGTTGGGTCAGCATTAGTTTTCTGTCTCAGTCCATAGATACCTCTAAAAGCTGTATGACAATTGCACTTCTTCTCCTCCTATCATACCTGCTGCCTTAGCTGAGTCAATTTCTGTTCTATGCACACTATCATGAGTCAACTCCGTTGCCTCATCCCCTGGACCTGCAACTTCCTCCAAGAATTGTGCACCTTAAATGGTCAATTAATATCTTTATTTAGGAGCTGTAAGTGAGCTGACATAGAGAAAAGAATTAGAGGAACGTTGAGAGCTAAGACAAATTTGCCTTCCCCAAAGGATACTAGCATGGATAACAACAGCTTTTCATCTGGCTGTGGAAGCTGATGCACTTCAGCTGGCTATGAAAGATGGTACTTTTCAGCTGGCTGTAGAGGATGACATACTGCTGGTGCCATGATTGCTCAGGCAGCAGTCTAAATTAAATTCACTATGAAATGGCAACTTATATATTATATGAATTTATTAGTTCCATGAGTTCATTTAAACTTTGCCTCAGCAACTATGCTTGACATAGTATTTAAATTACTTTATGTTTTCAGTATGTTTAAAGAATAGTGGGATTGAGGATAGGTTCTACAAACTATAGATTTTTTTTTTAATTTTTCCTACGTTATTTACATTTCAAATGTTTCCCCCTTTCCGCATCTCCCCTTTGGAACCTCCTTATTCCTCCCCCCTCCCCTTCCTCTATGGGGGTATTCCCACCCCCACTCTATGGGGTGGGTACACCCACCCACCCACCCACTCTTGTCTTCCCTCTTTGGAATTCTCCTATACTGGGGGATCTAACACTCTCAGGCCCAAGGGCCACTCCTCCCCCTGATGTCAAACTAGACCCTCCTCTGCCGCATATGTGGTCAGCACCATGGGTCATCCATGTGTATTCTTTGGTTGGTGGATCAGTCTCCAGGAGTATTGGGGGTTAAGCCAGTTGTCACTGTTGCTGCCTCCCTGGGGATGCAAACTCCATCAGCTCCTTCAGTCCCTTCTCCAAGTCCTCCATCTGGGACCTCCCACTCTGCCCTACTGTTGCTGTGAAGTGACTCTTGGGTATTTCTAACTTTTGGGCTAATAACCACTTAACAGTGAGTACATACCATATTCATTCTTTTGTGACTGTGTTAACTCACTCAGGAAGATATTTTCAAGATCCATCCATTTGTGTGCGAATTTCATGAAGTCATTGTTTTTAATAGCTGAGTAGTATTCCATTGTGTAAATGTACCACATTTTCTGTATCCATTCCTCTGTGGAGGGACATCTGGGTTGTTTCCAGCTTCTGGCTATTATAAATATGGCTGCTATGAACATAGTAGAACATGTGTCTTTATTACATGTTGGAGTGGAATAGCTGAGTCCTCAGGTAGTATTATGTTCATTTTTCTGAGGGTCTGCCAAACTGATTTCCAGAGAGGTTGTATCAACTTGCATTCCCACCAGCAATGGAGGAGTGTTCCTCTTTCTCCACATCCTCGCCAACAGCTGCTGTCACTTGAGTTTTTGATCTTAGCCATTCTGACTGGTATGAGGTGAAATCTCAGGGTTGTTTGCATTTCCCTGAAGACTAAGGATGTTGAACATTTGGCCATTCAAGTTTCCTCAGTTGAGAATTCTCTGTTTAGCTCTCCTCCCCATTTTTTGATAGGGTTATTTGGATCTCTGGAGTCTAGCTTCTTGAGTTCTTTGTATACATTGGATATTAGCCCTCTATCAGATGTAGGATTGGTAAAGATCTTTTCCCAATCTGTAGGTTGTTGTTTTGTCCTATTTACAATGTCCTTTGCCTTACAGAAGCTTTGTAATTTTATGAGGTCCCATCTGTCGATTCTTGATCTTAGAGCACAAGCCATTGGTGTTCTGTTCAAGAACTTTTCCCCTGTGCCCATGTGTTTGAGACTTTTCCCCACTTTCTCTTCTATTAGATTCAGTGTGTCTGGTTTTATGTGGAGGTCCTTGATCCACTTGGACTTGAGCTTTGTACAGGGAGATAGGAATGGATCAATTCACAATCTTCTACATGTAGACTGACAATTGAACCAACACCATTTGTTGAAGATGCTGTCTTTTTTCCACTGTATGGTTTTAGCTCCTTTGTCAAAGATCAAGTGACCATAAGTGTGTGGGTTCATTTCTGGGTCTTTGATTCTATTCCATTGACCTACCTGCCTGTCACTGTACCAATACCATGAAGTTTTTATCACTACTGCTCTGTAGTACAGTTTGAAGTCAGGGAGACTGATTCCCCCAGAAGTCCTTTTATTGTTGAGAATAGTTTTTGCTATCCTGGGTTTTTTGTTATTCTATATCAATTTGAGAATTGCTCTTTCTACATCTATGAAGAATTGAGTTGGGATTTTGATGGGGACTGCATTGAATCTTTAGATAGCTTTCGGCAAGATGGCAGTTTTTTACGATATTAATCCTACCAATCCATGAGCATGGGAGATCTTTCCATCTTCTGAGGTCTTCTTCAATTTCTTTCTTCAGAGACTTGAAGTTCATGTCATACAGATCTTTCACTTCTTTGGTTAGAGTCATACCAAGATATTTTATATTGTTTGTGACAATTGTGAAGGGTGTTATTTCCCTGATTTCGTTCTCAGCCTGTTTATCCTTCGAGTATAGGAAGGCTACTGATTTGTTTAAGTTAATTTTGCATCCAGCCACTTTGCTGAAGTTGTTTATCAGCTGTTGCAGATCTCTGGTGGAGTTTTTTGGGTCACCTAAGTATACCATCATATCCTCTGAAAATAGTGATATTTTGATTTCTTCCTTTCCAATTGGTATCCTTTTGACCTCCTTTGGTTGTCTGATTGCTTTAGCAGAACTTCAAGTACTATATTGAATAGATAGGGAGAGAGAGGGCAGCCTTGTCTAGTCTCTGATTTTAGTGGGATTGCTTCGAGTTTCTCTCCATTTAGTTTGATGTTGGCTACTGGTTTGCTGTATATTGCTTTTACTATGTTTAGGTATTCTCCTTGAATTCCTGATCTTTCCAAGATGTGGAGGTAAACGTGTCAAATGCTCATTAAGGGATGGTGAACTTTGTCAAATGCTCTTTCAGCATCTAACGAAATGACCATGTGGTTTTTTTCTTTGAGTTTGTTTATGTAGTAGATTACATTGATGGATTTCTGGGTATTGAACCATCCCTGCATCCCTGGGATGAAGCCTACTTGATCACGGTGAATGATCATTGTGATGTGTTCTTGGATTCTGTTTGCAAGAATTTTATTGAGTATTTTTGCATCGATAGTCATAAGGGAAATTGGTCTGAAGTTTTCTTTTATTGTTGGGTCTTTGTGGGGCTTTGGTATCAGTGTAACTGTGGCCTCATAGAATGAATTGGGTAGTGTTCCTTCCATTTCTATTTTGTGGAATAGATTAAAGAGTATTGGTATTAGGTCTTCTTTGAAGGTCTGATCGAATTCTGCACTGAACCCATCTGGTCCTGGACTTATTTTGGTTGGGAGACTTTTAATGACTGCTTCTATTTCTTTAGGGGTTATGGGACTGTTTAGATGGTTTATTTGACCTGATTTAACTTTAGTAATTGGTATCTGTCTAGAAACTTGTCCATTTCCTCCAGATTTTCCAATTTTGTTGCGTATTGGCATTTGTAGTAAGATCTGAAGATTTTTTTTAATTTCCTCAGAGTCTGTTGTTATATCTCCCTTTTCATCTGTAATTTTATTAATTTGCACACTGTCTCTGTGCCCTCTGGTTAGTCTGGCTAAGGGTTTTTCTATGTTGTTGATTTTCTCAAAGAACCGGCTCCTGGTTTTGTTGATTCTTTGTATAGTTTTTTAGTTTCTGCTTGGTTGATTTCAGCCCTTAATTTGATTATTTCCTGCCTTCTACTCCTCTTGGGTGTATTAGCTTCTTTTTGTTCTAGAACTTTCAGGTGTGCTGTTAAGCTGCTGTGCTGTTAGTGTATGCTCTCTCCAGTTTCTTTTTGGAGGCATTCAGAGCTATGAGTTTTCCTCTTAACACTGCTTTCATTGTGTCCCATAGGTTTGGGTAAGTTGTACTTTCATTTTCATTAAATTCTAGGAAGTCTTTAATTTCTCTCTTTATTTCTTCCTTGACCATGTTATCATTGAACAGAGCATTGTTCAGCTTCAATGTGTGTGTGGGCTTTCTGTTGTTGTTGTTGCCATTGAAGACCAACCTTAATCCGTAGTGATCTGATAGGAGGCATGGGATTATTTCAATCTTCTTATATCTGTTGAGGTTTGTTTTGTGACCAATTATATGATCAATTTTGGAGAAGGTACCATGAGGTGCTGAGAAGAAGGTATATTCTTTTGATGTAGGATGAAATGTTCTATAGATATCTGTTAAACCCATTTGGTTCATAGCATCTATTAGTTTCACTGTGCCTCTGTTTAGTTTATGTTTCCAAGATCTGTCCATTGTTGATTGTGGGGTGTTGAAGTCTCTCACTATTATTATGTGAGGTACAATGTGTGCTTTGAGCTTTAGTAGAGTTTCTTTTATGAATGTGGGAGCTCTTGCATTCGGGGCATAGATGTTCAGAATTGAGAGTACTTCTTGGTAGATTTTTCCTTTGATGAGTATGACGTGTCCTTCTTTATCTTTTTTGATGACTTTTGATTGAAAGTCAATTTTACCCGATATTAGAATGGCTACTGCAGCCTGTTTCTTGGGGCAATTTTCCTGGAAAATTGTTTTCCAGTCCTTTACTCTGAGGTAGTGTTTGTTAAAGACAGGAAAGGTGCGTTTCCTGGATGCAGCAAAATGCTGGGTCCTGTTTATGGATACAGTCTGTCAGTCTATGTCTTTTTATTTGGGAGTTGAGACCATTGATGTTAAGAGATATTAAAGAATAGTGATTGTTATTTCTTGCTCTTTTTGATGTTATTTTTGTGGCTATCTTCTTTTGAGTTTGTTGAAAGATTACTTTCTTGCTTTTTCTTGAGTGTAGTTTCCCAGCTTGAGTTGGCGTTTTCCATGTATTATTCTTTGTAGGGCTGGGTTTGTGGAAGCATACTGTGTAAATTTGGATTTGTCATAGAATATTTTGGTTTCCCCATCTATGATTATTGTGAGTTTTGCTGGGTATAGCAGCTTAGGCTGGCATTTGTGTTCTCTTAGAGTGTGTATGAGATCTGCCCAGGATCTTCTCGCTTTCATAGTCTCTGGTGAGAAGTCTGGTGTAATTGTGATAGGTCTGCCTTTATATGTTACTTGCCCTTTTTCCCTTACTGCTTTTAATATTCTTTCCTTGTTTTGTGTATTTGGTGTTTTGACTATAATGTGTTGGGAGGGATTTCTTTTCTGGTCCAGTCTATTTGGCGTTCTGTAGGCTTCTTGTATATTTATGTTCATCTCTTTCTTTAGGTTAGGGAAGTTTTCTTCTATAATTTTGTTGAAAATATTTACTGGTCCTTTAAGTTGGGAATCTTCACTCTCAGGTTTTATCTTTTCATTGCATCCTGGATATCTTGGATATTTTGGGTGAGGAGCTTTTTGGATTTTGTGTTTTCTTTGACTGTTGTGTCTGTTTTCTATGGTATCTTCCGCACCTGAGATTCTCTCTTCTATCTCTTGTATTCTGTTGGAGATGCTTGCATCTATTGCTCCTGATTTTTCTCCTATGTTCTTTAACTCCAGGGTTGTCTCCCTTTGTGATTTCTTTATTGTTTCTATTTCTGTTTTTAATCCCTGAATGGATTTGTTCATTTGTTTGATTGTGTTTTCCTATAATTCTGTCTGTTTAATTGTGTTTTCCTGTAATTCTTTAAGAGACTTTTGTGTGTCCTCTTTAAGGGTTTCCAGTTGTTTACCTGTGTTCTCTTGCATTTTTTAAAGGGAGTTATTTCTTTCTTTCTTAAAATTTTCTATCATACTCTTGATAAGTGATTTTAAGTCTGAGTCTTCCTTTTCTGGTGTGTTGGGGTATCCAGGGCTGGTTGTGGTGAGAGAGCTGGGTTCTGATGAAGCCAAGTAGTCTTGGTTTCTGTTCCTTGTGTTCTTGCCCTTGCCTTTCGCCATCTGGTTATCTCTGGTGTTAGCTGGTCCTTCTCTCTTTAACTGTGGCTTGTCTTTCCTTCAAGCCCAGATGTCAATATTCCTTGGAGACCAGTTCTCTCTCTAGGCTGTTCCTCAGTCCCTGCGTCTGGAGTCCTCTTTCCACTGGTTTTTCCACACAAGTGGGCAGCTCGCTTTCTCCTGGCGCTGTTTGGCTAGGGAGGCCTGGTGGCCCAGGCAGAGGTCTCCTGCCACAGGTGGAAGCCGGCAGGCTCTTACCTCCTGGCTTTTCCTCAGTTCCTGCGTCTGGAGTCCTCCCTCTGCTAGCTTTTCCACACAAGTCTACTGGGTGCTAGTTTTTTGGGTTTTTTGTCTTTTTTTTTTTTTAAATGTAAAAGTGTGTTGAGCAAAGTTTGAAAAAGATTTTAAGCTAATTATGAAAATTATACAAATATGATTCTTCCCAATTACCTTTAGTTGTTTCTTAAGTATTTAAAATGAAATTTGATAAATATTTTATAAGCATTAATCAATATTGCTCAATAATAAATAATTATTCCTTATTCATTTTTCAATAGTTTTGAGAAAATTTCAGGAAACACTATTTTTTCTTTGAATGAAAAGTCCTTCAGAAGCTGTTCATCAGGGTTATATTTAGCCTTATTTAAAATATTATGATAAAAAAGGTAGTCCATTCTTCTTACTGTTCTCTGGTTATATCCAGAGACCATCAGGCTAGCTATTAGACCCCAAAGCATCTGCTTCTCAGAAAGAGTTGTGGCTTGAAGCTTACTTGGTCTTGGAATACAGACTTTTTTAAATGATAACACAGAATTTTCACAAAATCAAATGATTCATCATGAGGCCATCTTTTTCCATACCTAGTTGAAAGTTCTTGACATTAGCTTTATTGGTTTATGAAGATGTTAGATACAATGAGAGATATTAGAAATACATTAGATATTTGCAATACATTGCAAAGGTGCTTAACATGATTGAGTATAAGACAACTTATAGAATGCCCAAAATTAGATTGATTTTTCCCTTCAAATAGTTATTTGAGCATCTATTTTTAATCTACCTATTTCGTTACCATACCTCTGTGAGTCTTGAGGTATTTTGATAGTCTCGTCCATTTTCAATGATATTTCTATACATGTATTATTTATTTCCTCATATCATTTTAGGGGACTGAGCACTCACCGTAAACAACCAATCTTTGCACAGAGTCATTATGTGAAATAGGATGGGAAAAAGCGTGCTGAATAAGAGAGCACAGACAGAGCAAACTTAGTACAGTGATTTTTTTCCTTTTGTCATTCTGCAACTTAAAAACTTTGTGCCAAAATTACTGAGCTATATACTTCTAAATTTTATAATATTATAATGCAAAGAAAAGAGAAGTTAATTGATAGCTTTTCCTTACCAGCCTTGTGATATAGCAGTTCAGAATGGTAGATGAAAGAAAGCCAGATCTTCAGTTTGGGGAATTGAAGCACTACATAAGTAAGATGCCTTAGGACTTTAAGCATAGAAAAAGTTCCAACAGGGTGTTCCCCAGGAATGCAAATGTCAGTTACCTGTGCAGTTGCTCAGTTTTTACAAAGGTTCTTGAAACCATGAAATCTGCATACCGGTGTGCATGGATGTATCATATTATCATAAAATACCTTCCATTTGCTTTAGAAAATGTGCCTTTTTTGGTAAAGAATATATATATATTCCTTCTAGACCAGAGCCAAACAAGAACTAAGTAGATATACCCCAGTTCATCTAGAGATGAATAAGTTATTATACTGGAAATTAAATGTTTTGTGTGATAAAAAGCTACTTCCTGGGTGTGTATGGCATATATTTGTGTGGGATGCTGTTGTTAGCAGGACAAATCTGTTATTTTAACAGCTCCTTAAGACCCCAGGGGAGACCACAGAGGCAAACATGAAGAAAGATTCTTAAATCCAATGGCGATGCTGATGTTACTTATTTTCCAAGTATGGGCTTTGTTAGTTAGGAAATTTTCTTTTTTGATACAATATGGTCTATGGATTGAACTCAGGTAATGATTGTCTAGATAATAGTCCATTATCAATGTTGTTTATGGTTACTTTGCTATTCATAATATAATACTGCTAAGTAGGTCTCAGGCTTGCAAGAGATTTAATACCATGCTTAAAGTAATGATGTTAAAATGTAAAATATGAGTAGCCATGGACACAATTTAATGTTAATAGAAGTCATCTGTGCTGTAGGCAGGATACGCAGAATGAATCAGAATGAGTCCTGAGCTTCAGCCCAACACCATCCATATGCTGCAGATAGAAAGTTAAAGGTATTATTACTTTACTTTTTTTTTCTTTTTACTCTTGCTACAGTGTCACTCTCTGCAACATTATCTTTGCCAAAAATCCTGCTGTTTTGTCTAACAGAACCAAATGACTTCTCCAATGCCTGTCTTCTCTATTCTACCCCAGGGGAACCCTTCTATAATCTCAACTTCAAATGTCTCCTTCTCTAATCTCTGCATCATATTTTCAATCCAAAAATATTGGATCATTGAAATCTTATATTTTTCAATCTGACATGACTTATTTTACTTCTTCATACTCTCCTGCTCTCTCTCTTTCTTCTTAGTCTTAACTTAATGGTTTATTATAAAAAAATCTCTTACAAACATTGTCATCCCTCTTCCTCCTCCTCCTTTCGTTTTTCTTTTCTTCTTCCTCTCTCATACTAGATTGGTCAAATTATAATGTTGTTTATGGTAGACTAAAATTTACCCATGGCAGCAAAGTTCTGAAAAGGAATCTCTTGTTATCATGTAATATTGCCAAAGAGATCTTTTAGATATGATTAAAATTTTTAAGAAAGAAACACTGTCCTGCATTGCATAAAAGGGTCATAGGTACAATATTAAGTGTTCTTATATTAAAGAGGTGGAGATTTGGCACAAAGACTGAAGGAAACAAGATAGTAGTAGTAGAAAGGGATTTAAAGCATTGGACACATTACATACATTTCTATAGCTGTGAGTAAAGACTTACAGAAACAACTTAAGGGAGAAAGATACATTGAAGTTCATTATTTTGAGAGTTTAGTTAAGGCTGTTTAGTCTGTGCATGCAGTGGTATGAAGAGAACAGCTTCTTTGACTTATAGTAGATGGGAAGTGAAGACCAAGGAAGGCACTCAAACCAAGAACCTTCAAAGATACTCCTGGTGACTCAACTCATCTACTATGCCCCACTTCCTAAAATTTCCAGAACCTTCAAAAATGAACTTTCAGAATTTTAACTATTTTACTCAATCTGTTTCTGACTCATTGTCAAACCACTCCTTTTCCAATAACCATTTTCTTTACCTTACAATAGTACTCAGCTATCAGGTGACCTATAATCTTTTGATTTACTTATTATAGCCCCAAACTTCATTAAAGTACAAAGCTCTTTGGATCATAAAATTTGTTCTTTTATGTTTTATTTTGCTCTGATGTCCCCAGTGAATATTGTACAGAATACTGCTCAAGGAGGATGAGACTTTAAATAAGTTTTGAATAAGCACAAAGGTGAACACATTTGGGAATAAGTAAGATAACTCAGAGTTGCTTCCCTGAAAGGGGAGGCAGTATTGAATAGAAACCAGTATTAAAAAGAAGGGAGGGAGCAAAGCCAATGGTGTGCACAAGGCACACTCTGGGGTGGCATAAAGAAGCATGTGCAAATACATGGCATTTCATCATGTATCATATTATTTTAATGCTTTAAACTTCTTGTCAAGTGTGTACCATTGGTGTTTCTTTCTATTTTCACCTTGATGTTTTTAAATATAGTTTTTTCTTTCTTTAAAAAACCCCGGGGTTGCTTTTTATTTTTCTGTCAAGTGGTTGTTGGTGGTGCTGGGGATATCAAATAGCATTATGATAGAAAGACAATTTTTTTCTGCATGTATGTATAGGAGTTAGAAATAGTGGGTAGGTTTTAGGAACAAAATACACAGTATATTGTAAGTATTTTCCCTTTTTCCACAGAGAATTTCTTTTAAAATTTATCAAACCAGAAAAGAAAATTGACATAATAGCTAATAGTCATGTTTTTTATCTGTACACACTAGGTGTTATTATTTTTACTTAGATGAATATTTATGACCACACAAATCTATCTCCCCAGCATATATGAAAATTGTATGAAACTAACGGCATGCCTACATGTTTTGCTATATCTCTAAAGAATAACATTAAATAAAATAAAAATTTCCATCTCAAATTATTAATTTAGTAATATCTACTCTAAAAGTACCCTGTCAAAATTTCCATGTGCTTGAAAAATATTTGACGTTCCTTATTTGTAGCACCAAAAACTTAACACTTATCTTTTATATTGAGTACTATTTGTCTTTAGTATTTGTCTTTACTATTTGTCTTTAGTATATGGTCAATTTTATTTGACCATACACTCATTCCACCTTTGTTGTTTTTGTTGTTTAGTTTTTATTGCATGTCTTATTGTCATTTTCATTGCTCTGATAAAATATTCTGATTTTAGGCAAGGTATTTTGTTTCATGGTTCTAGATGAATAGAGGGCAGGGAAGCCTTGGGAGTAGGCAGAGAAGCCATTGTAGCAGGGACAGGAGATAGGATAATCACAATTCGTGCACACTCAGGAGGAAGAATTAGAATTAGGATTGTGTTATGAAGTTTCATCTCATGCGGTGGTTTGAATGAGAATGGTCTCCATAGGCTCATGTGTTGGGAAACCCTGCACATAAGGTCAAAGTTTACCACGTCCTGATAACTCCCCTGAGCTCAGTGCAAAATCGAGGACTCCTTTTCCCAATAGGATATCCTCTTACCCTATCCGGGAGCCCAACCTCCACACTCTACCTGAGGAATATCACTTAATCCTGGATAAATTACAGGCTCAACTTCCTAGAACACCTCTCCAAGCAAATGAGGTATTCCCAGAACTTTAAAAGTCAGGTAATGAAACTTTACTGTAACAAGAACCCCTTCCCACTTTCCAAGGTATATATAGTCCTTTTTCACCCCAAATAAAGACCACAAACTGTTTCCTTGACTATTGTCTAAGAGACCTGTTTTCTAATAGAGCTGGAACACTAAAATCTTTGAAGATACCTGCGAACCCCCAACCCCAACTCCTTCCACCTGACCGGAGCCAGGATCCTGCTAACCTACTTGTTTGGACTTCACTTTTTCCTTTCCCTGATGTCCAAAGGAAAGATACAAACAAGCTCAGCTCCACTCCATCCTTCTCCACTTATATGCCTGGAAATCCCAAGGGAAGAAGAGAAACAGAACAAAACAGAACACAAAACTTGGTTTGGACCACAGGACAGGGACTGAGGTGTATATTTTACATATCAAGGCTCTTCCTTATATAATCCAGACATTTTGGTCTCTCCTCTTCCTCTTCCTCTTCCTATTCCTCTTTCTCTTCCTTTTCCTCCTCTTCCTCTTCCTCCTCCTCCTCCTCCTTTTCCTCCTCCACCTTCCTCTCTTTCTCTCTCTTTGACAGCATTCATCCTTTCTCTCTTTCTCTTCCCCCCACCTCTCCATGGTGACTCCCCTGGGGCCAGTGAAATTGCTGGAGAGCAGTTTCCCAAGAAACCTACTTTTGATATAATCTAATCTGCTATGAATTGGATAGTATTATTTGTAGAGAAATAACCTATCACAAACAACAACAACAAAAACCACCCCCCCCAAACGAATCAACCAACCACCAGCAACAATGGCAACAAAAAAACAAATGACACTCATTTACTCCAGCAGATGGTATTGGGAAGGATGAGAAGGTAGGACCTTCTTGAGGGAAATGCTCACTGGGGACTGGGGTTTGAGGTATAAAACAAAACAAAACAAAAATCCAAGAACTTGTTTCATTCTTAGTGTATAGTCTAGTGGGGAAAGACAGAGAATGTAAAAAGGAATGATAAGATTAAAGCAAGTTCAAAATCCAAGCATGTCTCAGATTTGGTGTACACGATGGAATTGGCTGGGATCCCAAGGGCTTACATAGCTCTACTCATGCATCTCTGCCAGCTAAAGAAAAGAGTCTTTCTTCCAGCTTTACTCCAGGAACAATACATTCAGCAGTGGGCATCCCATGAGTGTGGTCTTCCCAGTGTCATTCAGATCTCCATTGCACCTTAGCCTTCAGCTTCAAAGCTTTACATAGTAGCCTTGCAGATGTTATGATACTGCCAAACAGTTTTTGGCCAAGCAGTTTTGTGGAACTGTGATTTATGACACCATGCCTTTCCTCAGTCATGCCTATTTCATACCTGAAAAAATCAGCAGCATATAGACCAAGTTCTGATGCCACTTAATGGACCTTGTCCCCTTAGACCACAGTTACATCAGCCTGTGTGTGTTCCCCTGGCGAAACATTTCCCTAGGCAATTGTTTTTCAAGCACATGAAATTGCTTTAGAATTCTTAGCTTAGGATCTTTCCTTTCAAATTAATTTGAATTTTAACATGTTTGTGCCTTGGATGGAGGGTTCTTCCTTTTGGATACCTTTCTTGCTGTCTTAGTATAGAACAATTGGTGTCTATTTACTGGAATTAATTGGAACCAACCAACCACCACCACCACCAACAGCAACGAATAAAACAAATGACACTTATGTACATGCCCATGCTGAAGCAACCTTTCTCCATGAGATACCAGCCACACGATAGTATAATGTAGAATAGAGTTTATTTAGGCCATGGGCAGAGGAGTTGAAGGAGTAGTAGTAGTAGTAGTAGTAGTAGTAGTAGTAGTTGTTGTTTTTGTTGAGAGAGAGAGAGAGACAGAAAGATAAATAGAGAGAGAAAGAGAGAGAGAGAATAGAGGCCAGCCATGAGCTCGTGAAGAGAGATGGGGGAGGAGAATGGGCAGAGAGGGGGAAGAGGGTAAGAGACCAGGAGCAAGAGGAGAAGAGATGGAGAAGAGAAGAGAACAAGAGAGTGAGGAGGGGGCAAGAAGTCCCTTTTATAGTGAGTCAGACACACCTGGCTATTGCCATCTAACTGTGGGGCAGAGCCTAGTCAGAATGCCAATATCCCTCAATTTTGGTCTAATTAAAAAAAAGAAAAATTAGAAAGAGTTGATGGTCAAGCAGGAGTAGGGTCATCATGATCTTCCTGCTGACTTTGGGGCAGTGTGTCTCTGGGAAACCTAAGAAAATGGGTATGGGGATGTTGGTCCAGTCTTAGGAGAGTTAGCTGTTTCCTCACTGTTAAGGGTCTGTGGAATCAATTCTGTATAGATAGGAAGGAGCAGGTCCAGTAGTGGAAGCATCTGTGTTTGTGAGAGTAGGTTGGAACATCTATGGGTTGCTTCTCTGGAGCTGTCCTGGATGTAGTGAATGCCTGAATTTGACAAGATGCTGAAACACACACACACACACACACACACACACACACACTATAGAGAGTAAAGTTAAGTACGTTTTGGAGAAGACTTTTCTTTTCTTAGGTGTACATTTGAAAACACATTTGAAACCCTTAGGTCTTGGTGGTTGGGGGTGAGGGGAGTCCTAATCCCAGGGCACAGGAGAGGAATCCACCCTCTGGAATAGGTAGCAAGCGGGAACATAGGCTATTGATTGGCAGGTGTACTTATCTGGGTAGAATTTATTTAGTTCACAAGAGGTAGATCTGAGGGGGTTCCCTGTAGCTTAAGTTTATAAAAGAGATAAATTTGTTAACAACATGAATAGCCTTTAAGATGAGCTTAGGAAAGACAAAAACCTTCGTGGAGCAGAAGGAACAACAGGGTTTTTTCTTTCTGTCTAGGAGACTGAATATATATAAATTTAGCAAAATGAGAAACAATTTTAAGTTTACATTTGAAAGACAAAGCTCAAAACCTTGACCTTGTGAATATGATAGTTGATCATATAGTTTAGCATGAGAAATACCTTAAGTCTATAGTTGAAAGACAACCAAAGGAAACTTATATGTAAGCATGATATTTTATAGTGTAGATTAAGCACAAGAAACACTTTAAGTTTATCTTAAAGAGCAAGCAAAGGAAACTTAAAACTTGAACTTCTGATTATACAGTTGGGTTGTATAGTAGAATGTTTAATAAGTTAGGCTAATTTATAAGAATTATATTGATTAATGTTAGGAAAATGGCATAGCAAGAAGAGGAACTATGAAGCATTTAGTCACTAAAAACTGAGTTTAGGTAAGGAAGTAACAGAAGGTTACATCTGTGAAAGTTTACATCTGAACTGTGTACCATGAACTCTGTAAGAAATCTGGCAGTCTTAGCTAGTTAACTAATTTATTAATGAGCAAATAAGGTGGATTACCTTGGAGTAAGGAGCCAGGTCTGTTTTTTAGCTGTCAAGCTATAGTTAGCTTAGTTGTCAACGTAGTCAGACATCCAGGAAGAATAAATTATAATCTAGTAGTCATGTATTAATTAAAATGACAAGATTGGCCTATTGTCCACTACCTAAACAGTTCCCAAGTCCCTGTGGTCTCCATGGCAACTTGGGCAGTGTCAGTCTGGCTGTCAGGCCCAGAAAATGAAAAGGTTTTTCCTGTGGAGTAGATATGTGTGAAATAAGAAATGACCCACCTTGACTAAGGCAATATGAGACACTTAACTCTTAGACATTAAACTGTTTGTCCACAGTGTAGACCAAGCCCTGGAAGTGGGCAAGGCAATGGAGTGGTGTTTCTTAGTGGTTATCATACCACAATCCAGGTAGAATCTCGTGGCTGTGCCCATTATCTTCTCAGAGACCTTGTAGGATAACTGTTAGGCTTTGGGAGTCTCTGTCATAAGCTTAAACATTTAGCAGGTTTTTGACAAGATTAAGAGCAGGTCTATTAAACATAATCTGAGTTAAACAACCTGTGTTTGTTTAATTACTTATTTGAGAATGTATCTAGGAAATAAGGAGACCATGTTATAACTTAATGGTAGTAGCAAAAAACAAGGGTAAACACATACACACACACACACACACACACACACACACACACACATATTTGATCTTTAATCTTTATACTGTTTAGAAATCTTGGCCTTGAAGCTGTGTATCAGGAGAGAAAAACACACAAAGAGACGCACACATGCAAAGAGACAAATGGCCGAGTTTTGTATGGTGTACACTTTGCGTGAGCTGTGGACAGGGTCAGAAAGCGGGAGAGCCCAGGCTGGCCCATGCCTGAGCCACAGAGCGGTTCTTGACTGAGTGGGTGTGCAAGCACATTTCACATGGTAGTGGCAGCAGCAGAAGGGGACCTGGGGACACGGCATCAGGTGGAGCAGGTGGCCTCAGGAACATGGGGGACAGCAGTGGAAGCAGAATCAAGGAGGTAGGGTGGTGCTGGTTCAAGTGAGCAGGACAGGGCTCAACCTTCTTGAAAAATTATTTCTGGGAAAACTTTTTTATATTTTGATAAAAGACTTCACAGGCTTCTAAGTAAACTGAAAACAAATCTACTGTAAGATCCAACTACCCCCTATTTGCATATCTACTCCAAATTCTAAGTCATAATTCTGCTAAGATACCTGCATATCAATACATACTGCAGCATCATTGATTGAAATAGAAGTTATAGAATCAACCCAGGCATCCACTAATAGGTAAATGGCTAAGGCAAATACTGATACATAAAATTTTATTCAAACATAAGAAAGAAATTATGTTGTTTGCTTAAATATGGGTATAAGTGGAAATCATCTTACTAAGAAAAATTTTATAGATATATAAAACCATATATACATATACCATATACATATACCGTATACCATATACCATATACAGTCTCCAGAAGGGAGACTGAGGGAAGAAGAGAAGAATGGAGAAAAGAAAGAGTGAGATAATGTTACAGAAGGAGGAAGGGAAGAATATAGGAGTGATGTTCAAAATGTGTGGTATGCAGAGAAATTGCTTATGAAACCTAACATATGTAAAACATGTATGTGTATATGTAATTCTGCACCAATAAAAAATAAACTGTAAATTTTTACAGTCTATAAACAATATGATAGTTGCAGTGGATTGACTGAGAATGCATCTTATGAATCATATATCTGAATACTTGATTCCCATTTGGTAGGACTGTTTGGGAAGTCTCAGGAGGTAAGGACCTGTTGGAATAGCTGTGTCACTGGGACCAGAAATTTAGATTACAAAAGACTCATGTTGCTCCCAGTATGACTTCTGCTTCCTGCTTGCAGTTTGAGATGTTCCTGCTGCTATATCTTTGCTCCACCATCAAGAATGCTAAACCTTTGAAACTGAAAGCCCAATTAAATGTTTTATTTTATAAGCTGTCTTGGTAATGGTGTTTTATTGCAGTCGTAGAAAAGAAACAAATATAAAAGTTGGTATAGGGAACAGGACTGTGACAGACCTGACCATTCTATTTTTCCGAGGAATGTTGAAGGTCTTGGGACACTGTACTAGGGAAACATTGAATGGTTTACATAGAGCTTAATGGGATATCCTTGTTGGAGCTTGGAAGACAGTAATGCTAAGAGCTATGTGTACTGTGGAGAACCAGCTAAAAAGGCTTCAGAGGGAAACAAAGACTTTAACAGCAATTTGGTCAAAGATAATTTCTATAATAATTTGGCAGAAACTATGACTGCCTTTTGTGCATGTTCAAAGGATTTTTCTAAAGCTAAATTAAGAAGCCAGCAGATGCTGGTGAGGATGTGGAGAAAGAGGAACATTCCTCCATTGTTTGTGGGATTGCAAGCTGATACAACTACTCTGGAAATCAGTCTGGTGGTTACTCAGAAAATTGTGCATAGTACTATCTGAGGACCCAGCTATACCACTCCTGGGCATATACCCAAAAAGATGCCCCAACATATAACAAGGACACATGCTCCACTATGTTCATAGCAGCCTTATTTATAATAGCCAGAAGCTGGAAAGAACCCAGATGTCCTTCAACAGAAGAATGGATACAGAAAATGTGATATATTTGCACAATGGACTACTCAGCTATTAAAAACAATGACTTCATGAAATTTTTAGGCAAATGAATGGAAATAGAAAATATCATCCTGAGTGAGGTAATCCTGAGTCAGAATACCCAAGATACAATTCACAAAATGCATGAAACTCAAGAAGAAGGAAAACCAAAGTGTGGATACTTCGGTCTTTCAAAGAAGGGGGAACAAAATACTCATTTGAAGATAGTGTGAAGCAGAGACTGAAGGAAAGGCCATCCAGAGACTGTTCCACCTGGGGATTCATCTCATATACAGACACCAAACCCAGACACTATTGCAGATGCCAAGAAGTGCTTGCTGACAGGAGCCTGATATAGCTGTCTCCTGAGAGGCTCTGCTAGAGCCTGACAAATACAGAGGCAGATGCTCACAGTGGGACTGAGCACAGGGTCCACAGTGGAGGACTTAGAGAAAGGACTGAAGGAGCTGAAGGGGTTTGCAACCACATAGGAAGAACAGTATCAACCAACCAGACCCCAAAGCTCCCAGGGACTAAGCCACCAACCAAAGAGTACACATGGAGCAACCCATGGCTTCAGCTGCATAAGCAGCAGAGGATGGCCTTGTTGGGTATCAATGGGAGGAGAGGCCCTTGGCCCTGTGAAGGTTTGATGCCGCAGTGTAGGGGGATTGCCAGGCAGGGGAGGCAGGAATGGGTGAGTGGGTGAATGGGAGAGCACCCTCATAGAAGCAGGGGAAGGGGATGAGATAGGGGGTTTGCAGAGGGGAAACCAGGAAAGGGGATAATATTTGAAATGTAAATAAGTTATATATCTAATAAAAAATTAACAAACAATCAAGGAAGTAATTCATGCATTTCTTTGGAGTGACGTGCTTCCAGACAGCCTAACATTGAGTCTGTCATGAGGATGTCAAGACAGCCTAATATGAGTCTGTCACACTTACACAGGTCTATAATAAATAAGACCAAACAGGAAAGGAAGAAATAAACGTGCAATGAAAAAGAAAAAGAGCAAGGTTTATACTGAAAGAGATAAGAAGATTAAAGAGATGTCTGATCCCTATAGGGAGTAAATGGAAGTATGCTTTTGGGGCAAGTTCCCAGCCAGTTAAACTCCCCACTTGTGAAAGGAAAAAGCATAAGGAATTTCTGCTCCCACAAATAAACAACAAATCAAAACTGCTGCAACTGTAAGTCAAGGAGGCCAGGCAGGTAGCTGAACTTGGCCATGATGCCCACATGGCTCCTGGCTCTAGAGACATGGAGGACATATGCGTAAGTGGGTTTGGAAAAGTTCTGTGCAGTTTAAAAGAACCCCTAAGGCCAGGCAATGTGCCATAGTCAAAGTGAAGCATGAATTAGATTGACAACTCCAAGATGTTAGGAGTTCTAGAGTGACAGGATAGCTGCCAAAGAGCGATGCATACAAGAAGTGTAACTAGTACAAGAGAAAGATTTATCTTTGAGAGGCAGAGTCATTTAAGTTCTGTGACATCAGACATGGACCTACAGGCTAAACTTGCTTGGATTAGATCATGCTTTGATCCAATATTTCTTCACTATGTGCATTACCTATCTTTTGGGATGGTAATTTATATTCTGTGCTATTATTGTTAAATATATATCATTCACCTTTTTATTTTACATGGTCCTAATTGAAAGATTGTCTTGAATCTCAGAAAAGACTTTTGACTTTGAGACTGTAAAAAAAAAAATGGGAATTTTGAAGTTGGATTAAATACATTTTCCAATATAATATAGCCATGAGCTTATGGGGAGCAAGGAGTAGATTCTGGTGATTTGAATGAAAACAGCCTCCATAGGTTTATATATTTGAGTATTTGGTCCACAGATGGTGGAACCAAAATGTTTTGATCATGGTGTTTTTATCACAGCCATAGAAAAGTAACTAATACAATGTTTATGTGAGATAAGAAGTGGGAACATGTTCTGATGTCTTGTACTGTATTTGAGTTCTTAGTTCTTGGATCATTTTATTATTTTAAGAATGTTGAGAGGGGTGTGATGCGTGAAGAGATATTTATAGCTGGTGACTTTTCACAGAAACATCAATTTAAAATATCCATTTATATGCAAACTTACCACTATGAGAACTAATAAATCCAGGTAAAAAGTGATAGAACGTGGATGTACATGAATAAGGAAAGATACATTTAAACAAATAGGAAGAGAAGGTTCACAGTATCTGTGTGATCCCTCCCTCCTCCCTATATGAGTCAGCATCATACAGATTACATCATAGCAGGCAAGCAGGAAGAGGCTAAAAGAGCTGATTATATCACACCCACAGTTGTGATTAGGTAGCGATGAATCAACTCCTGTTATATCTCTGCTTGTTCTCTCCATTTTATATAGTTTAGGATCTTCCAGGAAGGGAATGATCCCATCCACAATTAAAATGAGTATTTCCACATTTATTAATGCAATCTAGACAATTCCTTAGAGATATTATTATAATCTAACTGAATCTAGACAATCTCTTATAAGTATGGCTTAAGGCTTACATCATAGTTGTCAAGTTAAAAATTAATACCACAATAAACTGACTGGCTGTTGGTGTAGCAATTTCTCCTGAATTAACTATTTCATCCTAGAAAGAGGGTTGTTTAGACTCAGGAGGTAGACAGCTCACAGCTCTAAGGAAGTCAGAAAGCTTAACTATGCAGAATGTCTCTCCCTTCCCAAAGGTATATGGTTAATAATGGCTGCTAAGGAGAGAAGACTCTCCAACCAGCAGAGTTTTCTGCAAGTGATGCAGAGAGATCCATGATTGCAGATTCATGAGTCTTCATCCTAAGGCGAATGTTTTAGTGATCCATCAGTCTTTCAGTCATCTTCACTGTAAGCAGTTACTCACCCATATTCTTATATGCAACCACCAATATTTTGGACTTTGGTAGAATCATTAGTTTGGTCTGTGACTTGTTCCCTATCTGGAGTGAATGAATGTTTGTGCTGTATCTTCTTTAAAAAGCCATACAGCACTGATGAAAAGCTTTTCCAGTTCAATCTAGTTTACAAATTAAGGTTGCTTCATATATTAATAAATGCCAATACTAAATCAAAATGATCACAAAAGGAAAACACAACAGCAGCAAAGGAACAAATGAATGTGCTAGAAACTGACTTTTAAAAGCTGATCCTCTAGAAAACACTTGATGAATGTTCAGAATTATCATTCTAAAGCTGCTCATGAACTATAAGGAAACATAACAGACATTCAAACAGAATCTTAAAAAAAAAAAGTAGGAAAATTAAGAATTCTACAGAAAGATAAATACCATGAAAGAGAATGAAATGGAAATTATGGATCTGAATATTATAATGACTAAGTTAAAAGTATGAGCACTCAGTGAGGGGCTCAATGATAAAGAAAACAAAATGTGCAAGTTCAAAGGCTTCATGTCAAGTACTTAGAGAGGAAAAAGAGAAAAAACAGAATGAAAAACAGTGAAGAAAACTGACAGGACAGAAGGGATATGACAACTTCTGCAAACCAACTTCTGCAGAACAGGAATTTCAAACAACCTGAAAAAGGCAAAAGGGCTGCAAGCTTCCATACCGAGAATGGCAAAAGCCAAAGCCTGTATAAAACCACCCAAAGACTCGAAGTCCAAATACATCATGTTCCAAGAAGCTGTATTTAGTGCAAAGGGATCATCATCATTGTCGAATTCTCAAAAGTCAGAGAGAAAAGAATATAAGAACTATCTAAATAAGCATACAAACAAATGCTTCCCATCATCTACAAGGAAACTTTCACACGGATTATATGTAAGCCTTTAGCAGAAACCTTCCAAATCACACACTCAGACAGACAGACAGACAGACAGACAGACAGACAGAAATACACACACACACACACACACACAGACAGAAATACACACACAGAAATACACACACACACACACACAGAAATACACACACACACAAAAATACACACACACACACACACACACACACACGCCAGAGAAATAATTGTTTCTTGCATTTAAAACAAGGAGAAATAATGGGGTTTTTTTTGTTGTTTTTTTTTTTTTTACTGGAGAAATAAAAGAAATCAAAGCCACCGTTAAAGCCACCATCACTGCTTTAAGCTGGTTTTATTTTTGTCTGCAGTTTCAGAGGTTCTATTCATGGCTGACTCTGTTTGTGGGAGACAGTAATGAGGCATGGGTAGCTGGCATATGTGTAGGAAGAATCATATCTTATGGCAGTCACAAAGAGTGAAAAAGAAGGGACTAGGGGCAAATAAAATATGCTTTTAAAAAGTCGGTCAAATGTACCTACATATGGCCACCTTCAATTAATCTACTCAGTTGTGAATTAATCAATGGATTGATACATTTCTGAGTTATTATATTCACGATTCATTGTAGAAGTTAGGTCCAGTCCTGCCTAAGCCATAGGCCAGAGACATTTTAATTGACAGGTGATACATCCATATAATATTCAAGTTATTCTCTCTTCATCCCATTCACCTTTTAAAAGTACCAGCTTTGTGGTTGGATTTCAATGTAGAGGGGAGTGATTTTTATCCAGGCTATAACCTTGTATTTTTTAGGTTGGCTATTATCAAAAAATAAGTCCTGGTGGGGTACAGGAAAACAGGGATCCATGTATGCTATTAGTAGAAATGTTAATTTATCTTCTCACATAAAAAAAAATTATAAAGTCCTACATGATAAGGAGAATCATCTACTATAGTTATAAATTAGTAAGTTTATAAATTATATAGCAGGCAAAAGAAAGAATAGCAAACAGACAGATAAACACATAGAAAGGAAAGCATGGTATCAAATCAAATACTCAATTTATTCAGCAGAAACTGACTGGGGAAGCTGAGGCAGTTGCTAGAGTTCCCAGTTGGGCTTTTCTCCATGCCTTAGCTTCCTATGACTGAATTTCAGGCTTCTCTTTCCCACTGCAGGCATGTTTATATTATGAGATAAACATAGTAACCTCTGGTGGAAATGTTTTACTTTCTAGTTGTTTTTAAGAACATGGTGTTTTAACTCAGGTCTCTTACTGTTATCTCCTCTTCCTGTCACAGAGCTTAGGGGAGCAGCAAATTTCAGAATAAGAGATTTTGGATGACACTGAAAGACACACATGTTTTGGTATGAAATGGGTTGCAAGTAACAATTCACTTCCAGAATATAGTTTTCAGTGAGCTCAAACAACACATAAAATTTATCAGAACATATATAAAATTTGGCCCAGAACAATACATTTGATATCTTTCTTACCTTAATTTGGCTTTTGGTAGCTAGCTATTACTATAAGACCAAATTGCAAAACTTATGTACATTTACTTTGTCTAATTTACACATACCACATGCATAGTTCGGTGTTCTTATCTTTAAAATGAAATGATCAATCCTGTTATTATGTACCTGTAGAGGCAGCAAGAGGATTCATTGAATTTAAGGATAAAAGAAGTTACTATGAGATGCAAATTTACAAAATAAAAATTGTCATTATTCCTTAGAAATTCTTCAAGAAATTGAAATAAAAGTGGATCACACATTTAATATCTGTATCTAAAAGATATTTATAATTTGAATTCTTTAAACAGCCACTAGCCTTCCATGCAAAAGCACAATTAGGAACTCGATAAATCTGGAATTTTCTATTCTAAGTGTATTATTACAAAAATATGAATACAGGGTTTATTTTGTATGAGTCCTTTGCAAGTGATCGCATGATATGCAAATAAAGAAACACACACATAGTCAGTGTAGCATTAGGGCCGTGGTGACTACATTAGTACCATGGCTGCTGATTCAGAGATAAGCAAAGCCATTCTTCCTCCACATCCAGTGCTGAACAGAACTAAGCTCTTTGCTTAGACTTCTCCCTTCTGCATGCTCTCTTACTGACCCACGCCCAAGGGAATCTCAGTATTGAAGCATATTAAGATACAGACATCCAAACAGACACCTAAACATTATTATCTCCATCAGCAAGCAAAGCCAGATGATTAGAGTACCATGGAACCCAGAGAATGTTCAGTCATATCTCCTGATGTCATCAGGAAGTGTCAGAAATCTGCAATGGTTTTTAGTTAAAGAGAGCACATTAGGGATGGAGCATGCATGAGTTACTCACCTTGTTATCTCACAAATCAACTGGGTATGGAAACACTGATGGTGTGATATGCATATGTTCCTGGATAACACTGAAATGGCTGTGGCTTTGAAAGTTATAGAAATAGCCTCTGACTGCTACTCTGCTACTGAGACATCCAAATAAGCATGACATACCAACATTATTGGTATCGAAGGCCATTTTTTCTTAATATTAACAACCAACTAATAGCCAAAATTCCATTCATGGGAAATTAACATTTTAGGCTTTATAACAATAATGAATATTATATAAAATGTGATATCTTGGGGCAGATAGAGACAGTAATGATAAGAGCAACATTTATTTGTTTTATAATCTATTGATTTGCTCTATGGGCTGTATTCTACGGGGTATTTCTTCTCTTCTTGGAGCTTGTTTTCTCATACATACATGCTCAGTTTCTAGCTTAGCTGAGGCTGGCTGAGGTTTAGCTATGGTTTCTATTGTGTTCAAACACCATGATCAGAAAACAACTTGGGGAGGAAAGAGTTTATTTGCTTATACTTCTAAATTGAGTCTATTATTGCAGGAAGCCAGGAAAGGAACTCCAACAGGGCAGGTACCTGGAGGCTGGAGATGATGCAGAGGCCATGGAGTGGTGCTATTTACTGGTCTGTTTCTTGTGGCTTACTCAGTCTGCTTTCTTATAGAACCCAGGACCACCAGCCAGGGATGGCCTCACCCACAATGGGCTGAGTTCTTCGCCATCATCAATCACTAAGAAAATGCCTTACAACCAGATCTTATGGAGATATTTTCTCAGTTGAGATTCCCTTCTTTCAGATAACTCTAGCTATATCAATTTGACATAAAGCTCAGCTGCTTAAGATGTCCTTTTAGCTGTGGCAGCTAGTTCATATGTGTAGTTTGTAATCCTCCAGTGAAGTGGCTCATGCTTGGTCACAAAGGCAAGTATCTATGGAAGCAAGTAGATATGCTCAAAGAATCATAACCCTGGATTTAGAACAGATACATTGCTCTGCTGTTTGTGTTTTCACTAAAGGTGGAAATTTTAGTGACTAAAAATTAGTCTAGATTTCAAGATCTGTGGATCAAGACTCCACCAGCCATGGAAACCCACACTATAAATTCTGCATTATTGGGAGGGAGTAATTCAGCCATTTTCACAATCTGTTAAAGCTTTTTTGAGGCCAAGTCTTTGACTCTCAAGATCTACTCAGAAATTACCTATTGTTTTTCAAGCAACCTTTGTTCTCATAATCTTTCAGGAGTGAGGACATAGCACTGTTCCAATAATAATCCTTGGGAAATCTCATTAGTAAATATGGAGTATGTCCTTCAAGGGACATAGCGTGAAACGGTTTCAATGGGTTGGATATCTTAGAACAGTCAAGAGTTTAAAGATGAGGCAGAGTATTGGAAGGACCAATAACCAGTAAATTATAGCCTAAGCCAGCTGTTGTTCCTGGGCAATGAGGATGAACTAAGCAGATTGCAGTATATCAGAGGAACCAGGCTTGATACTGCCATGCATGATTCTGTTTTGAAACTGTACAAAATGCTTCATGATCATTTCTTATATTTAATTTCCCTGTAAGCTAACGAAAATAAATTGCAGTGAAGTGTAATGTTTTGAAATAATCCCATAGTTTTCAAGTACTCTTGAGCAATGGAAAGCAACAGGGCTCTGTGTACTTTTCTCCACTGACTTAACACTTATTGTTTTTGCTGCCTAGAAGAGTTCTCTTTAATTGATACTTGGCTTGATATGCTTTCAAATTATTAAAGATTGGAGGCGCTCATTAAGTAAGAGATTAAAAGACATGGCAGACACGGCTAATTATTAAAGGCCCAAGAAGGGACATGAAATGCATTTTATCTGAGGCTGCAGTGGATTGTTAAAGTAAATGAATGGTTTAGTGATAAACCAGTCGGAGTTAATCAATTGAGCAAAACTATAGGGAAGCTATTTGAGTCTAGATTTGAAGGGTTTATAAGTAATCGTAGTGAGAGGCTTACAGCTGCTCCCGATTTCTTTAATTTAGACTGCTGAGCTGCTAATTGGCCAGGAAATTGGGCCCAAGCTCTGGAGCTAATGTTGACTAGCGGAAGGCTACTTATGGGTCATTGTGAAGAAAGTCTGGGTTGACAACTATTAGCAGGTCAGAGCTGGAGTGATCTGTGATTTAAAGGATGTCATGTTCCACTCTGGAGGCAACTTCTGAGAAGGCCTATTTTAAACTTCCTCAGTTTCCCCGACTCTCCAGTGCTCCTTGAACTTCTAATAGTGAGCAGTGACTTATTTTTTGCTGCTTACTAAGAGAGAATGCTGGCTGTTCACACAGCCACTGTTGGCCAGTGAGATTAGTAACATGATACAGAGATTTTCACCACCTAACAGTCTCTGCTTCAGCATGGCTCAGATAGGTAATGACTTGAAGCTATTCTGACCTGACAGCTGTTTAGAGGCCCATTTGAAAGGAACTATTTCTATGGTTTGCCTCCAGACAAGGGGCATGTCACTGCTTGGATTGCAAAATGTCATCTCTGTTGGAGTCCTGCATAGCAGTAAGGTTCTCGGGTGACTCACCATCACTAAGGCTAAAGTAACATGTTCCCTAGAATTGGGAACATCTGGCTAGCTTTATGACAAGGGTTTGAACCCTGTGGAAAAATAAATACTAAGTTAGTTTTTCCCTGGAGTCAGGCACTCTACTTATAAAATTAACTACTTCAAGACATCAGGCCACCTTTTGATCCATGACTAAAGTTGACCCCAGTTTCAGAGAAGATAAATTTAGTGTCTATTTCTCAGGCCTTTGACTTTTTTTTCAGGCCTACATGTTCTGTGTTTTCTAATCACTAATGTAATAAATATATCTGATCAGAAATAAGGTTTTTTTGGTCACCTACTGAATGCTTTATACATTAACTAAGATGGAGTTCAGTGGTTCAGTCATTGAAGACTGGTTAAGTCTTTATAGAATCCCATGGTGAAAAGCTCAGCATTCAAACCTTACAACCAAGGCAGGGCAAAGTGCGGAAGTGGGATGAAGTGACAAGGAGAGGAACGGAAGACAACATATGGCTGCCAAACTACAAACAAACAAACATCCAAAAGAACAACCAACCAACCTTGGTTTGAAAGCCATATGTATGTAGAGGCTGTAGTTAGAGGACATATTCTGGCTGTAAGACTTCACAAGTCCCTGAATATAGACTTACTTCTAAATGTGTAGACAGGTAAAGGACTCCAATACTGCTTTCTGAAACATAAGCTTTATTTTGTCTGTTCTAGGGTAGTTTGCATATCCAGTGCATGCCATTATAAGAAAGAGAATAGACTATTTCTGACTTTATGTTAAACCTTGTGATTAAAAGTGTGCAAAGGTTTGATCTGTAGACTGTAATTCTCAGGTGTAGCCTTCTGAAATCACGGCAGTCAGCTGTGTTAGCAAAAGTTCTTTGGGTTGGTCTCTTCTTGCCTCTGGGCAGTGCTTCCTGGAGAAGCAATGCACACTTCTCTTGTTCCTTTTCTCTACACCCTCTCTCTGTTGACGGTATGCTGAGAACATGGTGGTGGACTTTTAGTCATCTCTGAGGTCCTCTGAGCAAGAGATTAAATTTCTATTATATCTATTATTGCTATTGATTTCACAGTTTCTAGTTCAAGATAGGAGGATGACTGACTCATCTGTATATGGCTCTTAGGGATTGGTAAAGAAAGTATGCATTCTGTGCTTTGTCATAATCCATGTTCTCAAGTCTTAGTCTTCCTTGAAGTTCTGAAAATTCACAAGGTAAGGTAGAAGTTCCATAAGATAAAATTTGGACAAAATAAGTCTGTATAAGTCCTTCAAACAACAATTGTTGGTGAAGCAAAGGAGCAAAGAAAGTCTTGACTAGGTGATTCTACTGCATTGCACAAGGGATTATGGGAAACAGGATAGCGTCTTTGTTCGGGGTATCCTCCATGCTCACACTCATGGTACAGGAAGGTTTATTAGACTGAAGGACAGAGTGTTTCTGTTGTTTTCTTTCCAGAACTTCTGTCTGTCCTTCAACACTTTTCACGTTCTGTTTTCTTTGAAATTTTTTTTTCTAAGTCTATTCAAGTTTAATACAAAGTCAGAAACAAGTTACTGTTTCCTAGTGTAGACATACATTAGATGTTATGACAATCCTAGAATGGAAAGAAAGATAATGCCACAAAAAGCAATATTAGGTCCTTGGTGTGCCTTTAGGGCTACAGTCAATGACCTGACACGGTACCCATAGGGTGTATACGCCCAGCACCCCCCCTTATTTGCATACAGCATTTTTGTAGATTTATCAGCCAATTTCATCAACAACTGTTGATTTCTTTGTGTTTTGATTAAATCTTTACTTTTATTTTTCCTATTGCATGTGGATTATTGATTTGTAGATGAGTGCTCATCTGTTTCTCCTAGTAGTTCATGAAGTATTGGAAGGCAGAAGTGACCTTCATGAGTGGCTCAGTGGTGTTTCCTCTTAGATCCTTTTTCTTACCATAGCTGGATTTTACACACATACACACACACACACACACACACACACACAAACACACATTTAATTTTGTTAATTGCAGTGAATTTGGGGAATATTTTTAAATTCAGAGAGATCATATCTCACTCTTTTGAAAAATAAATGAAGTTTATTTTTTGTTGAAAATAATCATCGGTGGGATTTTAAATATAAAACAGATCTAGTAATATATTGTTCAGATGCCTCTAATGGCAGAACTTTAACACTATTCATTTGAAAATGCTAGAACATTGTTAGTTTTTAAGATGATCAAGGAATTAAATAGTTATACTATACTCATAATGAATTAAAAATATACTTATGTGATAAATCTGTCTTGAAGCACCCTTAAAAGGTAAGTGACTGAACCCATTAAGTCTGATAGAATGAGATGACAGGCGAATATTTGGGAAGGGGGCCAAAACCTGTGGTGCTTTGGCTAACATCACATTTTCTCTTGCATACACAGTTTTGCACTTTCAATATGCAAACTGAGGAGGGTTTGCCTGGTTATCCTATTGGGCTTGTGGAATGATTGTTCTTAAGTGGCTTCAGTGTCCCAACGCCTTGTTGTTGTATGCTCTGTCCTAGATGACCAGCCTATGTACCTATGGCAACTGGCGGGAAATGCAGACTTAGGAGCAACATTTAGGACTTTTAATCAATATTTCCATTCAGCTGGGGCACCAATGTCCTACATGTGCATTAAACTGAACAGGATAAATCTTAATGTATGCCATCAAAATTTGGATGCTGTAACTGGACAGATGGCTCAATGGTTAGGAGTGCTTGCTACTCTTGCAGGAGTCCTGAATTTGGTTCCCAGTATCTACTCTGATGGCACATAGTCACCTTTAACTCCAGTTGCAAGGGATCTTACACCCTTTGCTGGCCTCTGTGGATACCTGCATGTATATAGTGTATATAATACTCTCAGGAAAATGCATATATCCTTAGAATGAATAAATAAATACTTTAAAACATACATGTAGTCTGATAATATATCACTAATACCACTTGAGCAAACAATTGTCATGCTTCTTTTTTCCAAGAAAGAAGGACATACATATTTAACAAAACACCTTCTGAATATCTTTCACTCCAGCACAGTCTGTCTTTGGAAATTAGGTTATGTCTTCTGAAATTTATTGTGCAACTGACAAAAACAAATGAGGAAAAAGAAAATAGAATGCCAGGTTAAAGTAAATTCTTCTGTCCTTTCTTTCTATATACAAGTGACTTTTCTATGAAAAAAAGTAAAACTAAGGATGACTTTGGAAATTGATTGGCAACTTCTACTGAGGTGTTTCCAACCATCCAATTTGTACTCTCAAGCCAGCTCACTAGACAGCTGAGGTACAGAGGAAACGGGCTCAAAGGGCGTCCCAGCAAACCCTATCGCTATGAACCTGGGAAAAGCTAATCTGTCCTTTTAGATCTGGATTTTGATTGGTGAGTCATGTTGAAACCCATAGCCTCACAAACTCACAGTTCCATCACAGTGTTATTACACTTACGCCACCATACTCGTGTTTCATCTCAGTGTTTCACTCCAATTCTGTTTATGCCGGTCATTAGCGTGGGGAGGAAGCGTTCGAGGAAGAGAAAGAAAACAAAGCCTTAAAGAGATGTTTCCAGGAGGAATGCTCGCATGAACTGCTCTCTTTTCTTTTCCTTTTTCATCTTTCTTGGAAAAAAAAAAAATCAATGAAACCAAACAAAGCAAAGCAAAAACCAAACAAACAAAAAACCAACTGTGATTCCTTTTGGTTGACGAAGTTTCCCACCTGGTTGGACTTGTGGTGACACGAGGAGACATCTTGGGTTGTATGGAGTGATTCTAATTCATGTCCTGAGGCTCAACCCCATTGCTCAGACCAGTCTGAAAGATGTTTGACTTTAAACTCTACGAATGGTCAAACCTACAGGGCTAAACCTTCTTTGTTGTAGTTTGGGACTCTTACCATTCTTGGGATGGCTGCATGGTTCTGAGGCTTTCTCCTCCTAGACACCTCTAAGTGAATCAAATACGTGAAATCTTGGAGCTTCACTTCCCCCTAATATCTGCATCTAAGTCCCTCTAATTACAACAATGGCAGTTTAGTGAGGAGCTGTTCGAGACGGTGATAGCTTTGTCCAGTGTCATGCTGCAAAGGATCTATTTCCTGGTTTGCCCTCTGCTTCTCCTCTCCACTCAGGTTTCACATCCATTCACGTGTCTTGGGAGTTGCGTTTTGTACTGGCAGTTATTATTATGTTCATTTTTTCTAAGTGACCTTAATTTTTCTCTCTTTCCCTGTCACACTAACACCTAAAGCGCACAGAAATAAAATCCCTCCCAACACACCCAGAAACTCGCCATGCCTTCTGTTTGCATGTTTGACTGCTTGGAAATTAATTAAGAGATGTTGATTTCAAAATGCCTTTTTCCCCCTTAAGTTTCTCAAATATTTAAACAAATTTTATACACTTTTTTCCCACTTCCCCTTTCTCTCTGTTTGTAATAAGATTAATTATGTGAGGTGCACCGCTGCTTATCCCCATGAAGGAAAATCTAAAACGAGGGATTTCAGCCTCAAGAAGGCTATTTTGTCCTATTTCCGATGTTCTAAAGGGATTAATTTACCATATCGTATAGCCCTGGAAGACTGTGATAATTGAAAACATCCATATTCATTGCATGTTCAAAGGGATCTGTCTGACTTTGTAATGTAAAAAGTGCATTTTTAACCTGAACGGGGACCTGCATCTGCTATTGCTTAATCCTATTAGTCGGACATTTCCAAAGCTTTAGTGTATAATCATTAGCTCGTGTTAATCCTGAGACATGCCTCCAGCCTCTGCCTGTCAGGAGGAATCCCTGCAGGGAAATGTGGAGGTGCTGATAGCACACCACCAGCTAATCTTATCTTAAATGCTAGCAGAAGCTTCTATCTGTAAGAGCCAGGGAATTAAAAACAAATTTTTATGGGTATTGGATAGCAGGGTTCTCTCTCTCTCTGTCTCTCTCTCTGTCTCTGTCTCTCTCTCTCCTCTCTATCTCCCTCCCTTCCTCCCTCCCTCCCTCCTCTCCATGCCCTCTCCTTTCCCCTTTTTGCTTTCTTCCTTCCCTCCATGTTATGTGATGCTGTGAGTACTGTCAGGACAGGATGAGTGGAAAGGAGGAGCTTTTTAGGGCTCTGTTGCAGTGGAGGAGGAGGCTCCTCATTAAATCACTCAGGATACTTGTCAGGTCTTCTATCATTTTAATTCCTTGACGTCATAAAGTGAAACCAATCCTGTACTTTGTGCTTCTGTGGGTTGTAAAGATGACAGGATGTATCCTAAGTTTATTGTCCCTCCCACTGATGGCCCCTGGGTCCTAGGCATGAATGGAAACATGTCTGAGTAAAAAGGAAAATTGCCACAGACTGCTAGCATGGGAGCATTTTAAAGATACAGTCAAACACAGACATGGAGAATTGAGTGTAAGAGAATATGTGGGTTCAG
Source organism: Rhynchomys soricoides (assembly GCA_019843965.1). Classification (NCBI taxonomy): domain Eukaryota; kingdom Metazoa; phylum Chordata; class Mammalia; order Rodentia; family Muridae; genus Rhynchomys; species Rhynchomys soricoides. The sequence continues at coordinate 701,346 of JADRCH010000229.1, read as the reverse complement.
GTATTCTGTAAGAGTCTGTACAAATGTGACTGAGTTTATAGCTCAGTATACCAGATCACAGAAGACCATGAGTGAGGATGCTCCTCCATTTTATATAGAGATTTTTACAAAGGATGTCAGACTATTTCTTCATTGATAATACATTTCAATGTGGCAATGATGATGTGCTAGTTGCTGGGATGTCAATGGCAAATATATTCCCTGTTTTCACAGAACTATAAGAGTAGCTATCTTGATGCTGCTGGGAACCAATGAACAAAGAAGAAATAATAATAACAATGATTACACAAGGTGTAAATATGATAGTTAGATGAGTTTTTATAGTTTCCTCTGAAAATACTCAGTAACTTGTCCACAGCTATGACGGAAAGAACTGCTGTGCCACTTGATGCTTGAGCAGGTACATGTACTGTAATATGATCACAGTTTCCGATGTAATGGTTCGAAAGTTTATATATTGATATTCTAGCTTCTAGTCTGGTGGTGTGAGGCAGAGGAACCTTCAGGAAATAGTTAGGCCATGAGGCTGGAGCCCTTATTAATGAACTTACTGAGACCCCACACCATCCTCTGTCTGGCTTCTCAGCTTATTTGCTGTTCTTCTTAGAAGTAGAGAAGTTAAAAATTTGAATAAAAAAAATCCGAAAAGTAGGTGGCCAGTGTTCCACTCAATCAGTTAGCATCTTCCACATGCCTTGTTAGAAACTGAGAGAATACTAGCAGGGATCAGACATTGGCTCTGCCTTCCAGAAATCCACATGTCAATAGAGGAGAGGCACACTTGTGCTTCTAGTAAAGGGTAGAAAATGTAAGAATGGGGAGTCAGGAAGCAAGGGACTGCAATCATCACATAAGGTAACACTCTCTGCTCCCCACCCTGTGTCATGGTGCCGAGTCTAATTGTACATTTTAGTCTTAAGGGACATTGAAGTCATAGCAGTGTGTGGTCCTCATCCCTTGGGATTTCAACCCAAGTGGCCTGTTGGGACTTCATTTTCTCTATTTTAATAGCTTCCCAAGTGGTTTTAATGTGCATTACAAGGTTGGAAACAAGACAGTTTTCTTTTTCTTTTTCTTTCTTTCTTTCTTTTTTTTTTGAGACAGGGTTTCTCTGTGTAGCCCTGGCTGTCCTGGAACTCCCTCTGTAGACCAGCCTGGCCTCGAACTCAGAAATCCACCTGCCTCTGCCTCCCAAGTGCTGGGATTAAAGGTGTGCTCCACTGCCCCCGGCAACAGTTTTCTAAATACATATCAATAAGCAGTGGATGGTTGTAAAAACTTGTAAATGTAACACATTGTATTTCCAGTGGCATCAAACGCTTTTTGTTTAGAAAATTTTCCAGTAAGATATTTAATGGAATACATTATGCAGTATATTGTTACACTTGTAGCACTTTGACAAATACCTGGAAGAAATACTTTTAAGGTAGAAAATATTTATGTCTGCTCATTATTTCTGAGACTTAAGCCCATGGCTAAATCCAGACTGGCAGAATCCATCTTTTGGGTCTTAGAGGAAGATAGAATGCCATGACTTAGTCTTCCCCACTTCGGTGTGTGTGGGGGGGGGGAGAGAAAGAGAAAGGGGGAGAGAGAGGAGAGAGAGAGAGAGAGAGAGAGAGAGAGAGAGAGAGAGAGAAGACACAGGAACCAGAAAGGAAACAGACAGGAATGGCTAGCACAAGATGTACTTTTCAAGGACATATCTTTGGTGAATTAATTCCTCCAGTGAGGCCCCCCTCTTCCAAAGTTCTACCACATCCCATAATCTATTCTGTTTTTTAAATCCATCAATTGTTTAAGCCACTGATTATGTCAGAGTGCTCCTGATCTGTTATCTCTGGTTCATAGTCCTGAAGTTGACATTTATGCTAGATTAACCTGCACACATACATACATTGTATTTTCAACATTGGTCTGAATAAATTGATTTAAATATTTCTCCAGACAAGTGTTTTGTTGTGTAATGTTGTCTCAAAAAGTATTTTAATAACTTACAATAGTAATGGCTTGCTTCCTACAAGGCACAATATGCAACTGTGGCATTTATTAGTAGATTGACACAGAATTTTGTAAAAGTTATAAAAGTCATACTTATTTGTAATTAATACAGATTTTATCTACCCATAGGTATAAATTTATAAAGAAAAAACCAATCAGAACTTGGTCAATATCTTTTAAATTTTTCCCTAAAAATTCCTCTTAAAATGAAAAAAAAAAAAAAAAAAGAAAAAAAGAAAGGAGAAAGGGAGAAAAAAAGAAAAAAGAAAGAAAGAAAAGGAAAAGGAAAAACAAAAACAAGAAAAAAGAAAATGGAAAAAAGGAAAAAAAGAAAAAAGAACAAGGGGGAAAAATTGTCTGTGCTTAGTGAGGACCTGCGACTTTATTGTCACAGTATAAAAAGTATTATAGATCAACTTAAGAGAAGCTTGGCCTTGCATTGTCCCATTTAATGATGAAGCATTTCCTAAGCTCTCCTTTAAGGTATATAGCCTGGCTGGCTTGCTTTCTGTTGGCTTCACTTCTGCCTAAGAGAGAATTTTGCTTGGGAAGAAGTTTTGCCAGATAGGAAGGCTGTGAGAGCAACTCCCCCTTTCTCCTCAGAGTGCCCCATTAAGCAGAGAGTTTCCCTGGAGCTCAGCTTTCAGCATTCTGGAAAAATCTAATGCAATGCTTCTTTTTTCAAAATAGTCTAGTTTATTCTTCATTATGGATTTTTCTTGAACTATGTAAAACTGGAAGAATTAAAGAGCCTTCTAATGCCAACTCTGTACTGGAAATGGAAAGGTACTCAAAGGCTACCAGTTTGTGTTGGACCAATGGCTCAGTGGTTTAGCAGTACTTGTCACTGTTACAGGGAACAGGTATCCGGTTCCCATCCTATCCCCTGTGTCTGTGGCTTACAATTACCTATAACTCCAGGGCCAGGATGTCTTAGGCTCTTTTCTAGTCTCTGTGATCACTCACATGTATCTACATACACAGAATTAACATGTATAAGTTAGTGTAAAATATAAATTGTGAGTTTACCTTACTGCATTCTAGGGCATAATTTACAATGAACGAATGAATGAATGAGTGAACGAAAGAATGAGCAAAAAATTTTAAAGCATCCTTCACAATTGTGTGAATCATATTTCCTTGCTTCTCCTGTTCTGGTGGAAATAAACAATAGTTTCTGAACTGTCCCTCTATGGCCCCTGTGGAAAGCACAAGTGAAAGAGAAATTTTTTCTTTTATTTCTAAGAAAAAGCAGAGAATCCTTCTTTTTGAGAGGTTCCAGGATGCCAACTGAAGAGATAATTTTTTGAAGCACCAAGACATGGCGTATTAGTTGGCTGTTAGAAAGAGACTGGTGTTGTCCACCATATCCTACATTCATTGCCTGCATTCCCCATTCTGGTGTCAATGAGGAAGGGACACATCAATACATGCGTATCATTTACATGGTGAAAAGCCTGTGTACAGTTACCTTCTTCCCACAATACATCACCCAAAAAGGTCACATGTTTCAGATCTAGGGGCAGGAAAGTGGGGATCCTGCAGAGATGCTGGAGCAGACACAGGTTATCAAACATACCTGAGAAGTGTTAAACTATTGAGGATTTCTGGACTCCTGGTTGAATACCGGAATCGTTGACAAAAATCATCCTGACTGATATGGACTTCTCTCCATATCAAATGATCCTGACTCTGCATATCCTTTTTACTTTTTGGAAATGTGAAACAGCAGCTGTTGGTAGCCATCAAATCCCTTCCTCTCGAGCCAAGTTCATTGGGGGAAAGTCTCCAGGGAAGTGAGGAGAGGCTCCGTTTGCTTGGTGTCCAAGGAAATGTGTTGTTAATATCATTCCCTGGCTTGAGGAAAAGAATTGGGCTTACTAACTTGATGTTAGTTCATCTTTTTTTTTTTTTTTTTTTTTTTTTAAGTCTAAATAACTCTTAGGTTAGTTAGGCGAGTCTTCTATTTTGTGTGTAGTTAGTTTTAGAGAAAATGGGCATGAACTCAATTAAATTTTCAGATTTTCAAATATTGGAGAACAGCAAATTACCTATAAGATGTCTTTAAAAATTAATACCTACCCCCCTGACCCAAATATGGCAGTAACTTTTCAAATATTGTGTTGTAATTGGTTGATGCTGCTAGGGCAATAAAATTTATCAGTCCTGTATATACTGGGTCATATGGGTTGTTCATTAAAAGACTGAATTTTGTAGAATGATTGTTTCTGGCTGCATGTACATCTGGCTGTGTTTCACAAATATCATAATTTGAGATTGATACCAGAGGGACTGAATAAGAATTTCTAAGTTATTGTAATTTCAAGGTAGGGCTGAGAACCACTACTGAAATTATCAATAGTAAGAATTATTAGAGTTTTTGTTGCTTTTATTAGTCATGTGTTTGATATGTCAAACATGTAGCCTTCTATACATTTGGGATTTCATCTCCACACACTACGCTAGCCCTATATAGTTTGAAGTACAGTATGAATACCAGAGAAAATAATAGAAATGTAGAAACTTTCTTTCTATTATCAAGAGCAATAACATTGTTTTTTTCATTAATGTTCCTTTAGACTGAGAAATATGATTAAATCCCATTGAAATAAATCCTGTTTTCTTATTGAAATAATATGTTAGTGAATATCTAAGTATTGGTGACAAAGAGAAGAGCAAAAATACAAGTTGCATGGCTACTGGCAGATGTTTCGTCTCTAGCCAAGCATTTCATAAGTACAGCATGGCCACACTTAAAACCTCTGTGAGCTCACTCCTCCTTCCCACTTCTCTCTAGGTCTCTACTTATTTCAGGAATGTAACTCTAGATCAAGACCTCACAGAAGGCCAAGTCAGGAACCATAGCTCAGGAGGCTGTTACACACTCTGCATTTAGATGGGCCTAGATTTGCTACATGTTCCCTCTATTCATTTTAATAGTGTAGTTGGGTAATTATATGAACTTGAGATTATTAAATCTTTATTCTCTATCTCCAAGCATTTGATTAGAGCAGGAAAAATCAGTATTTACCAAGACCCCCCCTCCAAAAAACAAAAAAAACGAGCTTATATCCCAGAAGGAAAGATTAACAAACAAGGCACAATAATTTCCTTTTCAGTTTTGTTCTGTAATCCAGCCAGTAAGCAATAATGAATATCGTCACAGATACAGACAAGCCAAGGCCTGGTACTCCAGCCATAAGTTTAGCCAAGAGTTAGGCTAGACTTAACTCTTTACCTCTTCCAGTCCCTGGCTCATCTCTGTCTGTGCTGAAGGACAGCAGAGCATTAAACAGTCTTGTAATGCCTGTCTTGGACTTCAGCCATCCTGTTGTGGGATTTCTTCTAAATATAGCCTAATGAGCACCATTAGAGGCTTTGAGTTTTTTCCATGACTGGCAGGGTATAATTCTAGATCATGATTTCAGAGTTCATCCCAACCAGCAACACCTTGGTCTCCTAGGACTCCTCCCAACCAATGTCCCTGGGGGTTGGACCAGATGCTTTCAGGGCTCTCCTGGTCTTATTGGGCAATCACTTTTGACCTAGAACTTGTTCCAAGATGAGAAGTAAATAGAGGTTTGCCCGAACATTAACACACTAACCAGCTCTCCCCAAAACGGTCTTCCATGGCAAGTTTAATATCAACATTAATTTTAAACATATTTAAATCACAGAATTTTTACGTTGAAATAAGAAAAGATTAACATCTGGGCATTTATTTTAAAAGGAAACATAACTGTCCTGGCTACTAATGTTTACTAGTGATAGTCTACTGTGCAAACAGGATATTCTGCCAAGCCAGATTTGAGAGTTTCTTGAGTTCTAAAAGCTTAGATGTGTTCATAGCTAAAACAAAGGCAAATGTTTTAAAATTTCTCTACTATAAACGACTTAAAGTCATACTTTGAACTCAGAAGAGGCACTTGTTTCTGATCTCCCCTAGAGTTGAGGCTAATCTTAGTGGGCCCACTCGCTTGTGACATAAACACAACTTGTATCACTATCAACTCAACAGTAATGATCTAGGAAGAGATTGCTCTGGAGACTCTTCTTTCATTGTGACTAATAATGAATGCGCTGAGTTCAATATCTGTTGCAGGCTCTGGGAGTTTCAAAGAAAAAGGTTGCCTGTACGGAACCATGCATCACAATGTCACCCTGTTTAGTTTCTTCTCATAGGAGCTTTCTAAAAAAGACAGCAGGCTGAACAGTTCAGGTCTGTGACATGACTGAGACGCTGTGCTGGCTTTAACTTCAGTCAGGCTCCAAAAGTTCCTAAGCCTTCTGTATACTTCCTTATAAAGTGACCTTTAGTAAAGGGGTTTATCAGGAACTTTTACCGCTATCCCCAAGTGATGTCGGATCTCCTTGGCCTCACATTAACATGATCCCGCCTCTTCAATTCACCCAGGGCCACATTATTTCCTGTAATTCTCTATACAGCACCTACTCTGACCAGTGGTTTTCAATGTCTTGAGTTCATGCTGTGTTTGATGATTGAACCTCATCTTATCTCTCCCTATGCAATCCTGTGACAGCTGTCCCTGCACCCATTATGAATAGTTCTGGCCCTGATTCTGGTTTGATACACATCATTGAGTATGTTTTTCTTTAATACATACATGTGGTGAGGTAATCACAATAGCTTGTTTCCAGGTTACAAAGCTCTACCATTTGAATCAACACAGTGATATTTGGTTGAAGACATTACCTGTCTTTCCATGCTCATTGTTCTTTCCACAGAGCCCTTCCCTTCTCCATTCCCCTCCCCTGCTATTCTTTCTTCTTCTCACTTATCTCTGCTCAGGACAAGAAGGAGGGCCTCCACTGGACCAATTCATCAAGCCACGACACCAGCAGAGTCTCATTCCCTCTGACAGATGTCAATTTAAAAAGGCAAGAGAAGATTTCAATGTGGGGTGAGGGATGTGAATAGCATTAGTCATCATTACCCTGAAGCGACAGGGTTTGCTGTAGCTGTTCCCTCATCAGACTTCTCATGACTATGCCCTGAGGATCACCCCCATCACTCTAAACAGTCATGACACAGCCGATGTATAGGTTAAAATGATGAGCAAGAGAGACAGGCCTATCCCAAAGTAAATAGCCTGAATTAGAGGCATTACAACAGTTAATATGTCAGGTCCCTGCTGGGAGGCCATAGATCCTGTGTGGTCTGTTTCCTCTGAATATTGAAATTGATTGCGCCTTGGGCAACAGAAGGGCTGGTGGGGGAGGGGAGCAGAGAATTCATCCTTCCAGTCACATGGATCAAAGAGAGCAGATAGTGTTATGTGGAATTATAAGCTCTGAAGGTGCAGAAAATAGAATTTAATAGAGAGATGGAATATAGTAAAAGAAGTCCTGGGCCTTAGCCAGTGTCTCCCCAGGCCACACTATCCAAGGAGCATAAATACGGTCATGCTCCCACCTAAATCACATTTCCCTGGCAAAGCTTTAACTTACACCACTTTCTTCCTTCCCTTGCCAAGGGGTTTTAGGAACCTTCAAGGAGACGCTTCCCCTGTGTTTAAACATAATGCTCTCAGAGACAATAACTGAGGTTCTCCTCTGTCTCTTTTGCTTGCTTCGGGGATATAGTATCAGAATATGTTATCAATTCTTGAGCTATTCCTTAGTGCCAAATGTAAGGGGCATCATGGCCGCTCTGATGCCACAGGCACAACCACATTGTTTATAATGTCACCAGGTATCACATTAGTGCTCAACAAAGCCAGTACACCCAGCCAGTTCCTTCTGAAGTGCGAAGAAATTTCAATCTCAAAATGGCTTCAGTTTCTAGTCCCTTATTTGTCCGATGCTAACTTTGAAGTTCTGGTCGTGAATCCACATTAATGGGTGCAGAAGATCACAAAGGTTGCTGTTCTTTCTTGTCTTAGACTATCCTAAAACAAGTTGAAAAGCCAATGCTTGCAGCATGTGAGTTGTGAGTACACTCAGGTTGACATCCTGAGGTGATAGGATCCCAGATGAGCCAAAAGTGCATTCGCTGGAAGGGCTAAAAGGCTGGCAAACAATGGACATTTGAAGACCCACTTTGGTGCTCATTAGGCCCACTACCTAATTTTCGTTGTGTGCTAGTAGCCATCTGTGTGTAGCTAGCTATGTAACTTCATTTCCTGAGACTCAGATTCCAACTTTCAGAAGTAAGAATGACATGGAAGAGAAATAGAAAACTTAATTAATTTTTTCTCATCAAATTACATTGTACATTTTGTTTCCATGGCATCTTGAATTGTGAGGAGAATGAACTAGAGGGAAAAAAAATCAATTCAGGAAAAAATAAACAATAGTTCCAGTTCCTTGACCAGAAAGCTTTCTTTTTCTTTTTCTGTTTCTTTTTCCTCCATGGTTACACATTTTCATATAGGTTGATGGTTATAGTTTTGTTTATTTTGATAATTTTGATGTTAGTTACTTTCATATTGCTGTAATAAGACACCATGATCAAGGAAACTCAGTAAAGAAAACATTTGATTTGAAGCTCATAGTTCCTAAGAATTACTGTCCATGATTATCATGGCAAGAAGAGTGGCAGCAGAGAGGCAGGCATGGCTCTGGAGCAGTAGCTGAGAGCTCACATCTTAATACACAACCACGAATTAGAGAAAGACTGGGAATGATGTGGACTCTTTTTTTTTTTTTTTTAAGATTTATTTATCTTATGATGTAGACATTCTGAAATCTCAAAGCCTGTCCCCAGTGTCTCACCTCCCCAAATAGAGCCATACCTCCTAATCCTTCCCAAAACAGTTTCACCAAATGGAAACCAATCATTCAAACATACGACCATATAGAGGCCATTTTCATTCAAACTAACCACAATTTTGCCCAGAAACTTAAATCTGCTAATTTATAATTTCTGCTGTTACTTTTATTGTCTTTTCATAGTATGTAATAAATAAATAAGTAACTCAAGCTGACACCTCTTTTTAATAGCGAGAAAGAAGTTGGGTGGATGGAGCAGTGAGGGAAGATTTGAGACAAGTTGAGGGAGAGGAAACGACAGGATCATAATATATTGCATGAAATTCTCCAAGAATAAACCAAACCAGTATTTCAAAAACACATAAGTTTAAATGAAAATCTTTCAGTTGAAATTATGACAATGCTTGTAATCTGGAACTCAAAAGGCTATGGCAGGAGGATTGTGAATTTTATGCCTACCTGGCTATAGTCAGAAAATTTTGTTTCAAAATAAACGAATAAGGAAACTGAGGCTTAGACACATAGACAACTGGACAATCCAGGTCACCAAGAAAGCAGTGATCGAGCTGGGAGTCAATATTAAGATTAAAATTATATCAAACCTTGCTTGCTAGAATATGTTACAAGGGATTAAAAATTTCAAAACAAAATAACATAGGCAAAAGGATGTAATAAAAGAGAAAGAGTGTGATTGGTGGGAATAAGAGTTCTTGATCTCAGATATGCTTTGTTGTTCTTGAGGATGCTTAGTTCAGTTGGGCCGTACTGGAGGACTTATGCAGGGGTTTCTGGATAGTAATCTGCAGCATTGATCAAGTAAACATTTCAAAGCCTCAGGTTCCACGGGGGTTCCATGGAGGTTCACAGGAAGTGCTGATGTGGATGATGCTAGCAGTATTTTCTGAGACAAACTGAGAACATGTATTTAAATTTTATTTCAAATTTATTGGTAAGGGAAAGATTTTAAAATATTGTTTCCAAAAAAAAAAAGAAAAAAAAAAGTAAGAAAGTAAGACTGTGGGAGTCTGAACTTTCAATTAATACTATAATAATTTAAATATAATCTCTAAGGTTATCAATTGTCCCAAATTACATGATCGTTTTCTGTTTATAAAAGAAACATAATTATGGAAGAATAAAGAGAAAAGAGGCACAAAGAGCATTGAAGTAATTATCTATAACATCTTATTCTGTGCTTCACCTCTCAAAGATCATGTCAGTTTCTATTTATGCTATAAATATTTCCAGTTTTTTCTAAATAAATTTAAGTACACTTATGTAATACGTAAATTATTTGTTTTCTATAATTGCCATAATATTTTTATTAGTGTGTAACTGTTTAAACCGTGTCATAGAGATTTTTACAGTGTAGTATATATACACAACAAATTTTAATTATTCAGATCTATTTAATGATATTACTATGTGTCACTTACCACTTTGATGGCCATGTAGTTGCCTTCTTCAAAATTTGTATTTTAAGTATTTTTACACTGAATATTTCTTATGTGTGCATTTCAGTGCCCTGAAATCATGCCATTATTATAGGATAAATTCCTGAAAGTAGAGTTATTAAGTACACTAGCTGTGCACATTATCAAATTTGATGAGCATTGGCAAATTTACCTTCAAAAAAGCAAGGCCAGTTCAAAAGCATAAGAAATCTAGACTACATGTTCCCTAAGCATCTCTCCATGATCTGCATGACTTTTGTCTCTAGTTTCCCCATTTTAATGTGAAGGATGGTATTTTATTATTAAATATCTATTTCCTCAATTGCTACACAGAAAACCTTTAAAATTATTTTCTTTTCAGTACTGTTTCTTTATTTCTGAATGGTTTTTGTTACAATTTTATGTAGTCTTCAGTTTCTACTTCATTTTTATCAGCCTGATATTCTAAAGAATTAATCAAATTTGGTTTATCTAGTTAAGCTGGATCTGTTTCCCGTGAGCATTCTAAAGAACACCAAAGAGGATCTTGTTTCATTTCAGTGGACTTCAGGCCAAGTGACAGTGGTTGCACTTACTGTCTCAGTCCACTCTGCTTTTCTGTGATGGTCACAGTGTAGATAGCAGAACAAGAAGTTCAGAAGCAGTGTCCATAGAAACACAAGGCAATAGTGGATAACTGCTGTCGGCTCTGCTGTTGTAACAGGGCGATGGGTACAGGATGGTAAGCATAAACATCCAGAAATTGATTTCTATCCCATGTTGGGTATGATTGCCTTGGTCAACCACAAGTGAGAGAGGCAGTGGTGTAAGGAAGACTAACCTAAGATTCAAATCAAAGGAATGCTTTCAAGTGAGTGAAGTTAGGTTTCACAAAAGCTGTTCCACAGGAGAGCAATTTAGAGATAAGTGCAGTATTGAAGAACAAGGTTCAAGCAGATAGCAGGATACTGTTTATTCACAGCATTTGATGCTCTGTTGCAACCAAGCCTGCATTACCTTTGAACTAAAGCACCAGAACAAAACATCTGATGACCTGTAAATAATAGTTATTTTACTTCTTAACCTTTTAATGTGTTGGCCCCAGACTATACTATATACTCAGGACATTTCAGAAGCCATTTAATATACGTGTGTGTGTGTGTGTGTGTGTGTGTGTGTGTGTGTGTGTATCCCTCCAAGTTTTATCAATTTTAAATTATGTATTTTATGACATTTTTTATAAGCCAATTTCCAAAGATATAACTGCTGGTATTGAACGGTAGGGAGGTGAGTGATCCATTTAGGTCAATGCCTTATCGAGACGTCCATGAAGTTTAAGATCATCAATATGAGTTAACTTTGAACTTGAGTATAAAGATCAGTAGAAGACTCTAGGTGGAAGAATTGAAAAACCCATTGAGCTAACCATAACAACATGCCTGAAATATTTTAATATAACAGCCTTGGGATTAAATCATTGTGTTGTAGTGGCTTAAATGTGATGGCATTACAGAATCACAGAAAGTACATTTTCTGAAATGCAAAGTTTCAGATCGCACCCTGGTTCAGTGGCCATGGGAATTATGCTATTAAAATCTCCTAATGTGAAGCACAGATTGGATGACCAAAATAAGATGTAGACTCTCCCTTGACCCTTCATGGTTCTGTCATTTATAGAAAATGTATTCTGTATTTGTATTTTTTAATATGAGAGATCAACAATTCTCTTTTAAAAGGCTCTTAGATGCTAATTTTGGGTGAATTAGGCACAAAATTTAATTCTAACATGACATGAAATTATCTCTGTAACCAACATAATTCCACAGAGTGTTTCTTTTTTTTTTTTCCCTTAATAAGTATTGGATACATTCTCTAGTACTGAAAGGAAAGAAAAGAAACATAAATAGCTTTACAGTTGTCATTGTAAGAAATTCAGAAGCTTCTGATCTTTAACAAATCTTTTGATGAAAACTTATGATACAAGGCTCCTTTCTTAATTACTTTTAAATCACTGTAACAACATACCATGATCAATGCAACTTATAGAAGAAAGAATTTATTTGGTTTCAGAAGGTGAGTGCGTGACTATCATGGTGGGGAGCATGACAGCAGTGGCTGAGAGATCATATACTGGGATACTGGGATAACAGCCACAAAGGAGAGAGGGAAGGAGGGAGGAACGTAGGGAGAGAGGGAGAGATGAGAGAGAGAGAGAGAGAGAGAGAGAGAGACAGAGAGAGAGAGACAGAGAGAGACAGAGAGAGACAGAGAGAGACAGAGAGAGACTGGGAGACTGGGAATGGTGGCTTGGGCTTCTGAAACATCAAAGGCCACCCAGAGTAATTCACTTCCTCCAACAAGACCATACTTTCTAATCCTTCCTAAATGGTTCCACTAACTGGGGACCAAGTAGTCAAATGCATGAATCTTTGTGAGTGAGCCTCTCTTGTGTAAACCACAACACTCCCCAAAACAAAAATGAAAACATACCACACATCAAATCTTTGTCTTCATCATGATAACTGGCAGAGTTCATTGCTGGTCGCCAGGCCCTAACACTCACATAGATATCAGTGTCATTTCTGCTTATTAGTAGAGACTCAAAATTTGCATTCAGTTTTGATATTCCTTTTTCATTCAATTTTAAATTTGTAACAAACTTGAAACATCTCCATGGATGAAAATGTGCATTTAAGTGCACTGGGCTTTTCACACAACATTTAGTAAGAGTAATTTAAGAGAATAACTTTCCCACTTACCTCTTTTGATAAAAGTTATTCAAAGGTTTGTCATTTTCTTTGCATTTCCTGGGAAGAAACAGCAAGTAGAATAAGCTAGCTATTCTTTATCTGTCATCTTTTCATTTCCCAGTGTTTCCAAGATGGAGACTTCACTCTGTTCATTGTTTAGTGGATGACACTGGATGAGAACAAATGCAGAACATTGGGAGAGCAGGAGATATTTCTTTTCTGATGTCTCTGTCTCATTTCTCATCTATCAGCAACTATGGCTGGCCTCTCTTACAGGCCTAGTTACTATTAGACTTAATAGGTTTCTTCTATCCTAATACTCATGTGTGTGTGTGTGTGTGTATGTGTGTAACAGTTTCTTACTGATATACTGTAGGTGCCTCAACTCCAACCTGAATACTACTTACATTTCTGTAAGTATTCCTTTTTAAAAATATTTATTTATTATGCTTTCTAAATAAGTTTTGTTTCTTCCTGGAAATTTGGTCACTAGGTTGAATTTAGAAGGCTCTCTCTAACTTAATCCTTATGTCTGGTGTGTGTGTGTGTGTGTGTGTGTGTGTGTGTGTGTGAGTGCGCGCGTTGTGCATTAAACTTGAGGCCTCACCCTTGCTAAACCAGTACTGTAACACTGACCTCTACAGTATAAACTTTCCTCAAATGCATATGCTACCTCCACTACCTGGGCTTTTTTTCTCCCTCTAAAACCCATTTAAATTCTAGTCTTATGCTTTTTGTTTCCTTATGTTTCAAAATGCTTTGTTAATAAGAGCCGTGAACGTTCTGACAAACATTATGTGACTGCTTTGTGATTGATGATACACAATGCAAATTGCTTTGTCATCAGGCTAGTTTAGGGAAAAAAGCCATAAAAATAAAGGTAATTTTGCTTCGATGTCCATTAGTTTCATTATTTTACTCTGTAAGTATTTGAATTTAAAATACAAAATAATTGTATTTTATTTAATTTAATTAAATAATTAAATTATTTAATTTGATCAAATAACTAAATTATTGTTTAATTTGAATAAATAATTAAATTATCATTCAATTTAATTAAATAATTAAATTATTATTTAATTTAATAATTATTTAATTTATTACAATTTAATTATTTAGTTGTAAATACAAAAGTGTTTAATTTTATTTTGTACTGATATACAAAATATCAGGTCAGCTCCTCTACAAGCATTTTTAAAGGAAGTTTTTAGAGACACTAGAATTACTATAAAAATATACTGGGGACTTACTGGAGAGAGAATGTGGTTTTATCGCTATATTCTATTATACAGAATATGTAGTATGAAGTGATAAATATGCACTGAAGGGAAAGAAATAGAATGGTTGAAAATATTAATACTATAGGTGGGAAACAGAGCAGAATGAAACTTGACAACTGTCCTTTACCATGGAGCTTAATGACCCTCTGCGGTAGTTTGAATATGAATGGTCCCCAAAGCCTCATACATTTGAGTGCTTAGTCCCCAGTTGATGGAACTGTTTGGGAAGAATTAGATGATATGGCCTTGGATGGAAGAGGTGTATCATTCAAGGTGGGCTTTGAGGTTCCAAAAGCCCACACCATTTCCTGTTAGCTCTCTCTCTCTGCTTCATAGTTGTCTCAAGATATAAACTCTCACCTGTTGTTCCAGTTTTATACTTGCCTGCCAACTGCTATGCATCTTTTCATCGTGGTCATGGATTCTACCCTTCTGGTAACGGAAATTTCAGAGTAAATGCTGTCTTGGTACATTGTCTTGGTCATAGTGTCACTTCATGGCATTGTAAAAGTAACTTAAGACAGAAGTTGGTATCTAGGGATGAGCTATTGCTGTGATGGATCTGACCATAATGTTTTGTGGGAGAATGTGGAATACTTTCACACTCTGGGGAGCTTGCAAGTCAGAAGGGCGGAGACCATTGTGCGCTATGGAGGACAAACTTAAGAGGTTTCAGAGGGGAACCATCTTAGCAACTGCGACAGATATTTTGGCAAAGAATGCAGCTGCTTTTGCTCTTGTCTTAAGAATACACCTGAGGCTAAATTGAAGAGTTTTGGGACTAATTTTTCAGTTGTTGTTGTTGTTTGGCAGAAGAGATTTTAAAGACAATTTAATATTGATTCTGTCATGTAGTTATCGGCAATCATTCTTATGCAGGTCTACAATGACAAAGAGCAAACAGAACAAAAGGAAACACTAGTTTGAGGGGGGAAAGAGCAGTAGGAAATTTAATTTAATATTGGAGCCAAGATTTGTGTTAAAAGAGATAAGTAGAGATGGAATAAATGGAGTGATACCCTGAGGGCAAGATCTCATTCAGCGCAGCCAGCTTCCTACTTGTGCAAAGGAAATTTATGGTTCAAGGAAAAGTTCAGAAAATTAAAGCTCCGGAAGAGCCCAGGTTCCATATTGAGCAGACATCACAACTTGGTGGCTTAGGCCATGTTGTTCCGGCTTTAGAATCTTGAAGTATATAAGAATAACCAGGTTACGATTGTTGCTGCACAGTTAAGGAGAACCACCAGACCAGACATGTAAGAGGCCATTTTGTGAGTCTATGATATTAAAGTGTGCATTGTGTTGGAGACCCCAAGATATCGGAAATTCCAGAGATAAGAGATATCTGCAAGGTATAGCTGCGCACAGGGAGTAGAACCATCCCAGGAAAAAGAATTGTGTTGTAGTCAGTTTAGTTAGATAGAAGGGGAGAGCCATTTAAACCCTTTGGCATTGGACATAGAACTACAGGATCTGGAGTCTGTTCTGATAGGTTTTGGTCTTTCTTTGGTCCAATGTTTACTCACTATGACCTATTTCCTCCCTTTTAGAATAGTAATATATGTTCTCTCTTGTTTTAGGATAGATGTGTAATTCTTATTATTATTTTACAGGGAATTTTAATTTATTGAGTCTCAGAAAAAAATCTTTTGACTTTGAAACAGTCTTAAGACTGTGAAAGACTGTGAAGACTTTGGGAGTTGGACTATATATTTTTCATTATGACATGGCCAGTAATAAACAGGATATAGGCAAAAGTTCTAATATCCAGGGAAACAAAAATTTGGAAAAAATGTGAGCACCCCTACAAATGGTAAGGAAAAAAATAGAGGGGAAAATAAACAATTGCTGGAGATGAAGACTAACCAACCAAAAAGTCATTTAGAATGTGGAGCAGCCAGCAAGCTGCTTAGAGAGGGGCATGGTTGCGGGTTTGGGAGTCATTACCCATGCTAGTGTGGATTTTATGGCGGTATAACTGCATTTGAATTATACCTGCGCCTCATAAGTAACTCTTCTCTCTTAATTCTGGTAGGAACCCCACTAAGAAACTCAGTGCTTCACCAAATTGGACATTAATGCACTCATTGTTTTGGTCTCTCCAGGGCTTTCTTTCTGGGGTGAGGTATGTCCTCATATGAAGTCTGTCACACAACAAGAGGTCAGAGTTAAGGCATGAAGTTATTGGGTCTTTCACCTATGGGGGATTTGGAGCCAATTCCATAAATTAAATGGATCTCCTTTGCATGGCACTTTTTTGTCTCAAGAGTAATCATGTGCAATAACATTATTGACAGGTTATGGCAGTCCCCTTTTTACCTATGTCAGTTGATGAATTCATTGAAATAAACAGAACAAAAACTGCCCTTTTAATGCAGATACGGCTCAGAGATAAGCCTCTGATTTACCCACTTAAAATAGTTAAATCAAATGTCCATGTTTAAAAATCCAGATTCCTCAGTGACTAGTGGTCCAGTGGAAAACGAATGGCGATTTTTCTTTTGCTCTAATCAATTGAGACATTAACTCACTCAATTTCTTGAAGAGAAAGAATCCAGGGAGGGGTAAAAGGGAGAATCCTCTGGATAATGCAGCTAATCATCAGGTGACATCTTCGGCACTAACGTTTAGTAACTGATAATTGCTGTAACTAGGGCCATTGAGCTTTGCAAATATTATCCAGTAAATTTTAATTAGCACCCAGGGGATTGAAGAGCTGTGGGGAAAGCTCTTGGGAGAAGCTTCCCTGGCCAGTGGCGATGTGTGCTGAGTAATTTTAGATCAGCTGGCCTGTCAGAGCAGATCAGTGTCATCGCACTACTTATGAGCAGGAAAATGCACCTGCTTCAACATGGAAATGAGGTGCATTATCTGCCAATTTGTGCTGCTTATTTCCACCACTCCCTGAGGTTTGATGAATAGAAGTGCAAGGGCTAAAGCACAGGACTGTGGAGGAGAAAAGGAGACCTTTGTTGCTTCTCTTCAAGGGCACGCACCATCGCAGCCTCTGAATGGCTTCCTTTTCTGTTTTTGGCTGAGTTGGGATCTTTCTTGATGATGCATCTAAATGAGATATTTAAAACTGTGCTGTCGAAAGTGATGATGCTATTTTAAAATAAGTGCATATGCATTTTCAGTTTCCTTTTGTATGGGGAATTTTCAATCATATGGAGGGGTAGGCTGAGAAATTAGGTATGGAGAGACAGGATCCTTTACAAAGACTAAACTAATGACAAGTAAGATACTGGCTGAGAGAAATAAACGGGCAAACATAGAATTTAAAAATCACTGATTAAACTTTTTCTAGCACATAAAATACCTCCTAATGATAACACATTCGATAAATTCGATTAATAAATTGATAAATATTACAAATATTAAGGTAATACAATTTTTGAGATGAGATCTAACTATGTAGATGAGGCTGACCTCAAATTCTTAGATATCCAATTGTCTCTGCTGTCAAGGGATTAAAGAAGGTGTGTGTTTCTATGTCCAGCTTGAGGTATTATTTTAAAAATAAATATTTAGTTTGCACAATGTTATGTACATCCCGTTTAATGTCGTTACTTATGGGTAGGAACATGAGCATAGAGTAATAAAGCAACAAGCCTCAGGCAACTAAGGAATTAGGTCATGTTATCTGGATTTGACCTCAAGGCGTTTAGCATAAAATCCTATGCGTTCAATAATTCAAAGACAAACATGTACATGTATACATTGAGGAGCATGGAGGAGGCATTGTGCATGGGAAGTCCTGAGTGATAAATGTTGTTGACACGAGCTACGTCTAAGGAAGAAATGGCAAAGCCTTCCTCTGGTCCATATGTAGATGTTGATAATGTGTGCAGAAAATGTCCACAATAACTTTCTCCCTTGGATATTTTCCTTCTGAAAACTGCTCCCCTATAGAGACTGATCTTACCAAGATTAGCTAAACCTGCCTTGTTGATTCAGCTGTATAATATAAAACCTGCCTTATCTATCAGCTGTATGCAATAATACGGCCTCTCAGTTCAGCTATTTATAACAAACCTGATGATATTCCAGGGTGCTGTGGCTTTTCTGTCAGAAAGCCCAGTTCACCTAATCCCAGTTTTTCTGTGTTTGTCTTTTCTTCATTTCCACATTGTCTCAGTTAGGTCAATCCCCAGAATCATACACGAATGCAGCACACATATGTGAGACATACATATAGAAACGTGTACTCATATACTTCTGCACGCATTTATTATTATCACAAGTATGTACATAGACATTTCCCTTTCTCTCTAATTGAAAACTGCTATAAAAGCAACAATTTTGATATTGAATGGAGTAACTTTAACAAATATGTAGAGATGCATTTCAAGAAAAATCTAGGATTAGGCACCACGAAAATTGCAAATAGAAATTAAAATCAGATGCCACTTAACCTGCCACAATGATACTTTAGTCAAGGCTCTGTATTATAGAAAAAAGAGAGATAGTAATTTTTGGTGAAGAAGCACAGTGATCAGAGCCTTTGTGCACCGCTGGAAGAAACAGAAAACAGTTCAACCCCTTAGAGCAATAATCTGGATGAACATGGATGGACTCACCATAGGAAGCCAGCCACTCTTACTTGCATGTATATCCAAAAGAAATAAAAACATCGTCTAGACTCAAATTTGTTAACTACAGCCATTGCAGCATTATTTATCATGATCCCCAAATAGAGACAACCAGATTTTCACTCATTAGTAACTAGATGAACAAAATGAGTACAACAGGATATGCACCCATAAAAGTAAGCTGCGTGGTATTGTGTGCAGCAGCTTGGCTGCACCTTGAAGGCTTGCTAAGTGGAAACAGACACAAAGACCACATGTGGCAGGACTATATGACATTTCCAGAACAGCCAAATCTATGTATTGAAAGAGAAGATTTGTGATTTCCCAGGCATGAAGAATAAAGGAAATAGTATATGAGGAATAAACGATGCTAAGCCTCTTTTGGGAAGATGAAATTGTTGTAAAATTAATTGTGATGATTGTGTAACTATTCAAATATATTAAAATCCAATGGCTGTATGCTGAGTAGGTAATGTGTTTAATACTTGAATTAAATCTCAAAAAAGTGATTCATAAACCCAGTATAGAAACCCAAGCATGTCTTACAATTCTGAATATTTAGCTAGATGGCCTCAGGAGGATGGACTACTTTTTAACATCTGTTTTCCCCATTTGAGAAATATGAATTCTAATCTTCTGTTTTCAGTTGTGAGAAAAAAAATAATGCTTCAAACATGAGTATAATAAATGTATAGTATGTGTTGGTAGTCAGATAAGTAGTCATTATGAAGGTAACTTAGATCCCGTGTCTGGTGAGATAAGAGCAGATTTGAGAATATAGAAACTGAGGAGAGGGGAAAGGAGGGCTGAGAAGGTACAGGCAGAGAGACATAGGATACCCACAGAAGGTGAGTGCAAGGAGAGCTGGCCGCTGGGTGTGAGTGAGTTGGGGTGACTGGAAACAATGGTCCAGAGAACATCTTTTTGAGGGGAACTGAGGAAAGTTCACTGTCCCATGCTACTGGGCACCTCAGAGGCATCCAAGTCTTAGTATTAAGTAGTAATTAGACGATCTGGCACTTTTTAACGCTTCAGGAACCTCCAGAACTTCGATTTTCATTTTTCTTCCTCTGCCCCATTTCCTCAATGTCTGATGGTCTCCACATGCCGGCCTTGATTACAGAATTCTCTTTCCGCGACTAGGTGTAGGTTTTTGAACTCTGTAGATGAAATCACACAGCCAATGCAAAGTGAATCAGTGGCCGAAACAACAGGTATGAATGCAGATGGCATCAAGACCAGTCTGGGAAAGGCCCAGTTTTCAGCCTTCTCCACTTTCCCACAGAAACAGAATACAAATTGCCAGGTTAACTTGGTTTGGGGAATAATGATCAGAAAACAGACTAAGCATCTTGCAGCTTTTCATCTTCAGGGAAACAAGTATTCTGGTGGTGAAGGGGATTGGGTTTACACAGAAACTAGAGTCTATTGCCTTCTTCATTTTCAAAAGCAGGTGGAGGTAGAACAAGCAGGGTGAGCATATATGTGTGCCTCCTTGCAAAATAACTGACCTTTTCTCAGTCAAATTTGTCAAGGCTGCCCTGGTTACTTGGAAGGCTTGTAAGTTTAGAAGGTAAGTGTTGTAAACTGACAGCTGAGCTCTGGTCACAGCAATTTCTTCAATATGTCTGTTCATTTAACATCTTCCTGGCTTAGCTGTCACCATACACATTCTGGAATTTACTTTTAGCCAAACAGAAAAAGTACAATTTGTGTTTCAGAGGAGGCAAGAGTGAAGTAATTAATATAAATCAATACTTAAGTCTAAAAGAAAAGCAAGTTTTTCTAATTTAGAGGGAGGACTCACTATGGTGACCTGGCTATGTGCACTTGACAGATATTTGAGCATGCATGGAAATAAGTTATCTTATTTCAACTTAACCACACAAAAAGAAAGCAAAGATAGCACACAGTATTTTCATTTTGGCTGGATTCTTATAGACTCCTTTGCCTACATAGTCGGTGGTATCTCCTTTATAGAAGATTTTTAGGTATTCTCTACATTTAGAGTCATCTTCAAACCACACAGACTTACCTTCACTTCTCTTACAGACTTACTTTGAAGTTTGTCAGCCTAGATTTGTGGCATACTTTGATTTGAATGAAGCCAGATAATTATGTATCTTCTGACACTAATGAACTTAATGCTCTAAAATGCATTTTAAACACCAGAGAAGGAACACAGAAAGACCTTCTAGTATCTGTTTTAATTGAAGAGACAGAAATAAAATGTATGAAATGTCTGAAATATTGTAAGTGAAACACGAGGAGGTTCTAGCTTTTGTGAAAGAAGAATTTTAGGATTGTTAGAGCAAGAAGAAATCTGGATGGCAAGATTTGAGTAGATAGATGCTAAATGAAGATTAGTGTATATTACATATGACAGGAGGAGGTGCGGTTAGTGTATTCCTAATGGGAATTTATGATTTTTAATTTTCCTTAACCTTTAAAAGTTGTATTAGTATATATTCATTGTATAAAGAAATGGGTTCATAATGGCGTTTTGCTCAAGTACATCATGTACGTTGATCACGTTCAGTCAATCTCCATGATTCTTTCATCTCCCTGAAAGTCTCCCCCCTTCTATTTTCATGACTACACTGCCGTGTGTGTGTGTGTGTGTGTGTGTGTGTGTGTGTTTCCTGTGGCTTCTATGTTCCACAAATGATAGGAATTTCTGGGTTGCTCCTATTTAATATGTTCATCTCCAGTTTTACCCATTTCTTGCAAATAATTTTACTTTTATGTTTGAATAAAACCACAGTGTGTATGTATACCACATTCCATTTATCCATTAATGGAAATTAAGGTTTCCTTCACATGATTTTATAACTTGGTTTTTGTGAACAGTGTTGTAGTTAATAATTGGGTGTCTCTGTAATTTGCTTACCTGGAAGTTTTTGGTATATTCCTATTGCCTGTGTCCTGAACTACTCGCTGCCCTACTCTACCTGTCCTTGAGAGTTGGAGGTGAGGTGGCACAGAGTCAATGACACATACTCCAGAAGCCTGTGAGAAATGCTGCAGCAAGCTTGTCTGAGCACTGCTGCAAGCTCCTTTAATATCCTCCACCCATGTCCCCAGTGGTCCCAAGAAAGCATCTTTTCTAGAATACGAGTTTGCACCTTTATTTTTTATTTTTTATTTTTTTTTAAGATATGAGCTTTCTAAAGCATCTCTTCTAAACAGCAGTTCCTGATTAGCTAGCATTGTCTGCACCAGCAATCCTTGGTCTCTCAGGCAGTCCTCAACTAGGTCCTCCCGCAGAAGATGCTTTTGCGGCTGTGTGGCCTCCAGTGTTTTCATAGAGGCGGCTTTGCTGCTCCTGCTACATATTACCTGGAGTGTTGTAGCTGGGTTGAATGGGAATTCTCTTTTCAGTTTTATGAGGAACCATGGTATTTCTTTCCACAGCAACTACACTATTGTGCTTTCCTGCCAATAATCTACAAAGGTTCCTTTATCCTTACATCATTTGTATTTTTAAAAATTATTTATGATTATTATATGCAGTACGCAAGTGTGGGTATATGTACATGAGTGTAGGTGCTCACAGAGGCTGAAAAGTCAGATATCCTGGAGCTACAGTTACAGGCTGTTGTGAGCCACCTACTGTGAGTGTGGTGAACTGATCTCAGATAGCACATGTTCTTAGCTGAGTCATCTCACCCTGGTTTTCTGATTGTATATGACAGCTGTTCTGACTAATGAGATGGAGTCTCAGTGAAATGATTTTCATTTCTTTAATTGTTAAAAGTATTGATCATTTCTCATGTATCCATGACATCTGTATTTTGTCTTTTGAGAAGTATCTATTAATTTTATCTGTCCACTTAGCCTAAGAATTAATTTGGGTGTTTAATTTTTTAAATTTTTGGATGTTTAATTTTCTTTTCTCCATTTTCCTTGTTTTTTCAATATATCTTCCTGTTTTCTTTTCTTCCAGAATTTAGGTTGATAAAACATGGTGGTCATATCTTGATATGTAGCAGTTGCCCTCCATTGGAACATCCCATGACCCAGGGAAGCTCTTTAAGGTAAAAGGCAAACAACTCAAAATAGCTTCAGGAAGTACCTGAAACTGACAAGATTCACTAGGCCCCTCCTTTCCAGAGTAATCAAGAAAGACTGCTGAAAAAGATTGTCATACAAGACAAGTTGCAAAGAAAACTCTTAAGAACAGAGCAGCAGCCTGGAAGAAGCCTAAATGAGCCAAGCAACCTGAAAGAAGCAGACACCAACAGAGCTACCTAGAAGAGGTATAGATTAAAGAGCCACCTGGAAGGGACATTCTCCATCTCTTGAGCTGCTTGTAGGCAGAGTGCTCCAGGCTTCTTGCTTTTATGAACTATCACTTAAGACTTTGGTGATGTAGCTGTCTTTGAATCATGTCTGCTCCTGTAAGCAACCACAGTAAAATTCATGATTCACCAATTTGGACTTTGGTTGTATGCTTCCTTTTGTCTGTCATGGGTTCCTTATCTTGGGTGAATAGATATGTTTGTTGTGTCTCCTTAGGAAAAGTCTTATAAAACAACACTGCATACTGTATTCAGGTATGTCTTTATCTATAACATCTACTGGTGACCATTTTTTGAACCAGAATTACTTTAGTAACTGCTTTTAATTTCCATTTTACTTGTGATATTAAACACATCAATTAATATAATAGCACTAAAATGTTTGCCTAGAATTCTCATAGATTATCTCCTTTGACCTCATAATTATGTCAGGTAATTTATTATTAGCTCATTTTACATATAATATGCTAAGATTTAGTGAGAATATGCATTTTTATGACATTGGTGAATGTCAGAATGAACAATTTAAAAGTTTTAAGTTTCCTTAAACGTTAAAAATGTACAAGAGAAAGTGTGTTAGGTATGGTAGTATGGCAATAACATTTCTGTTATATTAGAAATTCAGAAAAATTCCCAAAGTTTTAAAGGATATGCAGTATAAAACGTTTCTTTGTATTAAAGGTAAATGTTAACTCTTAACAGCAAGACTTTGCTAGAAGGAGAAACACAGTTTAGCTACCTGTCTACTAGAATAGGTAAGAGGTCACACATTTAAGAGTAGATAGTGAAAGAAATCTCCTTTGAAATTAACTGACAGTCCTTTCCCTATTTTCTCCCCTTTTCCTTTGGTAGGGTAGATTGTTTACTGAGCTGCCATCACTCAATATCATGATGTATTTGTGGGGCTCTGGATTCTCACTGTGGACTGAAGAGTACTAAGACCTTCCGTACTTCCCAAGCTGCCCTTAGTGGAGATGATAATTCTCAGTAGAGTTTGAACTGTTTTTCCTTACATTAGGACAAAGATCTTAGTGTCTGTCTGCCTTTTATTGGGTGAAGTCTGAAAAACCTAGATCTTAGGACTTGCAGTAGATGGGGTGTGAGGCAAATAAAAACAGGTCAGAAACTGAAAAATAGGTCCAGAGCTCTATGTCTCCACTTTTAAATATCCAGTATTCATGTTTTGCCGTAAGATACTCTGGAGATGGGTGAACTTAGGCCATCCTGAAATGTTCTTGGTTATAAAGAATATTTATTATTCCAAACACTTAGACTTTACAACCGTACCATCATTTTGGCATTTACTATGACAGACAAAAGACATTTGTGATTAAAAATATAAACAACTCTAAAATGCTTTGGTCATAAGCCATGCTTGAGGTAGGAGAAGAGGAGAGAAAAAAACCAGTTATGATATTGAGCATAATTTGTTCTGGCAGAGCATGCATGCTGTCTTACTATGAGGAATTCCTTCTCTTTACCAAATCTCAGCATGCAAGGAGTGGGTTTCTTTTCCACTTCTGTATTAATGCTCACAAAACTCAGATTTGCCTTTGACATGGGGCTCAGAGAATCTGTAAATTGCATGTGATGTGAACATTTGAGTTGAGAGTAGATGTTTTAATACAAATCAAAGAAAAACCTGAGTGTTTCAGAATCTGTTGAACTAGCTGGAGATGTACTCTGGAAAAGAAACACCTTGTGGAAGCTGCTACAAATCATCCAAGGGAGAAAGCATTCAAGCTATATCAGGCAGACTAATTGCTTGACATCTTTCAGATATTTAAAAACATTAATAGTGGAGAGGGAAAGGTTGACATGGACTTGAGTAATATATTGTGTAAGGTTCACATCAGTGAAATTGGGTGGCTGAAGCTGGACACATAACAGGAGAACCTGGAATTTTGTTCAGAGTGTCTGTAGTTAGGTCAAATGGGCCTTTTACTAGAGGAATGACAAGTTGAACTGCTTACAGTTACATAGTGCACACATGCGGTTTCTCCTACAAACAACAGAAAAGGATAATTTCTTGTAACCCCTAGGAGTAAACAAGATTTTTGGCCAGAGTAAAGAAAGTAAAGATAAAAAGAGGAAAAGCTTTATCTTATATTGTTACAAGTTCACTTAGTTTCAGAGGAAATGCTGCAGGCTAGAAAACAGCCTGCAGAACACAATTATTAAAGAAAGGCATCAGAGCCATACAGAGAATTAGATACCAGTGTGAAGAATGGGGATCTCCAAGGAATGGCCAGAGCAGAGATTTTGAAGGAGCCAGCTGTACTGGAAGAAAAACTCTTTTTAATTAAAGTGGACCAACATATGGGAAATAATACCTCATGTGTAAAAAGTTCTATTATTGAGAAGAGCACTTTTTCTTCTTTTTTAAATAATTGGCTCAAAATATTTCACTGTACCTCCAGCTCATTTTCTCCTTACTGTGTATTCCATTGGTTCAGGGCATAACAGCTATTGTTTTTTTAAAAGACCTTGCCTTAGGATGTGTATCTTGTTTTGGAAAGTTAAGAAAATTCCGTGGTATAAGATGTCAGAGCTATTTACATGCAAATATATAGTCAATGTGTAATAGAAATAAATGTAATATATGTCTCAATCTATCATTTATCTATATACTATCATATTTATCATCTACCTATCTCTATCATCATTTATCTATATACTATCATATCTATCATCTACCTATCTCTATCATCATTTATCTAT